>VWZL01005529.1:325875-355499 GCA_013396915.1 Stercorarius parasiticus | reverse complement strand
AAGAGAGAAAGAGAGAAAGAAAACTATCTGAAAACAATTCGAAGGCAAACAGTCCTTGTTTTCAAGTTAATTATGTGTCCTGAACCCAGAGTATTTAAGCAATAAAGCTGCAAGAGGACAGGACTGCACTTCTTAGGCACAAGGGAAAACATTTACTACGTGCATGAACTAACTGCTATGACTATAGCCCTCAGCAGCCATACAGAAACAGGCACTTTCAAAACACCATGCATTTAACTTTTCTTCTCCCTTGAGATGAATTCTACTCTAGAACTGCCTGTACTCCTCCACAATGACTATAAACGCAGTCTAAATGGCTAACTCAAATATGGGTATCTACAATACAGCTCTAGAAATTGATACAGATAAATCTCACCCTTCATATCTGTTTCTCAGCAGCTAAAAAGCCTTTTTCTCTTTCAAAAGTACCTGCAAGGGCAAGTAAAGGCAGCAGGATTCACCTATGAACAACTTCCAGATGATTTGATTTCAAGCTTAGAACAAAATTTTGAGAACAGTATTTTTCTTTTTGAATGAACAGAATTATTTTCAAAACAGTGCAAAACATTGAAGAGCTTGGGAAATGAGAACCAACATACAACCCCAAAACCCATGCCACAGAAGTTACCATTTTGCAAGAACTAAATAGCCATCATATTTTATGAAAAACTAAAACAACGGTGTTCTGCCTAACATACAAGTTTTTCAACAGTCATAAATACTTTTTTAAACCAAGGTGAGTTTTGTTCTGTTTTGCTGAGACTTGTGCTGAAACTATTTTCAGTCTTCTTACTTTAATCATATCATCCATAGTCTGGACATCAAAACCTTCACAGGTGCCACATGGACTTCGGATTCTCCATAAGTCCTGAAAAAGAAAACAGGATTTTGTTTGGCTTTATTAAAGGAAACAAGAAATCTTAAAATAATTTTAGCAGTAGATTAGACATTTGATAACAAGTCAGATAAAGACTCTTTACTATCTATACATTCCTAAACCATTAGAACTACTGCAAGAATCAGAAGATGGTGTATGCTGCAAAAATGTTTACAAGTCAGTTAATACTTTAGCCACTGTTTTCAATTTCCAGCTTCTCTAAAGAATATGCCACATCTCCTACTATTCTCTATGCATAGTTTAGAGTAGGTACAGATTTGCCAAGATTAACCCTTATAACCCCCCCCTTATCCAGTACCCAGCACAGGTTAAGTGCTCCCAGTTGCATCAAACATCTTACAGCGTATTGGACTACCATACTTCCCTTTAGCACTCCAAAGATTAGTAAAATCATTTTAGGCACTTCATACTATGCCTCTCAGTGACTTTAGCAATCCACTGGACAGACAATGATTCAGTCCAACTTTTGTGTTTTCTTACACTACGTTCATGGTTTCTTAATAGAACAAGACCATTCACTAGCTGTGGATACACACATCTTAGTGCCTCTTCATTGCTGCACTTAGCAACCTCAAAAGTTCCTGCTTTACAAGATGACAGCAGGACTACCACAAATTTAAATAAATGCTGTCATAATTCGTGTCTGAATACAGCATGAATTAGAGTGACTATAAAGAATCTCTGAATGATATACCTGATAAAACTATCAAATCAGACAGGTAGCATCCTGCTCCCTAAATGCAATTATGGACTAAACAAGTTTATAACTGAAGTAACTTCATAAAATTCTTTCTCCTAGATCCAGCTTTTGCTAATTGCTTAACTGTGATGACATATCCCTATTCTGACAAGACAGAATAGCCTACAGAACCAGTTCCACCAAATACTTTACAACACTATGTCTGTTCCTTCCGTCTAATCAAGAACTGGTAAATGCAGAAGTTATTTTAAAAATCCCACAGACTCTAGGCTTTGAGTCTAGATTCACCACTGAACAAAGAGGAAAAGGTAAAATTAAAGCAATAGCCTTTGGAATAGCTTAAAGGAACAAAACAAGTTAAATGTTTTACCAAAATAGCTATGTGGAATCATCTCTGAACACAGCCCTGTACATAAAAGGGTAAAACTGCGGTTCAGGTGACATGAATGTTACCCTATGTTCTGCTACTAGATTGCTGAATAATCTTAGGTCATCACTCTGCATGCTTCAGTTTCCTCATCCAGAACATGAAGAGAATAATGCTAACTTCCTTAGAAAACGCTTCGAGTTCTAGGGAAGTAAATCCTCTAGATAAAACAGAATGGAATTAAAATTAACTGCTTATTTCAATCTGATTACGGGTGATTAGTCTTAAAACATCTGCTTCCTATTACAAGATTCAGATTTACACTATTTACTCAGTATATGTTTCAATTCTCTACATTTTTGCAGAAATCAGAAAGGTATGTAAAAACATGCAGCATAGTCGATTAGTCCCAGAGGGAAAAAGAACATACATATTTTCACATACACAAATCAAAGGCGGAAATAGGAGAACAACGTTAAAGAGCATTCGAATAAGGAAACTCTTAAGGGAGAGAACACTCAGACACAAAACTACACAACTGGTGAACCAAACAGTGGGAAGTAAAGAGGCAAAAAAAAGCTGGCAATTTTAACAGATAAACTGAAGGTTATGTTTACATGAAAATTCATTAGATTATAGGCACTTTTTTTTAATTTATAGATATGTATATTTTAGTTACACCGTTTCAAACTAAAGAGTTCCCTCACTTAAGCTACTGGACAAAAACTTTGCATATTAATTATGAAAGTACTTATTTAATTTCTGTTGCCATTGTGGGTAAACTCTTCACAATCTTTACTGACAAAGTCCTTAATAACTGCAAAAAAAGTTTACACCTTTGTACAATTTCTGAAAGATGACTTTTCGAAGTATTTTTAAGATGTGACCCCTATTGTGCTCAAACTTTGAACTGTGCAAAGCTTTAAGTGGTTAAAAAAAAAGAACATGCAATTATGAATCCTGCCTACAGTCTTATACTCATAAAGCATCATTTTAAAAACTGGTACTTTGCAGAATATCTAATTTTATAAATAACTACAATTCTTACATGCTTCAGCAAACTCTCTAATCTAGACAAATATTTTAAAGTATTTGGCCCTTTCATTTAAAATGGTAAATTTAGTCAAGTTAATTTTCTGACAAGAGATGTCTGAAATAGCAAAACTCATCTTCAAGATGTCAAATATTCTTTCAGGAATATTTGAATTCAGGTGGAAAGTGCAAAACATATCGGAGTGGATAGTATTAAGATGAGAGAAGCTTATTAAAAAATCCTGGAAAAGGAAATACCAAATGGATAGCTCTATACAATCTCACCTGAAACTCCACAATCATCATGTGCAATGAAGCAGACTGAGGTAGGACAGTGACATTGCTGGTAAGGTGACTGGTCACAGCTGTCCTAGCATACCAGAAATACAGGTTATGCCATGGCAACAAACTTGTAGTAAAAAATGGCTCTCCTACAAGAACAGAAATCTTGGCAAAGAAAGGAGGAGATAAAAAGCATTATAATAAACAATAACAACAACACAGGCTGTTTATATCTTCAATAGTTGACAAGGCAATATAGCAAGTGAAGTCATCTAGATAAAAATTTCTACTGCTCAATAAGGATTTAATTACTGCATATGCTGCATGGCAGACATCTTTTTGTGTTTTTAGTTAGCAAATGAATTTTCCTGCAACAAAGTCTAAGGGAAAATATTGCAGTTTTAGGTTGAAACGCTTTGTAATGAGAGTAATAGAACTTTGAAATTTTTAATTTAAGGATGTTAGTAGTTCCAAATATAGACTGTAATCTTCTGAGTGGCTTGAGAAAGAAGAGCTACAGCCTAGTAGCACATATGCAGTTAAACCAGTTTACCTGCCTTAACAACTGGTGTAGATTATGCAGCAAGGGAAAGTCATACCCTTTCAAAAACAAAGTGAAAACCCTCCCACTGTCTTTAGCCTCATTTAGTTTTAGTGGGACAACATCTGAACCATCTACTCATTACGTTTTATATGATCTGGGATATAATGGGATTCATTGTGGTTACAGTAGCACAGTAGGAAAGCAAGATCTATTTTCACCTTCTGCTCCTCACCACACCACTGAAATTCAGTACTGGACAACTGTAACATACCTTTTTATCTTCCAAATGAGATGACGTCAGCAACTCAGGACGTGCTTCTATTATTTTAATTTTATCTTCAAGATTATTTGCTTTAAAAAACTTAAAAAAAAAAGTAGCATACTGTCTTTATCAAAAGCTATGTTTGAGACTCAAACCCATACCAAAATAACAATTTTATTGAAAATAAACAAAAAAGAAACCAACAGCCAAAAGAAATTTTTAAGAGACTGCCTACCATAACTCATCGGGATGACAGAAGTCTGTTCTTGAAGGGCACATACACTTAGAGTCAACATGTCACACCTAGTGAACTAAAGCACATGCCCTACATATTCCTTCAATTAAGTATATAAAAAGGCAGATAGCACAAAAGTTGCCTCACCTTCATTCATTAGAACTTTGAAGCATATGGGAAGGATGGTCAAGAAAGATAAAAATTACTTTAACTACGAATACACAGTATATTTGGCTTCTGTTTGAGACCAGGTTTGCATCCTAATATGCCTACTGTTTATGTTTTTGTACTCCTAAGCCACAGGCTGAGACAGACCTCTTTTAAATAATATAGTGCCAACTAAAACAGACATGGCCAAACGATGACTTTAGGAAGCTGCTTCCAGTGACTTCTTAGAGATTAGCTGCCTCTCCTGAACAGCCTCCACTCCACTGGCAGGGCCTTCTGTGCTCTACCCCAAGAAAGCAGCTGAAACGGCTTGCAGTTAAGGTCCACTGCCTATTGTCTCCTAAGAGCCAAACAGCAGAGCAGGCATTCCCAACTTGTCTCAGCTGGAAGACAGAACTGCTAGATGCCACTTTCCTGGTAAGACTGGTGCAAGCTATGGGATGCTCTCACATTCCACTAATCCTCAGAAACGGATAGCTTTGCCATCACCGATGCAATGAAGCACCGGAGCAGCACCTCAAGCAGGCAAGCAACTGGCAAGGAGAGATCAAGCACTGGCAACCATAATTCCTTCTGCTCAACTTCCCCAGTGGCCTATCCAGCTTGTGGGTAATGCTATGAGATTGGATATATCTCCAATGGGATGTATTCCTCCAAGAATTTGCATAAAGCTCTGTACAAATACCAGGAAAAAAATAAGAACTCCTCTCCCCCCAACATATCCCACCTCCAAGAGTCTTGTCAAACTGTACAATCAAATACATTCATTAAACTGATTTAATCTCCAAGAAAATGATGCAAGGACAACCAAAGCATCAGCTCTGGCCTTAGAAATGCCATGAGTTCATTTACTGCTTTTAACAGAAAACTGAATACTCACTTTTTCCATGACAGAACGGGACACAGCAGAGTTTTCTAATGTAAACACCTAAAGAAAATACACAACAGTTATTCAAACTAGCTTTATAATTTTTAATTAGAAGAATATGCAAATGAACAATGAAGGAACTATTTTGATGCTCAAGTGAACGTAGTTCATAAGAACCATGCACCTATTCCACAGCTCATCGTCATGTACCCTTTTAACAACAGAAACACCCCCAACAGCTAAAGGAGAAATAATGCTGTTTTCACAGACATACAAGAAAAAACCCATTTTTTCCATTTATTTTCCATTTTTAAGATGCACATCGTATATTAACATTTACTCTAGGCATATATTTACTCCTGAACAAATGCAAGCCAGCGTGTTGAATCAACCTCCAGTAGTGCGTAGTCCTTGTAGGCATTGTTTAACATGATCTGACTATATCATCTGGAAAGAGCTCAGATGTGCAATGCAGCACACCAGCCTTTTGAAGTAAGAAAAATAAAATAGGTTCTATTCAAAATTGGTAAATAGTTAGGCAATACGCTACCACAGGGCTAGGAAAGTATTACAGAAATCTCTGCCCTGTTCATTTCCTTTCTCCTCAGTAGTCATCTGTGACTAGCCACTACTAAAGACAAAAATACAGGGGCCAATGATCACTGGTTTAACTCAGCATGTTTATTTATTTCTATGAACTGCCTAACATCTTCCTCAGGATTATATTACATTACACATTCCCAGATATTGAATTCAACTATAATAGACTTTAGTTTGAAGAGCCCTACGAGAGAACACTTCAAGTAAGTTATATACATAAGTGAGACAGCCAGGCAGCTCTCATTTACACTCAGACTCAGTATTCTTACTGCTTCCTATCTTGCTGTTACAGACCTTCCACTTATGTAATTATGGAATTGCAAACATAAAAGAAGAGAAAAAAAATTGCCAGACATTTAGGTCAGTAGAAAGAGTACTTCCAAAAGCACCAAGATACAAGATGGCAAAGAGGAATCAGTGGAGAATGAGGAACACCACTTTCATTCAGCGCTACACACTGATAAACATCAAAACTGGTAATTATTATCTCCCTAGACTTCAGCTTGATCAGAGATGAATTTAACCTGCACTGCAACACAATGGGAACCTCTTTCTCACTTGTCACTGAAGAGGCACTGGAAATAATTAAATAATGGGCTGGAAATCCTGAACTACATGAGAGAACTAAAAATACCAAGCTAAAACGCAAAGATCAGAAAAACAGGAACTACTGTACCTGCTTGGCTCCAAGATAGTGAGCCAGCACAGGCAGCAGACTGCCATCACTGATACAAAGGCAAACACTATCTGTTTGCAGAACCTACAGAAAAGAAATAGTCATTGTTATTCATATTCCAGATGAAAAAGTTTTCAAATTCTAGACATTTTGGTGGTGTATTTTCCCACTTTATACAATTTCATATCAAATAAGGACTGGAAAACACAGTGATTAATATAACCACTTCAAGCAGAACAGAACAGTGTAAGAAATATTAATGTAATCCTGTTGTTTTAAGTCAGAAAAAGTTTGCACAAGAACGTATTGTCTTTATTCAACTACTAATATTCCTTCTAACAAATACACAGAGCTGCTATGAATTCCTACGCAACAATGTCTGCTTACAATTTAAAAAGAGTAATACCAAAGTATTCACAACAAAAATATAATTTACAACTCCTGATGTAAATAATACATCATTTGTGAGCAAAGCCCTTTAGCAAGAGAGAAACAAATTCCATAAATAAATATGCAAATAAAACAATACACGCATCTATCACAGTGGCCAAAAAACCTACAGGCAACATGCACTCACTTTCGTCAAAGACTTGATGTATTGGCGTGTTCGGTTCTGATCATTTAATTGCTCAAAGCGCGGTCTATTCCAAAGAAGATGAGCCTGACATCTACAAACAGGACTCTCAACATGAACAGCCGCTTTATTCTCCTCTTCGCCTCTGGAAAAAAATTTCAACGACATATTAACTACAGTATCAGTAACATGTTTTCACAAAGAGGTACATTTATGCATTTTAGCTAGTATGCACGTTAACGCTTATGGACTCCACTGTTACTTGTTCAAATTTAATAGTTCTCCAGGGACATTTTTGTAGCTTTGTATTTCCAAATGAAAAGAAGAGAAAGGGCCAATTTTCACCTTTTTTAAAAGATAAAACGAAGAACCCCCCCCAAACTTTCCCACTAATTGTGATGGTTAGGTATTTCAGGTTTTGATCTAGAAAAAAAAAATACTTGTTTGACTTCATAAGTAAAAAAGGCACCTAAAATCCAGACATTAACTTTTAAAGCTGAGACTGATATTTTAAAATGTTAGCTGTTATAGTCATTACAGCCAACATGATTAAGCTCCTTTTAATTTTAGCAAAAAGCATTAATCTCAAAAAGACAGTGCTGACTAGGAAAAACAGAAAACGGAGACAGCCTTTACCCATATGCCAGCTCAGCTGAGCTGTACTTTTAGGATCTCCAGGAACCAACCATGAGTATTTTTTGTTTCTCTGACACAGAATGCCACCACGTATAAGGCAGGAGCCTGCAGTCGAAGCCTCAACTATGTTTTTATGCATAATGTGTTTTTTTCACCTGTGCATTGCCCATGAAGTGTCTTTTAATAATTTTCTAGTCTTTAGGTTCTTATCTTGCTCTTCTACAAAATAGCTGCTCTAAGAGCAGCAAATACTTGAGCTTGGAGTAAAATACCACCCTTTTTCACACACATGTATCGTTACCTGGCTTTCTGCAGCTTGTACCACACAGAATACTCGTCACGACAGGCAGTCAGGTACACCTTCTCACCCTGGAGGACTGGCTCCTCATTTGGAAGAAAATATACACACTGCATCCAGTGATCTCTCCACTGAAAAGGGTTGATAAACAAAAGCTTAGGAAGTAACTCATAAGTAGTAAATGGAAAGTAAACAAATAGCAGGAAATCAATTAGTAAGAATGGGAACAACTCTGAAGCACTGATGTACGACCGGTTGAAAGAATCTTGTTCATGTTAGCAAGGCTGAATAAAGACCAATACCGTATATTGAATAAACGTATTTTATATAGATTTCTTACAACAGAAAATGCCTGAGACCACTGGCTCGTTGACTAGCTAAGCTTGTATTTTAATCAAATGAAAAATAAATCCAAAATACACTTTGCATTTATTGATGCTGTTTCACCTCTATAGTTCACTTATGTTAGAAACCAGTATTGAATTGCTGACAGTGACCAGTGGTTGGAGCCTCACGCATCAAATGAGGTCACCGTGTTACTCTGATATGACAGCACAACTACTTTGTGTTTCAAAAAGCTTTTTTTTGCATCGTAAATATTGCAAGCTGATCGGACATTCCAAGCTGACTGAATGCCCTGAAGCTTGACAGTTTCAAATTTTATTCTAAAACACGCTAAGTGCAAACAATGATTTTGAAGCTTCCTTTTGACTAAGTTCATCCTACTAGCAAATACATTTATACAGAAACACAGGAATCTGATTTAATAGCGATCTCCTGTTCCTCTAATTATCCAGTATCGAGCTAGCATTTTCCCACACTGGCCTTTTTTATGGGAGTATAAATATATTACCGTAAACTTAACACTTACTTGGAAATTTAATACCAGAACTACAAGGAAGCAAACCACAGACTAGTATTTTGACCAGGGATAGAGACCAGTTAAGGAAAAGTATGTGGAAATTTTTATTTTTTTTATTTCTTGAAAGTAAAAGAAATAAAATAAAAGTATCTGGAAGACAGAAAATATCTGGAAGCTTCAGTTTTTAACCTTTACATTAAAGCTTACATTAAAGTTTTATATTAAAGAAAACCTAAACCGGGTACATACTGTAGTTAACATTTCTACGACTTGCTTATTTAGCACCTTCCAATACATAAAACATTAGCAAAGTTCCTATAAAGTTTAAGGGACAGCTGCTTAAAACACCCAGTACGGACTTTACTCAAAATAGTTACTGATAGTCATCTAATGATGGTATCTGAAGGCTGAGTATTTTACCTGGAAAGCAGAAGTGGATTTTATCCAGTATGGAGCCATTGTGCAATTTATCATCCCAGAGGGGTCCATGTCAATATCCCACCAGGAAAGTACGATTTGTGCCTTGCCAGATTTTACAGGCTCCAGCTGCACTCTATAGGAGGTAGAGGCACTCCTTACTGGCTTACTGAAATCCACACTACAGAGAAGCATGAAAATTGTAAGAAGAAATAGTTCAGCATTCTTCAGAAATTCTCACTAGTTTCCCAAGCTAAATACACGGCTTATATAAAAGGCATAACAGGAAAATTTTGGTTTGAACAAAACAATGCCTACCTTACCTGAACATTGTCACCACATCACTAAGGATAGTAAAGTCACTTGAAGGCATCTGGTTCAGTTGGATGTCACAAACAGAAGGAACACCTGGACAGTCCTCCATTTCTGAAGGGGAGACAATAATTTTTTCACCATCCTCTGCTTCAACATGAACAGGAAACAGTTTGTTCCAGGACCACATTCTTTTGGATTCCACTAGCTGGACATACACTGTTGCCCTGTGAGGCACTGCCTCACATCCTTCCTGAGTGTTCAAAACAAAGGGTAAATGCATTAAACAAGTTTGACTTATTAACGCGTATGAGAATTAAATCAATCGACATGTGAACCAATTTAAAGAAAAGTTGGAACTTTGAAAGCTTTGGGAGCTTTGAAATCTTAAACGTAAATTATTTCAGAGACTTCTGTAACATCAGAGCAATTTCTCTTTGTCTCCCTATCTGTGAAATACCATACATGAATCTATCCTGCTTAGTGTGGTTCGGCAAGGCCAGATGACTTTATTAACCATGTAACACTATCAGTTTACTAGCCTCAGTTAAACTTGCATTTCCATTCTCATCCTGAAATAAGAGATCTATTTTGAGCTTCTCAAGGCAGATAACTACTAAGCTATCAAGATTAAAATAGTTTTTGATTGCAATGACTAAATAAGAAAAATAATGGCTCAAATATTCACACATTGACAACTTTGTATCCATGATTAAAGATTAGAGAACATGTAAGTTGTTCTAAAAAAAACACTGTGAACTAAGACCTGACTGTGAAGTCCAAAAACAATGCTTTTACAAAAAAGACCAATTACAATCTAGAGTTGTACATGGGCAGCACTAAAAGGTTACGGAGTGCTGTTGTTTTTGTATGTAAAACTGGTGAAATGAAACCTAAATAAAGTTTTGCAATCCACATTTTAATTAAAGGAAAAAATTAGAAAAGGTAAAAGAGAAAGCTCTAAAATTATACCTATAGATTATGCGTCAAAAAAAATGGATATTAATTTGATTACAGTGTTTAAAGTATTTCCACAGCCAAAAAGCACGTGGACTAGTAAGAGCTCCTTAGGTAAAAAAACCCCACAAAAATGAACCAACACCTGGGAGATGAAGTCCATCAAAGTTAGGAGGAGAATTTCATTTTTTGAAACATCTTGAAACAAATTACTATGGATCCAGATCAAACTGGATGCCTTTCTGAAACCTATTTGTTAACCAGCAAGTTATTGGGTTTAACACGAAGCAACTAAGTGTAATTTCTGAGCCTGTGATTTACAATATGAACTCCAATAGCTTTATTCTAGAAATGAATCTAGTAAATTATTCACTGAATAAGAAATTAGCACAGCTGATGGTGTACTTACAAATGATACAAGAAGCCTAAATCAAGTATAATCTCTATCCTACTCCAAAAAACACAGAAGAGTTTCTCTAGGGATAAATGTGACACACTATCAATTTCTATTTTCTTACCTGTACAAGATATTTGTGTGCATGCTCATAGGTTGGTAAAGCTCCTTCTCCTATCAGCTCTGTATCAAATAATTCTGTTACCAAGATGTTTGCACGACATTGCATATCTCCATCTAAAAGACACAATTTAATATTGTAATATTAAGACACTATGTAAGTCAAGATGCTATCCTGAAAACACAAGTAATTAGAAAAAGCCAACTTATTCCTGTTAGAGAACCTGCTGAATACTGCAAATTATTTTCCTTTAGAAGTTTACTATAAAATACAAATGACTACTGAAATAGTATTACAACACTTCCTTTTGCAGTAAATTTACAATGTTACTTTCTAGAGAGTACAGGGTTTGCTTGTTGTAATTAAAAACAGATAGAACATAAGAATAAGACATATTTCTTCCTGGTTTTGAGGTACTTGCCAATTTTTTTAATCCTAGCCTATTTTTCTCACCTGGGCCAACTGTGACTTCAGTGGAGTGTTTGTTGATTACCTTGATCTTGTCACGAAAACCATTTTTCTCCACTATCTTCACAGCAGCATTAGCCATGGGCTTGAAAACCTGTAAATAGCAAGAGTATAAAGGACTGGTAAGCTAACGTTAGCTTTCAAAAATGAAAGGACACCACCACAAAATGCAATATATTTAGTCCTGCAAAAATTTAACATCTGTATCTTTTCCTATGTTTGAAGTTCATGACCGTGAAACAAGACAGCAAGCCTCCCTTCAAAAGTTCATAGAGCTCCAATGTCACTGTTACAACCTGAGCATCATCTGTCTCCAAAAGCTACTCCAATTTAACTTTTGAAAGACAAAAATACACATTAAGAATATTTTAGCATGTAAACATCTTGTTTATTTTTAAAAATAAAGATATGTATGCATCAAGAGCCCCCAAGAGGCTCAAGACATAAAATAAATAAATTAATAAATAAATAAAAGAACCCAAAACAATCAGCATTGAAATAGTCACTGAAGTATGTCAAAAATCTGCTTTTACTAACAGCATAACTGTGAAGAGAATTTTTGTTTCCTGTGTCTACATGAAAGAGGACTGTCCCTGAAAAATCACGGGATGAAATCCTCGATTAAAAAAAAAAAGTAGATTTTTACTTGGATAAAAATCACACAGCACCCTTTCAACTATGACCCACAGACAAACCCACAGACCCACAAACAAATTGTTTCTTCAAATGCGTTAAAAAAACCTAAACTGGCTAAAATGTTTCTGTTATTATCCTTAATGTAAGTAATGGCTGCTAATGACCAACAGGATATTTCTTAACTGCCAATAAAAAAAGAGAGGTGCTCTATCTAATCACGAAGAGATGGAAAAATCGGTTTACGAGACAGTCTCTTCATTATGATGTGGTCCATGTTAGGATTAAGTAGTCTGAGAACACACCTCCAAGAGATTAAATTTACGGTGATCAGCAAAATGGTTAGAGAATACTCATATTTTTCAAAAACTTGGTTAAAGTCTTCCATACTACATTTGAGTTTTGACAAGTAGAGAAAACAGAACACTATAAAACTTGACTGAGTAATTTTAATTTGCACATTTAAAGCAATTGTCCCCAAAATGAAAAATGTACTATAACTTTTAACTATATTCTTGTAAGACCTAAGTGTTTTTGACGCATAAAAGTATCAAGCTTGCACTTCAGAGCCCACAATACAAAACAGCAAATGCATGCATTCCACTGATCATGCAAACAGAACAGCTGCACTGAAGCTCTAAAAAGAGGCTATGAACACGTATGCGGAAGTATGTGCAACCTGTGACAAATGCTTACCTCAACTGCATAGCAGAAATCTGCACCTGCTGAAGCTGCCATCATTGACAGGAGTCCTGTGCCAGTCCCTATGTCTAGAACAATTGCTTTCTCACCTCTTTCTTTTACTCTGCTCACTGCAGCACGAATACCTTGGTAGTATTTCACATTCTGTGGAGAAGGAAAAAAAAAAAAAAAAAGAAAAAAGATTAGCGTTTTATCCATTTATACTTTGAGTTTTTGTGCAGAAATCTTGCATTCTCCAACTGTGAGTTTATAATTAGAAAAAAGCCTAGAGTTCTGTATGCTATACCAAGGCCATTTTCAGCAGAAGGTTGTGGTTTTGGAGGGGTTAGTCCATTTCAAGTACACCAACTTTTATCACGATATTCACATCATCATTGATCAGTTAGCTATTTATAGCGCATGCATAATTTACAAATCCCATTTATTTTTCTGGAGCAAATGATAATAAGATCCATGTGAGATACTACTGGTTTTCTGATCACTTTTCACCTGCAGCACTACCCAAATAGTCATATAATGCCTATGACAGCACAAGAGCTAAAGTATCTTGGATTTAGATTTCTCTCAATATCTACTGAAAAACATTCAACAAGCAACATGTGTAAATACTGGCTTTGGGTCATGTGCCATTAAGTGGGGCTACAAGCATACTAGCATTAACAACAGGGAAAAAACCAAATGCCGTCATCTGTCAGCTACAGTACACGTATTGAAATATATGCTTGTATTTACTCCAAAACAGCCTATTTTAAGACATTCCTTTCCTAATGATTTATCAAGCCTTTCCAAAGAATACGCTATCTTTGGACATTAGAAATTTGGAAAGTCTGCTGGATCCCTTTCCGAACTATTCTATTTAACACTTGATACGTAATTCCAGTACAGTTGTTTTAATTACTTAGACAAAACTTGCTGCCTCTACATGGCTTATTAAATGCCTGATCCCACTAGCATGTTTCATTCAACATGAATTCAAGACTCATACAGAGTAGGCACCATAAAAGTCTTTAAAAAGGTTATTGATGAAACAGTTGACTAAATAGCTAGAGCAGAAAGAACATTTAAACCATTCACTCCAGACTTTATCATGCCTGTAGATATGGCATCTCAATTTTCTTCTCAATCCTAAACAGTAAATAAGAGCTAAAAATACTAAAAAGACTAAAGATAGATTTTACTTACATTCCTATAAAAACTAAGAAGCCTAGATTCACATTTACAGCCTTTGAAATTTCATCTAATGAGCTCTCTCTGTCAAAAATGTCAAACACAGAACAGCAGAATCAGTTACTGAATGCAAATATCACGTTCTGCAGTAAACAAACACTAGTGTCAGATGTATAAGGCACCTGTTGATCTAAGAACGGGTCTGGTATCTTGAAGGGTACAAATTTGATCGTTTCATCTTTCAGAGAAATCTGTATAACCATGCAGTGACAGCTATTCAAGAGAAAGGAAATGGGTATTTTCTCACCATTCAAAAGTTTTTTGCTTTTATACTTACTCTGTCTTTATCGTGAAGCATATCTGCATAGCGTGACCTATAGTACAAAAAGATTCCAGTCAAAATACTACATACTGCAAAGCACAAACTGCCAGATCTTATATAGCCTCCTTTGTTTTCTCTTACTAAGGCAACTGGTCTCCATAGCCCATGAATGCACAGATAACTGACGCACTCTCTGAGGATCTGAACTGTTTCACAAATCTAAGAAATAATGTCATTTCAGTGATCTGGTCATCAGCATATAAACGAACTAATTAACTGCTGGCATATATCCCCTCTTCAGCAACGGACCTGGTGCATAGACCTATGGACAAACAGCTGTGAAATAATAGCTGGGACAGATCCAGGTTGATACAGAGCAATACACAGCAATGAAATACAGCCTATCATGGTCTATCATTTGTTACCAAGATATAAATTTCTTTGATCCCCATTTCCTCATGGGTCACGCTACTTAAAAATACCCCAAAATCTAATGTTCCCAACTCCTCTGGTTGTTAAATTATGCACTTAAAAAGTTACTACAGGAACAGACAACTACAAATTATTTGTTCCACTGGGGATTCAAAAGAAATTTAGTCAACGCATTTTGCCACAACTTAGTCACTGCCAGTATTAAGATCAGTACCCCAGAAAATGTTTAAAAAAAATTTAGAAGGAAACTACTTGGAGAATACAATCACAATCTACATTTACAGTTCTGCCCTTTACAACACAGGGCACTGTAGCATTTAGACTGTCCTACAGTCTGTTCATCTCACGCCCTTTGAACTTCTATAGAGATAAACCCAAAAACTGTCTTAAAAACAAGCTGGGTTTGCTCTTTTTTGTATCTTTAGTAGAAGAACAAGCTATTTTTTCTAGCATACCTTGCAATTTCCTGATGGTAGTCATAGTTCTCATCCTCTTCTAACCACTCCATCGCACCAGTGGTTGGATTAGCTCTTCCACAAAAGGTCTTCATGATCGATCTCAATGTGTATTATCTATGTATTAAGTGCAGTTTTGCTGCTTTGGCTTCAGTATAATACCCAAAAAAATTGGCTGTGAAAAAAACCCAAAAACATATAAAACTTCCAGTGAAAACAACATGCATCACTTCAGCTCTAGATCCATATATATACTTTCCCTATTACACCTGCCTTGGCAGAAACACTGATGACTGCCTTATACTTAAGGATGTTTTAAGCTCAAATCTGTCCCCCAGCCTTGCTCATGATCTCAGCCCGGAAAAAAAAAAAAATCACCAGTAAATTTTCAAGAAAAAACACCTCCCCCGAGACGAAGCACGTCGGCCCGGGGGAAGCCAACCACCCTCTCTAGGGGGTCCCCACGCCCTCTGAGGAGGGACCTGCGACGGGGGACGGCAAAAACATTCTTCGATATCCCCTAGCCGAGGCGGCCTCACCTCACCCTCAGCACCCCAAGCCGGCACCTCCACACCCCATGACGTGGCCGTCACCGCCACCTACCCCTTAGGCCGCCTCACGCGCGCGCGCCGCCACCTTCCCGGCGTGCACCGCGCCGGGAAGAACCCGCCCCTTCCCGCCCTGTGTGGCGGCCGCCATGGAGCGAGCAGCGGTGCTGCGCGTCAAGCGGAAGCGCGGCGGGACGGAGCCGGCTGAGGCGCTGCTCCTGGCCTGCAAGCGGCGGCGCACCGACGGCGGCGACCGGCCGGTGGAGAGGAACCTCTTCAAGCTGCTGGCGACCGTGTCCTCCAAGGTACTGCCGCCCCGCCGCCGCAGGCCGGTGTAGGCCGAGGCCGCCCCTCAGGCAGGCGAGGGCCGTTTGATCCTGCCTGGGATCTTTTACTCCTGAAGGGTCTTTTGAAAGCAGCAAACCTTCTCCGTGTTGGCAGCGCTGCTCCACGCGGGTCTTTGCGGGTCCTGGAGAGCAGCGTCTCGGTGTGAGGTGTCATTTTGTCATGATAAATAAGGCCACGGCAGACTTCTCTTCGCCACTCTCTGAGCAGCCAGTTGCTTGGTGGTGTTATCTGCAGGCAAAGCTGGCGATTAGTTAGGATTGTTAGTTAAGGAACATAGTGTAGAGCAACCACCATGAAAAGCTCGGTTCAACACTGACTCTTCTATGCTTATAGACTGTTCTTCGCTTATAGCCTACAGAATAGTCAGTAAGTGAAGCTTGAATTTCTGCTCTTTGAGGTGCTGAAGCTCAGCCCTCCAAGGCTAACAACATCCATCCACTGTACAGCCTTTTATATTGAGTAAAACTGGTATTTCTTAGGAACTGGCCCTCATAGGAGACTGTAAAGGATATTATGCCTTAAATTTAGGACCATCACAGTCTTTCAAAAGCATGTGTTTTTGTTTGGAGGGTTATTCTGGACCACAAAGTATATTGTTTAAAAATAAAATTGAAGTAGTCTTACAGTTTACAAATATCTTATACTTTTTTCCCCATGTCAAAAGACTATTATGATAGCTGTATTGCTTAAGGCAGTAGTAGAAGTTACTTGAATGTTTTTAGGAGTGTTGGTACTGCAGTCCTCACATAGGAAGTACTAGTAATAGTTGTTATTAATCACTTCCAGGAAGGAGAATGACTTACTGTGTTGGTGGTGTTATTATAGTCCTCCTCCTTTTTGTTCCTCTACCCAGAATGAACCAGTTCAGAAATATGTTCAAGAAGTGATCACTCGAGAGAAAGCAGCTCAAAGTCTGCGACCCTCTTTAGGAAGCACTCAGCGAATCATTCAGGAACTCCGCTCTTCCAAGCAAGAGAATAGGAAGGAAAACCGTTACCGTGTGATAGCCAGCCATCGACCTAACTGCACCGAAACAGTTACACCTGTCAGAAATGGCGAGGTGTCGATTGATGGCGACAGATCAGACTCTGAAGCAACAGAAGATGCATCACAAAAGGAGAGCGGTGCCATGGATAAGAGTTCGGACTGCTGTGGGAAATTCCAGTTGTTTGATATTGAACAGGAAGAGGAGGTTGTGGGAGATGCTAGTGTAACTGCTGCAAACCCACAGGTCAGCAAACGAACTTAACTGTACTTGAAGTACTTTGATATCACTGTTGACTGGTACATGTGGGCAAACCGACTGCTGTGTAAGTTTTTTTGCATTGTAAGTATTCCACTATTTAATAGGAGCTTTAACTAGATATTTGCGAGCTGGAATACTGTACAGGGAGTTAACTTTTATGAGGATCCTTAAGCGTGCTAATGTTGTTGAGACAGACAGCCCTGTGAAGTTGGCTGCTACAGGAAGGGCTTGTACCACTCTGTTTTTCCTGTACCCTGCTCTGATGTATAAATTCTCACATTCATCTGTCAGTTGGATCTCGGTGGGTTTTGCTTAACAACTTCTCTACCTAGAAAAGAAAAAAATCTAATTTGGTGTCGTCTTATCTACCCAGATGCCTAGGAATGTCGCTTCTAGGCAAGATTCACTAAAGGAAAAGATAGTTTTGAGCTTCCCCTTCTCATACTTCCATACAAGATTTTATTGTATATTTTGTTTTTAGCAGAACTCTAGGTGTTTGACAGGCTGCTTAAGCCTCTATGTCCTGTTTTGATGGGTATAATGAATTAAGTATGTTTTCAGTTGGAGGAATATCTGCTCAATATCTAGCATGGTTTTAAGTATGAAGAAGCTCTGCCTTCTATGTAGGGTTGCCCCTACAGAGTGTTAAGATTTTCTATCATCAGAGACTCATAACCATATGGAAAAGAAGGTTAAGAGGGACATATATGCTTTCTTTAATAGTCCCTTCACTGTACTTAAGTACACGTGGATACTTTACTCTGAGGAAAACTTAAATGCTTAATGTTAAAGAAGATACTTGGGTGAGGAACAGCCCAACCAGCTGTCATCCTCCAGCATTTCTTATGGCTTATTTCAGGAGTTTGCCATCAAACTTTAGTATGAACTCGCACTTTCCATTAAGCATGTAGTTCAAACAGACACTTGAGATCTGTTAGTTATCTATCACTCTGCTAATTAGAAAAACAGAAATGAACCTGAGGTAGCATCAGAACTTACTAGCAGTAAGTTTTTAAGGTAAGTAAGCTTTCTTTTTCATTCTGCACGTATTTAGAAGTGATTGAAAGGATGGTCTGTAGCTGTTCCTCAGAATTACTTAAGTCGCTCAGGAGACACCACTGTGGATTGTACAGGAAATTCTGAAATGCTCTAGCAGAGAAAAATTGGCAGCAAAAACCTGCCTGTGTAGACCTTCAAGTGCTAGTCACTAAAGCAAATACATTGGAAATAATTTATTAGGAAGGAGAAAGCATGAAGAAATTTCTTCTGTGTTTATGTTGAAGTGAGAAAATAAAAAGCGTTATCTGTAGGGCCTGTCAGCCTTTTCCTGTTAATCTGTCACATTTTCATTGTTTCTCCTGCACACTTTGTATACTGTAATCTGCTTGCATGTTATCACTGCCTACTGCATGCATATCTTTCCTGCAGTGTTGCAAGTGTAATGCTTTACAAAGCACAGGCTGTCTTAAAACTTGTCTTTCGAACCAACATGTCATCAGAAGCAGATGGGATTAGTCATATCCCCTTCAATAGTTTCTAATGAACTTGTCCCAGAAGTTTTCTTATGCTATCTGAAAAAAGGCCTGGCTGGCTACACTACATTAATTGGAAAATTCTTTGGTGTCTTTCTGTTCTAATGTTCCAAATAGCAGCAGTCCAATGCGAAGGTGTTTTGGGTGAGGATTTCAGAATGTCATCCTTAGCTAGCTGTTGGCTACTGTCTACAAAGGCAGTTGGCTGTACTAAACTAAAACTTTGCACGACTTCAGTGGAAATATGCATTTTTTTATTTTTTTTTCCTCAGCAGAAGACTAATCCAGATGCGATTCTTTGCAATGCAGTAGAGATGATCCGTGAGCATTTAAATGTTTCTGAAGATAGTAAAAAAGAACACCGTGAGAAAGACGAGTATGTTTATGACATCTATTATATGGAAATATCAGCCCCTGGTTGGATCGAAAATATCCTTTCTGTACAGCCATATAGAGAAGAATATGAACTGGTAAGGATGTGGGAAAACAATCTTCCTTAAATAGAAAGGTCACAAATAAACATGTTTAAAGTCCTGTCGTTACATGTTGCCATGCCAAGAAAAATCCTTTGAGATACTACACATATGCTCAGTGAGTTCTGCGTTAGGCTGCTTGTAACTGACAGTCTTGTGTTCTTCCAGTTTACTGTTGATTCAAGGAAATTATGATATGACAATGAAAACTGAAGGAATAGTGCTCATGTACTCTGAAGAAATTTGTCTGGCTTCAAATTGCCAAATAAATTTTAGCACACAAATGTAAACTTGAAGTAATTCATATCTCATTTATGACGAGGAGGCAGCAATTAAAATGCAGTTGTAAACACGGTTGGGTAAAAAAAGGAGCAAGAGAGGTACACACATCTTTTTCAATATTTGAGGACTTGACTTTAATCTTAATATATATTGAGACACTTTCTTGTAATAGAATTGTCCTTCAGTGACTGTGGAGTTAGGAAGCTAAATGTGAACTTCAGTCTTTCACTGTATGGATACTGTGATCTATAGACTTGCATATCAGGAACTTGAAGGTACTTTTTCTGCTTCTTGATCTATTACATGACTGCTGAAGTGACTAGGAATTATTTAGACGTTAACCTTGGCATTTAAATGCTGAACTGGAACATTTAAATGCATGACCTCACTGATTTTTTTTCACCTAAAGCAGATTGCTGTGCTATGGTGAATATACTGACAACTCTGTGCAACTGTTGAATAACTTATGCTTGCAGTACCTAAGTATCTCTTGGCTCTTTATGATTTGTATTGTATTGTATCGGGGGATGAAAGACTGCTTTCTGCCAAGTGTCTGTATTTATAGTGAATGTTATGTTTTGTGTTGATATGCAGCTAGATAATGATGATGCTCCAAGGGAAATATATGAAGATGAAGATGATGAAAATGATGAAAATAACTGGCGTAATGATTATCCTGATGAAGATGAATTCTTACCTGAGGAAGACGGTGATGGAGAAAAAGGTACGCCTATCATAAATATTGTTTGCTTTCATGCTGCGCACATTTAAATCCCATCCATTTTTACATACCGTCTCTAAAAAAGCAACTAACTAAGCGCTGCTGGGGTAGTGTTCTGCTTTTAAGGATAAATCTGCTTAGAGAAGGATCATCTTTCTTGGAACTGCAAGAGATCTTAGTGTTTTTGCAAAGTCAAAATTAAGAACTCCATTTCAGGCTGCTGCACTTGCAGAAGATTGCTTGTTTGGAGAAGGAATAGATTCCAGATACTTGTGAAACACTGTCTTTGCTTTCTTAACTCCCCATACCAGTGCAGTCCTGGCACAATTCAAACTTCTATCTAATATAGAAGTTGGTCAGATTTTATACTTATTAATGTGTTACTCAAGAAGCTTACAATAGACTGGTTAACCTAATTGTTTAACTAAAAAAAAAGTATAATCTAAAGGGATGCTCTTTCTTTAGAGTCTGACGAGAGCTTCAGTGATGAGGACCAATGTTACAGGAGAAGAACATGGAACAAATACCGACAGGAGGTTCTACAGGAATTTGGATATGATGAGATCCAGGATTTGGATTCTGACTAACAGCCCTTTCTTGAAGGTGAAATGTATACTGAAGATGAAATTCTACTGTTACAGTAGAACTGAATACCCAGACAGCTGCTGATGGCTATGCATGAGAATGTTGAACTAAAAAAACCAACAACCAAACAAAAAACCCCTGGAAAACTACTGTCTGGTAAAGACTGTGCTCACTGAAACAGAAGGAAACTAATCTTTATGTGGATGAGGTTTAAGCTAAGTTTTTGCCTATCTGGCCTTCCGAAACTGTCAGTGACTAGCATGGTTCACCCTAATGCATACTGACTAGGCTTGAGTATTAGATACCAGATTCAGATTCTAGTAAATACTAAAACCTTTTACTATCTATCTGAGCAGCCAGCTTAGCTGGTAGATATCAAACAGATGGGTGTGAATATACCACTTGACAATAAAAATTTTTGTTCCAAGCAAAAGATACTGTAGGCTTTAAAATAGATTTTTCTGTCCGTGCTGTGATGCTGAGGTTATGAAGGAACCTTTTTTTAAAAAAAAACAAAGCCAAACAAAACTGCATACCTAAGCATTTGTACCTGTACCGATGGTACCTCCACATTATATATGGAGGCACTACTTGTCATGATGGATGTGTCAGGTTTCACAACAAGATCAGTATGTCTGCCGTGATGGCAAATGAAAGTTCTGGAAAGAGGAACTCTGTCCTAGTGCTTTCTACTGTGTTTGTTGCTAAGTTTCAAGTTACCTTCTTTACATGTGTTTGAGCATATGAAATGCCTTGACCTGTCCACTTTATTGCTGGATCTGCAGTAATTTTACTCTTGGAGTAGAACAATATGTGCGCATTTAAGTTGTAAATAAAGAATTTTTGACTTAAGTTTTCTTTACTTGTTCAAAGATCATAGGAGTTGGTACAGCTGAAGCCACTTTAGCATTTTAACTTGCATTTACCTTTAAAACAATTTCATCTTACGTGTTTGGACATACAAAGCGTTTCAGCACTCTCCTACTTGAATCTGTAAGAAATAGCTAACAGGATGTTAGATCTAAGTCAGTCATGAGCAGTAGGTTGCAGCAGTGACTGTAGGTCAATTAGTTCTGGCTGGTGCTGTCAAGGTAGTTGACGCAAAGTATTTTTTTCCTAGGCTAATATGGCTGTTAACCTATGCCATAACCCTAGCCTCAGCTTGCCCACTGAACAGATGTCTCAACTTAGATACTGAATTCATTGTAAGCACATGCAAGATTAAAAAGCTGCATTGTAATAGCTGAACGCTAGTTTTCATTAAATACTGAAGAGACCCTACATGTTTTTGTGCGAACAGTGCACAAAGTTCCTCAGCTAGAATTTAACTATCTTAAATCCCAATGCTGCTTCATAAAGGTATCCCAAGATTCCATTTTATGTTAGTCTTCATCATCTACTAAAATCTGCCATTATCTGTAGTTTTTTGTTTAAGATAACCTTGGCCAGGGAGTCAGTACAAGAATCCAAATATTCTCACTATTATACAAGTGACTGATGCAAATGTGGTGCAGCATCTGAAGCATTGCTTCAGCCATATTCTTGTGATTTAGTTCAATGCACAAAAAACTGCACATGCGGACAAGCTCAGGTCAACCGAGGTAAACATGCTGAAATAAGAAAAAAATTCCAGGTATGTTTTTGAAGTATATCTCGCTCTGCTGGCCAAATAAGCTAACTTCATATTACTTTTTGCTGCACCAAAATTCAGTATCAAAGTGTCCTGATGTTAGGCTTACAACTTTGGAATTACAAATAGCACTAACTAGCATCAGTGCGTATTGCAATACTACTTTTTATTTCTGTTTTTATTCCTCTTTTCTCTCCCTGCTACTTAGCTTTCATGATATAGTTGCTGACACAGAACTTTAGTTCTGCTATAGAAGAAAAAAAAAAAGTGGTTTCTTCCATGAGTTTCTGGATGCTTATTTTCTAGTGAACAGCACTGAAATTTAGAAATGGAATTTTCTGACTGCTGAGGTAACACTGCTAATGTGTGTTCACTGAAACAGTTCAGAAACAAATGCATGCAAGCTTCAAACGGAGCACTTTAATTTTGGAAGTTTCACAAATCCTGTCAGAAGTTGACCAAGTACTAACAAACTAACAGGAAAGAATCATCAAATGTTAATCAAATCTTCAGCACCAAGGTGCTTTGTTGATTAAATCCTTGCCACAGTCCAATACCATATTTCCACATAGCGTACAGAATAAAATACTTATCTGTCAGGAAGAGAGGTTGGTTCAGTCTTTAAATAATGTAGCACAACTTTATTCATTTTTCTGCTAATAATGACAAGTTAGGTAGTCGTTGTGACCAGTTGTCTTCTGGGATAAGAACCAAGATAGCACAGCAAATCATCTCATGCAAACATCCATCAGATTTAAGCTGGAAATGAGTTTTGGTCTTTTGAGTCAAAGTAGTTTTCAGTCTAACTTAAAAATGCATTACTTCACCACCTGGTTCTGCAGAAACCCACTTTGATCCATTAGCTCTTACCATTTTAATACCAATTCTGAAGAAGGAACAGTATTGATGCATAGCTTGTGTGCCTGAAATGAGTAGGTAATCATTATCCAGTGAAAATATGCCACAGTTTAGAAGGGTGATGCAAGGGCATGATTTATGTGAGAATCCAATTGCAAGTACAATTTCAGCATTTCTAAAGACCACTGGAAACAATTTTCCCATTTTTTCCAGTTCCATCTCTTCCCTTTTGTTGTCATAATTGCTTTATCCTCCCTTCTGTTTCTTATAATGGCTTTGAATTTTTAGCTGGATTTGATTTCTAACTTCTTCTCTTTATTTGTATCCATCTCTGTTAAAACACAGTAACAGAGCAGCTGCATGTTTCGTGTGATGGCACCTGCATAGGAAATTGAAGATAAATCAGAAGAATAGCAATCTATCTCAACTCTAATTATACAACATGCATCTGAGTAATGAAAGTTAGGCAGTGTTCTTGACAACTCACTTCTCTTAAGGGAAACAAACGATAAAAGTTAATACAAAAAGTGTCTTCCACTCTTTTTTTTTTTAAAAAAAAACCAGATAACGTTTAAAACTGTTCTGTTTATATCCTAGGGTGTTTTTCTTCTGAGGCATCCCCCCAGGTAACTGAAGTAAAATCTTTTTTCTCTATAATTAAGATTATTCTCTATAATTAATATAAAATTGGTAGAATACAAAAAATAAAACAAGACCTTCAAATAACACACAGGAAAGTGACAAGATTACTGAGTATTTACATATTAATTGGCTGTTGCATTCTACGATTATGCTATAAACCTTCCTTTCCACATCCCTCGTCATGGTTTTCTCACATATTAACAATGACAACAGCGTACTGCTGGAGAGAAATATATAATTTAACTGCAGCAATCCAAAAGAAGGCAAAATTCTATCTGTGACTGACATAAAAATCTATCTTCAAACTACTGATTCAGTAAAGCAAGACAGTTACCTTCCATTACCAAGAACGCCCAGCCCTTTTACAGTGATCAACCTTGCTTAAGAAAAAGGCTTTTTGTGTGCTGATTAAAGAGAAAAGTATAAAAACGGAGGACAAAATCTGTAGAAAGTGTACGGTCTTTTAAATATACAGTAAATATATATAAAATCAGTATACCCTTTTACTGGGTCTGGCTGGGATGCGGTTAACATTCTCCATAGCAACCCATATGGTGCTGTGGTTTGGATTTGTGGCTCAAACAGGGTGGGTAACACACCAATGTTTTGGCTTTTGCTGAACAGTGTCTGCACAGTATCAAGGCTTTTTTTTTTTTGCCTCCCACTCTGCTGTCCCCGCAACCAACAGGATGGGGCTGGGCAGGAAGTTCAGAAGGGAGATGGCCAGAACAGCTGACCCAAACTAAGCAAAAGGATATTTCATGCCATATAGTGTCATGCTCAGCAATAAAAACTGGGGTACAGGAAGAAGCACGTGCATGTGGGAGGGTTTCTCCAAGGTGGCTGCTGCCTGGAAACTGGCTGCGCAATGGTCTGCTTGTGGGAGGTGGTAAGTGACTGCCTTTGCACTTGTTGGGTTTTTTTCCTCTCCTTCCTTCACTTACTAAACTGTCTTCATCTGGACCAACAAGTTTTCTCACTGTTGTTCTTCCTATTTTCTTCTCCCTCATTCTGCTGCAGGGTGCTGGTGAGCGAGCGGCTCTGTTTGGCTGGGGTCAACTGACCACAACTCTTTTCGTCAACAAACTGCGATTCACTTATTTAATTGTCCTCTTTCCTAACAACATCTCCATCTACAAAGAAACTTACCTAAAATCTTGTTGATAAACTGAGGTCTCCTTGATGGAGGTAAATAGACTCCCAAGAAAAAGACTGGAATTCCAGAGAAAGCAATGGCAATTCCAATCAATGAATTGATAGTGTCGCTATAGAGTGGCACTACCACCAGAAATATTGTGCATATACAGAATATTATTGGGAAAGCCACACTCAGCTGCAGACAGAAAAGACAGAACAAAACATTATTGAACTACTCACTGTCTACAGTTACAAGCATTTGGTGAGAATTACAGACTTTTCCCTCTCAATCCCACTTGGTAAAATTATCTGCTCTTCCTATTATACATCTGGCTATTTGGAATCATAAACAAATTGCAGAATTATTCTTGATCAGAATTGCTGCTAAAAATTGCAAAAGTAATCAAGTACGGTAACTTTGCTGTGTTGAAACAAAGTGTATAACAGTATGAAGTGTTTTTAGACAAATCAAATAAATCCCAGGAAAGAAGAATGACTTTTTCCTGTAGCATATCAACTTCAAGTATGAGACGGTGGTAAGATGATCAGATATTGAACTGAAACACCATCAGAGCTAAATGTGGTCCACGTTGACAGAATTCATTAAGTATTCCTAATTTGGTATTTCTAATCCAACAAAAAAGGCTAACTACTATGTTAGCCTACTGAGACACTCACTCTCCAGTTGACAGAAGGGATACTGATTGAACTAATGTACAATAAGAGCATGCTATTACAATAATCACTTATTCTTATCTAGCAGACAAGCTAGCTTTCATGGTACAATAGAAAATGAAAACCAAGTTTTGCATCCTGATCAATTTGTAACCTTTAGGGGTAACATGAAAGGTACAGGTTTTAGATAGTACTTTTACAATATGTGGAAGAGAGGGACTTTAAACAATTCTGTAGTAAGAAATATTACCTTAAGAGGCCTGGGTCGATCTGGTTCCTTCCAACGTAGATATAATTGCCCAGCAATAGACAGACCAACAAAAAACCAGTAACTGAAACTAAAGTAATTAATAAGCTTGAAGACATCTTCCACAGCCAGGTAAATAAGAGTCATAGCACACTGTCAGAAAAGAACAGGAGTGAGATGAACAACAAAAGTTTGAAACTTACTGTTTATGCTGCTTTTTGCATGGAAGTAACACCTTTTTACTCCCTGGTGTTTGGCATGATTTTATGCCTCTCAAAATTCACTCTCTCAGAAATCATCTCAATGACAGTAAATCTGAAGTTCTCTCTTGTGCTTTTTTAAAGCCTTTCTTCAAATAATTCATATAGTCAGATCTGAACAGTTGAAAAGAAAAGCAATAACAACTTACATTGAAAAGCAGTGCTGGCACAGGTGTGAACCTCCCTATGTGGATCATAGACAAAAGATCAGGAAGGTGACCTTCTCGAGATCCTACAAAAAATAGCCTGAAAAACACAAATCAGAAAACAGATGTTGAGGCCACAGGTGAGAGAGAATGTATTACAGAAAATCAAAGAACAACAGCAGTCAAAATAAGGATTTACACCACTGAATTTCCATCCTTTAAACTGGAGCATGGATTCAATCCTGCTGCTAAAGATCTATTGTACAACCACCATTAAAAGACACATAAGCTTTTAGAAACATGGTGTTAACATCCAGTTTTATAAAACAATCCTACAGGTAAAACAGAAAACATCCTATAGTAACTGAAATAAATTTCTATTGTTTTGAAAAATTCCAAAAGCTAGCAGTGAAAACATTCCAGCTTATAGCAGAATAGTTTTCAACGCCAAGTAGAAGAGATCGCCAAGTCTCTAAAAAGAGCTCACTCAACCACATGCTCAAAAACCAAACACAGATAATTTTATTAACAACTGCTAGTTATTCTGTATTGACTACTTCACCAGATCAGATTCATATTTGTTCTCAGTACAGAGGCACTGCACATACACTCAGTGGACAGGAAGGATGTCAAAATGCGTGAATAAATCTATTTAAAAACTTTCACTAGTCACATCCATAATCAGTGCTCAGAGAAAAGCTTCTATACTGTATCTTAAGCTTTTTGACTGCAGCTTCATAGCAGTAGCAACTTTTAAAAGTCTTTACTTTGAGAAAAACTTAAAAGATACTAAGATTTTAGAAAGTCGGTAAGTTTTAAGTAAATACATTTGAAAACATGAACTTGCTAGAATTATTATATCGAGTAAAATAGAAGATAACTCAACCCAAATAATCAGAAGGCCTGAGGACTTACCACACAGACACCATTCACTTGATCTTTAATTGTACTCTGCATGCAGCTAGGAAGGCTTTGGAGAAGTAAGGCAGTGTTAAGGGTGTATGTGCACACACACAGAGGTTTATTTAGGTCTGTTATTTTTATTGTGGCTATTAATTACAGGTTTGGTTACAAAAGTATTTTTGCTCCTCATAATAGATGAGCATAACAGTAACATGTAAAAACTTATGAACATTTGTCAAACAGAAAGAGATATATATGCACTACCTTGATGATGCTAGAATTGAAGCATTAAGTCCACCAAAACAAGAAAAGGCTACAGCAATGGGAATTGTCCAGCTGAAGATACCAAATACCTGGTCAGCAAATGTCTAATGAAAGGGAAAAGAAAACGGAAACATGAAAATATCTGCAATAAAGCATATGTAAAACAATGAGAACAAAGCTTTTGTAGTAAGTTTGTATGGAAAAATAGTAATATAGTAAGGACAATCCATAATGCAGCACAGAGAAGCACACAGCTTTTTTATTTCTTTATGGATTCCAAATAAGCACAAACGTCCTTAGCCAGGCACCTGAACTTACATTTTCTGCTCGTAAAAATAATGCTCACAAAGGAAAACAACATTTTTTTTTCAAGTTTTCTCACCAATTCTAATATATTTTATTATCCAACTAAACTACAGAACTCAAGCGTAACACAGCGACTACAGAGAATAAAGGACAAAAATATTACATATCCAAAAAAGGAAGTGCCATATTACTATGCATACATACTAGTTCAGCTTTCTGCAGATCTGTCTTTTCTATTACAAAAATTTTCTTCAGTTTTTAATATTTTGAAACCCTTGACCTCCCCTTTAAACTACTGGTCTTCACTGTAACATTTATGAGCTACGAAGTTCAGTCAAAGTGGACCAACATTCAGAACTGGCCTTTGTAGCATATAAAGCTGTCTGGATTTGACAGTGGTCAAATTTTTCATTTAATTACTCCAGGAACAAGATAACCAAAAGCAGTTCATTGTGATCTGTTTTCTGAATGGTTTTGTAGGTCAAAAAAGCCTAAATGACTTAATATAGATATTTATATTTCTTTTTCGTGAAACGAGTGATTGATTTTCATGAGAGAAAACCCTGGATATAATGTCAATCTTTAAACCATAAAATGCAGAAAAAACTACTGACATAAACAAAAGCTTGGCCGGTTAAAGTTTCCTGTTCTTTGTCTGGGTTGACAAAGTGCTTTGTTCAGCACATCATCCAAGTTAAGGTTCAGAATCCAACTCTGCTTAGCCGTAAACCATCATCTACACTAAAAAGCAAAATTTATTCCATCCTTTTGTGCAATTTAGTTGAGCCCTTGCAAAGGCAGATAGGATTTCCTGCTGCTAAAGAACAATACAGAAGCGTATAATCAGTTCAATGGGAACCTTGCCAAAAGGTTCAAAGTCAATGCATCAACTGTGTTAGTCACCCTAATTCCTGCTAAAGCACCTCTCTTCCTGAGCTCTTTTGGTTTATACATGTTAGTGTAGCTTCCCTCAAAATGGAGCTTCAACACGGGGGTGGAAAAAACACACACACACACAGATTCCCACAGAAATTATAAAAATTAACACAAGAAAAATATAAAAGAACTAATCCACGCATGAATTCTATTTCATGCTGAAACCAGAACATCAATTTAGCAAAAGACCATGCCATTAAGAAATGTGTTCTGTATACCACAGATTACCCATTTTCAGTCAATTGAAACTAAACAAGCAACTAATTATTTAAATTATTTTATATAAAAGATTTCTGCTGCTCAGAACCCACAGTGCTCCTCTCCCTTATTTGATCTAAATGGAGCTCTGAGAAACGTGGTCTCCCAAAGCAGAATGCAATTCGTAATGATCCAGTGAATGAATCAAGACAACTTCCCCAGAACAAGTAAGAATGAGGACAAGATGAAAATTCTAATATGCAATTGTTGTAATATTTTAAAGGATGATTTAAACCTAGACTGCT
>VWZL01005529.1:256172-325820 GCA_013396915.1 Stercorarius parasiticus | reverse complement strand
ACACAGCTAAGATACAGAACTCACTCAACAAGATGTTAGAGAATTAAGATGTTTAGAAAGGTTGCCTAAAGCATAAGCATTTAGGTAAGTAATATTAACAGCTAAAGTTAAAGAAGAGAGAGAAAACGTATTAATGTAATCTTATGCTGCAGGATGCAAATTAGCTAATATATCATGTGGAGAAACTTCTCCCCCCAAAAGGCAGGTTGACATTTGTTCTTTGCAAGCATTTCCCATTTCCTTTTGAAACATCTAGTAGTGGGCCAGAAATGTGACTAGCTCAGAGGCCATTTCCATCCTACCATTTCTAAGATATGCCAATGTGGTTTTACACATCCTGGAAAACTGCAATCCCTCATATGAGCAGTAAAAGCCACAAAGAGTTAAGGCAAAGCTATGGTATCACTGCCACAAATTATACACAGATCAAGACATCATAGATTCAATTCTGGATGCAAGCTATATGATGTATAACAGCTGCTGATCTAGCTCAAAGTCTAAATGATTAATATCCCTAGATCTGTACGAGTCAGCCCCTTCAAAAGAGAGTAACCTAGTGACAGCCTTTACCAAACACTGTCATTTCCAATGTACTTCCTAATGATGTAGTTGGGATTCCTGAGAGAGCAAAGGGTGGAGCATTAACTTCAAGAGCTTAACTTTTCCCTGAGAGAGGTAAAGCAAAGGAGTATTTTAATTGAGAATGATCTAGAAAGTTCAGCTTGGTTTGCCAAGTAGATCTGCCTGCAAACTGATCTTTCAGCAAAACGAAGTTGAAAGGTACCTGAAGTTTGGAACTTTCTACTGATATTAACTAGCTTAACATGACAAGTATAGACTGACCTGCCTTTATGCAGGTGTTTTCTGACTGGGTTGCACCCTCATTTCTAACATAAAAATCATCTAAGTTTGTGTATCACTACTCAGACAATAAACACACTGTTATACTTCACATTTATAAATCCTTCAACACTCCCATTTTAACAGATGCCAAGAAATGTCTTCTCCACAGCTGAGCTAGATCCCTACAGTGTTTCTTGCAGAAAGCATCACTGAAGTGTAAGTAAAAGTGCCCACAATAAGCATTCAACTCTGGGCACATGTCAGAGGGTTATTTTGCATAAGGAAGAAGGGCAGAGAAAAGTACAAAAAGCAAACAAGTTACCAAGCACATACATTACGTGCACTGTACAAAAAGAAAAAAAAAAGGGGGGGAGAGGCAGAAATGTTAGTGGCAGCTTTCTGCTAGAACCGCAATTGTACAATCATGGATCCTTCACAAATAAGCTAGACCTGGGCTCTGAACTGAGCACCTGACCAAATCCACTTTAACTACCACTACTTCTGGGAGTAGCGAAGTGCATTTATAAAAACAAATGAGCTGGTAACAGGGGAAAGAATGGAGCATTCGCAAGGGTATGCGGAGGATGACAGAGGAGCCTACCTGGAGGCAGCTATAGCAGAAGCATTTAGTCCACCATAACAGGAGAAAGCCACCACTATGGGGATGGACTTCTTCTCAGGTTTCTTCTGAGAAAGTCTAAAGAGCAAGAAGGATTAAGAGATTAAATTGTCATCTCTGCTATAGTCTGACAAGTCCTGTAGTCCAGACTTGAACTATAACTGCTTCTAACAGCTAGGAAACAGTAAGAGAATTCAGTGGCTGATACAGCACTTGCAATTACAGATAAAGTCCTTTTATGCCCTCCCATCCATTAGACATGTAAGATATACATATATACACGCACACTGTAGAAAGACATGCACCTGGAACTGTTCCCCTTAGTTCTGATTTTTTTTTCTAAACCATCAATAGGAAATAATAATGAAGGAAGAAGCTTCCAGCCATGCACTTCTCAGCTGAACAGCCCTCATTTCGTCATGGCTAAAGCCTTACATTACTCCCAGAAGAATGGTCAAAAACTGAATTACAGCTTTGTTTCAAGACATGAATGACTGGTTTAACGACATTTTATTTTTATCTTGGGTTAGTTTGATCTCATGATCATCAGCTGGTAACTTGTAAGTGGTTTGCAAGAACACTTTTTTTGTCCTTTTAAAGGTCCAAACAACAGTTCTATACAAACAGGTTGAACTAAAAGCAGTGGGAATTGCCCCACATAAAGAGCTGCCACAACAAAATACACAGGCTACTGCCTCACACCCAGTAATTCAGGCACACAGACGATTAGAAAGACCCACATTTACGTTACTAATCACAAGATGAGAGCCGTTTCATCACACTTCGCCACATACAGGAAGTGCACTTAAAGGCACACAAAAAATGTCACACTACACTGAGAGAATATGGAGCTGTGGGCACATGCTAGGCTGGCAAAGCACTGAACAGTATTGATCAGATGGATAAATGCAAAGAGAAGGTAGTCTAACATGAGTAAGAAGCTTATATAAAACTATACCCAAAGATTATGAGGTGTTTCTACCAGGAAGGCTTAAAAGGCATCTACAGAGCCTCTTTATGTAGCTCAATTCCAGATCCTATCACACATACGAGCTTTTCCAGCCTCAGCTCTATAACATTCTTACCCTGAAAGTCATATAGAGCAGTAAGGAGATTAATACACATAAGCAATCTCAATAGTATCCTGGAAGCGCAGTTAATTCTGCTTTGACTTTTTTCTTGAGGCAGAGTATAAATATATCCCCACATTACAAGAAGATTTGGCAGTCGGAACTACAGCCTGTTTTCTCAACTTTTAGCCTTTAAAGAGCTACTTTCTAAAGGAAACAAAGAAACTCTGATTTATGGCAATCAGGAAGCCGCACATGCAAAAAAGCCACTGAGTAGATGAAGTTTTCTTCCACTGCCATAGATTACATTTGTCAAGATACTGTATAACATCTGTTTGGTTTGACCAAATTAGATTTAATGTCACATATATTAAAGAAAGGAGAGTGCATATCAACTAAAAAGAGAATCAGAAAATTGTAAAGGTGCAAAAGAAGCAATTTAAATGTTCAGGTTGCCTCTAATTCTTGTTTCAACCATCATTCTGATGATTGCTTCTACTCAGATAAAATTCTCTCCTAGTATTATTGCCAACACCTTTTCTTGGAGAAAAAGGTATGAGCGCAGCGCGAGGTCCAGCATGAAATTCTCTCTTCCTCTTTAGGTCACTTAATACAGTCTTATGGTAAGAGAAATCAGCATTACTCTACTGCATTAGTATATTGCGTATGTACAGCATGCAACATGTCTCTTCTGCATGGCCTACATTAAGATTACAGATGCCAGCTCCAACAGCACAACAGTTTGGTTTATGTCTTCATGGATGTGCTGAAGATACTTGATTGAAATCATCTCAGGTGTTTATCATGTTCTTAGCATTTTTAATAGCTAGCTGTAGAATAAGGGGTCAATGTTTTCCACGGTCTCTTATTGTTCTCATATTGAAAATATTACGTAGCTTAGCCTCCAAAGCCAGAGAACTTCTACATAACTGGCAACAGGAATGCTGCATTGTAGCGAACTATGGCTGACTCCAAGAAAGCAGCAAATGACTTACTAAGCAGCTCTTTTCTAAAAGCAACTGCCAGTCCCTAATGAAGAGTTCTTCCATTAGGAGGTACAGAATATGCATTTCATCCACAGGAGCCTTACTGGGAGGTGCCAGCACAAGCAAAACAAGGGGACATGACACTGTCAGCCAAAGATAAACACATGTTCCTCTTCAGAAAAGAAGCCAGTGACTGGCCAAATGAAGAAAGAGAAGTAATACTCAAAAGTCTAAGAGTCATGTAAGAATTTCCAGCTGAATTCAGTTAGAAAAAAAGACACTCATCATTTGTTTAACTCTACACCAAAGAAGAACAAAACTGCTAGAACACACAGCCTCCCACATTCCTGGTTCATTGAGGGAGAGGGCATGTCTAAGCAAAGTAAGTCTGCTCTAGAATATGAGCATGCCAGGGTAAATTGGACTGACTGATGCTGGACTTGCAAGAAAGTATTCAAAGATGCAAATGAAGTCATCATCTTTAACACCAATCTACCAACAAAGCTGTAAAGCTCCAAGAAAGATGACAGCCGGCTATGCAGGACAACCAACTGTTTGCTTCAACCAGGAATAATTTTTAGCTTTTGCAAGTAAAAGAAGTAAGCTGCCAAATATCACCTATTGTACAAACTCAATCAAAAAACCAGACATGACCAAACACAGGAGCAGGTAACAAGCTATGCGCTGGCAGCCAGGATGTTCTTTCCTGTTAGAAGATGGACCAGCCCAAAAAGCACTTGTGGAGCCAGCTGCCTTCTTCACAAACAAAAAATACAGTGGCACTTTCAGATGCAAAAAAATAATTGTTCAGTGACAGGGGAAGGTGAGATAAAATTTCTGCTTTTCTTTATTTATTTTAAGTGTGTTTGTGCTCCAGAGTAACTGCTTCATATGCATAAAACTTAACAGTAAAGGGTTGTGATGACCTCCATAAGGAGGTAAAACAGAAGTCAGCTGTGAAACCCGAACCACAATCTTTGAAGAAGGAACCAATTTTTACATGATCAGCAACCACCTGAAGGGCGCTTGCAGACCTTCTAAGTTAGCTGTTGCTGTATTACTGAAATTACTTCAACAAAAGAAGAGCTTCAAAAACTGATTTTCTTAGCCCCAACACTGGGACTATACCGCAATGAAGCTAATACTGAAGTAAAGGAAGGACATTTTATCGTTTTGTTCCATATCATCTCTTGCTAAGATTTCTTTCACCTCCCAGCCACCAAGAAAAACAATATGTGAGGTAATGTGCAAAGATACACTATTACTAGTACTTTTTTTTTTTACTTATAATTTTTACTCTCATCATTTAGAAACTGGAAATAGCTTCCCCCCCTTTCCAGCTCAAAGCCTCTTGACTGAAATGAACAGGAGAAAGCTACTCCATTCCTCCCCAAAAAAGCAACATGGAAACATTAAATTTAACTGCTGCTTTACTACACAAAAGGCTCTAAAATGCCGCAATATTACTACCATGTTTCTTTAAAAAAAAAAATCATTATTGTAATTTTCATCCTACAACTACATAGAGGGCAATAAGGAAACTAGAGCAATCTGTATCATATATCACATGTAGAATATGTGAGCAGATCAAAATGGCTCATTTTCATCAGATTAGGTTTTGGATTTACTTAATTCTCATATCCTTTCTTCATTCATCCACTGACCACAATGCCCTAAGTTTTCTTAGAGATTCCACTGAGAATAAAATTCCACCACCCAGAGAAATTTCACCACAAGTGTTACATTTCTCTATTATAGGAGGGTTTTCAAATACAGACCATTACAGTTATTAGCCTTCCCCCCACCCCTATTCACTAGAAAACTATGGGTGCATTGTGAGTGTTTTAATTTGGACTGCAAGTTCACTTTTGAAGCAACTCTCACAATTATTGCCACTTACTGCTTTTTGGTTCCCATTGTTTAGCATCAGAGCTAAAGGGAGCTTCACTTTTAGAACAGGCTAAATTGGAAGATGAACTTCAAGAGCATACCTATTGCACTCCCCTGCTGCAATCCAACCACACATAAGCATTCAGTCCACACGACCTCATTAGAAGTACTCCGAAGTAAAATCCCGCTGAAGTACGTATAGCGTGCGTATCAGGTCCACAGTGCAAACTGTTCCACCCTACAGACACCCTTCCAGAGGTCCACACTAATGGCTAATGTATCAAGCTTAAACTTTGTTTAATAAAACTGGGCAATTAAATTCATATCAGCAATGAAAAGGAATCTTTAATGAGTCATGTGTTAAGTATTAAACTTCAGTTCCACTTTCACCTTATCATTCTAAAAGGGATATAAGTAGTGGCAATCAGAAGACCACTGTTTGCCAGCTGATGAGACATCTCAGCAAAAATGCCTTTACATAGAACATTAGTTAAGCTTTTAAGTGCAAGTATTTGGCAATCCTGAGATCTAGTGAAAAACACACAGCTCTAGACTTCCAAAGTCATTAATTCAGTGAAGTTCCATTAAAACTAGCACAAGAAGTAAAACCCCAATAACTTTGGAAATTGCAAACACATTTTTTTCATTAGCTTGACAAAGGACTTTATATCATTCTTAAGTCTTCCTTTTTTTCTCCTCCATGTCCAATATATCCTATACTAGAGAGGAAGACATGATCTGTCCATTTCCGAGTATTACAATTTCATGTAAAATTACACAACTACAGCATGTGTGTATACATAAATGTATACACACACACAAAAATAAATAGATACTCACTTCTGGTCAAGAACAATGTCAAAGAAAATGAAATGAAGTGTATATAAAGTCATAAAAATATAGGCCTGGGTTTCACATGTGTAGTAAGGTTGAGGCATCCATCATCTGTCCTTTATCTGGCTACCCATTGCTGCTGCAGTGCTACCCCTTGCTGTATACAGCAACATAAACTGGACAGGCCCACACTGAATCATCCCCCATCACTCCCACCATCTCCCAGGGTGGATCAGTTTTCCTGATCCCATGCACCAAATGGCTGTATAAACCTCTGTGATGAAAGAGGCCAGGAGCAGTAGAGTAGGCACAGAATACTCTTAAGGGATCGGCTGGATGGGAGAATTTCATTGCTGTCAAAGGAGTGTCTTTTCCAAGTCTTTGTTAGAAAAAAACAATAGTGTATTACTTTACACAGTCCACCGTCTGTCCTGACTTCTGTATTGGCTTTTATTTTTGTCTGGATTAATTAATTCTAGACAAGAATCGAAAATTCCATTATGAGTCATGGGAAGGTACTTTATACAGTGAAACTCTGGAACAGATTGTCAGGGGAGGTGGTAGATGCCCCATCCCCGGAAACATTCCAGGTGAGGTTGGATGGAGCTCTGAGCAACCTGGTCTAGCTGAAGATGTCCCTGCTCATCATCGAGGGGTTGGACTAGATGACTTTTAAAAGGTCCCTTCCAACCCAAACTATTCTATGATTCTATATGGGATACCAAAGGTTACAAGAGAAACATTCCTGGAGATTTTATTACCCTTTATCATACGCTGAATCAAAATAAAATAGTTTCTGTCCTTGTCTTGCTTTGTTTCATTCTGAGATATTTTACCAAGTTTTTCACAATATATTTTATGACAATTTTGTATTTCCATATTCCAGCTAAAAAGAGGCAAAGAATTAAAGTTTATTTACTTTCAATACATTTTGAAATAAACATTTGCATAATTACATTTGAAATAACAAGTTGCAGCCCACATTTACCATAAACTATTTTGAAAGCTTACATTAAATATAAATATTTCTCAAGCTCAAAAGAAAGTCAAGTAAGTACTTTTGTAGAACCATCTGCCTAAACACCTGAAACAAGTTTGCTGATTTGCTAAGCCAGTTTCTAATCACAGTAATCCTCTGTGGGAACAGAGTGAATACTTCCTTAATTTTGATGTATTTAAAACTCTCTGTCCCTTGTCTAACTACTTAAATTTTAAAAGCCAATTGGGAATGTAAAAGGGAGGAAAGCTATTTCTTCTCACCCAGTTTAAATAACGAAAAAAAAGATTAAATTTTCCAAGTCTCAAGTCTAACGAATACAGTAACCAGAACTATCCAATTAATTCACTAGCTACAGGGAAAAAAAAAAACCTTCACTTTTGTTTAATGATTAGATTTAAGCACACAACATGTTTTGACCAGCTTTTATTTAAGAAGCTTATAAATTTTGATTTAAACTTCCATCCATATGCAAAAATAATGAATTTAAAAATATTAAAAGTTGTTGGAATTAATACAATATTGGTAAGACAGTGATTTAAGTTATTAAAAAGGAGATACAACGCTAAACTTTGTCATAGCTGAGCTGCAACACATCCATTTACAGATATGCGTTCCACCAATTATTAGCTCAACAGAATGCAGCTCAGTGCAACACCATTCTACGTACCACTCCAGCTTTGTAAATACTACAGCATAAAGGAACAGAGAAGACAATTACATACAAATGAATCTAATTTACAATCAGCTCAAAGTGTAAAAGTCTAATTAGCACCTTTGCAAACTATATTAACAAGATGCATCTGTGCTTTTGTAATAAGTCTGATGTTTTATTACTATTATATGTTATTTCATTAACTACTTTTCTATTTAAGATTAAATTAATTCACGATGAGTTTTTCTGTCCTCCTGTATTCACTGAAGTACTATTCCTGTTTTGTTCCTCAAAATGAAATGCATCCCTAAAAGGTGAAAAGTGAATAATATAGCAAAATACCACACGGTCAACTTACCACTGCCACAGCATCACTAGAAAGAACAGCTTCGACATCCAGCACTGTATAGTAAGCTATATTAGTCATAATATAGATAACAGTCACAATTGGCATAGACACTGCAATAGCCAGTGGCAAGTTCCTGTAAGACAAAAATCCCAAAACCCACAACTCAGGAAAAAAAGATCCATTAATAACACAATAAACTTATTTATTTGCATTCTTTACCTTAGAGATAAAAGACAGAATAAAAATTTCAAAACAGGTATCTCTGGGAGAGTTTGGTTCTTTTAAAACTAGAAATTCTAACATAGAATATGGAGAAAAGAAATTGAATTTTTTGCTATAACTTAAAACCTAAATTATGTGTAAAAAGGGATTCTATGCAACTGCTCTTCATGTACCCTAACTTCAGTGTTTCCAGATCAGTAATAACAGCCTTCAAATATACATGCTTTAAATTATTACCTACTAGCCATGTTAATTACCATACCATAACTAGAACCCAAAGGGGCAGAGCTCTGAGTTGCTGAACTCATTCTCCCTGGGGAACACTGCTGTTCTTCTAGCACCTACTTCTAGAACTGATGCAGGGAGATAACACTAAATCAAACCAAACCCCTGATTCTCATCTGCACTCACCACTGCAGATAAGAAACTAACTGGGCTGCATAACTGCAGAAAGTAGAGATGCAGAGGGCAAATCCAAAATTGCTACACAGCTGTGAATCTTGGGATGTGGTGTACCTTACTGGTAAACACACGTCTAGAAAACAATATAAAAAAAGTCTAGAGCAACATGAAAACACTGCAAACCTCTAGATGTAAACAGACAAAACTTAATTTAAAGCTGAGATAAACTCACAGCCCTGAGTCTGCAGCTCCACAGGGAGAAACTCTGCAGAGCACATGCAGAAACAAACTTTTATTTTAGGCTCTGGCTTTTCTCAGCCTTTTTATTTCCCCAAAGCTTGTAGGGATATTCAAATGTCTCAAAAGGGAAAGCAGAACTGAGAGTGCTAACTCTCACATTTGCCCAGTTTGAAATCAAACACGACATGGTGATATGGATGAGTATTTGCCATGAACATGTTTTCCAGTAACAATAACAACAAAACAATCCCAACAACACAGAAAAATGAAACACACTTTGGAAGTTTCCTCAAAAATTTCCTGAAGCCCAGAACTCCAGCTGGGTCTGTCTAATGCTGTGGAAAAAGAAACAAACACACACCACACTCCCTCCATATAAATCAGTTAAATTAGTAACTGGGAGTTCTGACTCTGCTTCCAGGTTGCAGACTCACAGTAAGACATCTGTGAACCTCAGTGCAGACTAGAAACAGAATTAGAAACCACTTATAAATTCATTCAGAAATGTTACATAATGTAAGAAAAACCTGAAATGGCATTTTAAGGACTGCAGCACCAAAGATTAAAGCCAAAGGACTATTTAAAATTTAACTTGTGGATTGCAACTTTTGACTGGACAAGCATGAGGGCACTATGAATCAAATGAATATAAAAAAAAAAATCTGTAATTCTTGGGAGTAATTTTATAGAAGTCGAGAACATCTCATTATTACTAATAACGGTCCATGAAGAAAGCTGAAATCTGAAGTTCACTTTATCAACTACAATTGTTACCAAGAATGAAGCTGGTATTAGGCACTGATGCCTATGAATAGCAAATGAATCTAAAGAAGTTTTCATCAGCTAAATATCCTGTGAGAAAAATTATTTTCCAAAACAACACATCTACTACAGAAGTGCTCCAACTGATAACACAGAAGAATACATTAACTCTAAAAAGATGAAAATGCATTGCAAGAGCACTCAAAAGGGGAGGTCTTTCAGTGGAAAAAAACAATTTGAAGGACCACATGACTAATGCAAACACAAAATGTACACCTCTTCTGATTATGTATAACAAATCTTTGCAAGACAATTTAAGGAAACACTGTCAACCTGAAATTCAGCCTGACTAAAAATAGCTATTTTTAGAGTTAAAATACTTATCTGCTATTTTATCTTTTTAATAGGCAACTTTCCTGGTTAAATAAATGCACGGCATATTACTTGGGGTTAACAGAACAAACTGCAAAAGTCAAAATCAGTTGGGAGAATGGAAAAAACTTTTCCACTCTCTTTCACTTGCAGCAATCTAAGCTGTTGCTTGTAATAGGATGTAAAAATGATCAAATGGGATTCTATTTTAACATAAAAGGCGTCTGCTTACAGACTGACAACTGAACAAGATTACTTTAGTCAGTCACACTTTTAGAGCATAAATTCATAGAAAAAATAACATTCTTAAATATGAAATCAGAATTATTGCACAAACACAGCACTGACTACACTCATGTAACAGTTTTACTACAATATTAACACCTGTTGTAATTAATAGTAGCAACATCTTGTGCTGAAAGCTTATCAAGCACTGAATCTGCAATTGCCTGACTTATTTATTCCTATCTTTTTTTTGTTGTTTTTTAATGTAATTGAAAACTAGTAAACCTTTGCTGGTGGTTGTTCACAGCCTTACCATCTAAGTATAGAGCAGTTCTGCTCATTTCTGTATAGGCTCAGAACTCATTAGTGAAAGACAGCAACAAAACAAGCAATTTGGTAACTACCCAGGTTTAGAAAGCTCAAATCGTTTACCTTTCCGGGTTTTTGATCTCTTCCGTTACAAAATTGAGCGTGTCCCAACCAGAGTAAGAGAACAAGGCAGAATAGAGTGCGAGGGAAATGTCTCCAATATCAAAAGAGGATCCCTCAAAAGAGTTCTCAAAGTGTGATGAATGTCCTGTATGTGGAAGAGACGATATTAAATACAGGATAATAAAACACAGCAAGTAATTTTTTTTTCAATTTGGCATACAAATACAAAAAAAAACTCAGAAACCCTAATTCCTTAAAAACTGCTTATTAAGCCCTTTTTGCAAGTCTACTCTGTGCTTCAGCCATGAGAATAAGCATGGCATTTAAACTACTAAAAATTATGTTCTGTGGATGGTATTTTTCTGTAATCAAACACCTAGTCTGTCCACAATGGCACAAAAAGTCCAGGAACATTAAGTTCAGACTAAGCTACAAACAACTGGCAATGACAGCACTCAGGCTAAGGGGTTTTTTTAATAATATATATATTTATGAAATAATCCACTCCATCCTTCTGTAGCCTTTTAAATTTTCTATCATTTAGCCTATGCAGAAAAGAAAGATTGCAGTTGATTTTAGGTAACTATGACAAAAAAGAACAAACTCCTAAATGAATGTTTACATTTAGCTATGAAAAATAGAAAACTGAGAACAATTAACAGAATGTAGACTATTATTGTTACTTTGGATAAAATTTTCCCAAGGTAAAAGAAAAAGCATATGGTTTTTAGCACCAGTATTGTGAGAACTTGTGCCATCTTTTGACTTTAAGCAAGTCAAGACAAGCTCATCAATGGCAGTTTTATGTATTCAGACTATTTTACATACACACACACAAAAACACCAGATACAGAAAGGTAGGTAACTATGTCAAAACGTGCCCTGTGCGTTTGGGAACATCCTGAAATGCTTGGACTTCATAAAAATTGTCCAGGGGAAATATTTGAGGCCTCTGAAACAGCTTCACTTCTTTCTCTTTTTTATTCTAATCAGACATTGCTATTCTCTTGGCATAAGCAGAGTAACTGCTGAGTTAGAAACAGAGAAGGGAGACAATGTCAGGGTAGGTAGTAGTGAACAAGCTCATGATCTACAAAACAAGGGATGGACAGATGTGCTAAGGAGTTAACACTCCAGCATGGTGCTCACATACGCATATTCTTGTTCCATTCACAATAATTACCTTGCTCAGGGACTTTCAACAATAACCAGTTGGAGCAAAGGACACAAATTGCCAGGGAAAGACCTTTATGGCAGGTTTGAAAAGCAGGGAAATTTTTTTTAAGCTAACACACCATTAAATTCTCCCCAAAGGAAGGGCTAAGAACAAAACTAAGTTCAGAATTCCTCTAACTTGAAGGCACAATGCCCAACACACACAGATTCAAAAAAAAAAAATAAATCCAATACCCCAGAAACTTTCTAATTCTTAACAGCTATAACAGAACTCAGGACTTGAGCAAAAATAGAGTTGCTGTTTCAGAAATCGACTTACATGTTCTTACAAAACTATTTTTAAGCTCAGTCACTTTCAGACTTGCCCAAAATTCATTTTGTAAAAAAAAAAAAAAAAAAATATTCAGTTGATCTCATTATAAAGTAGTATGTTCCTTACAGAAATTTACAGCTTTCTCCACTCCCACTGTATTTTGCAAGCTCTGTATTTTGCTGTTTTCATTTCCTTTATTATTCCATATGGCAGCCTGTAAATTGCACAACGTTGCTGAGCAATCAGTTACCTTCTTCTACTCCGTTCAAAGTCAACTGAGATAGGATAGCTTCTCATGACATAATATCATGATAATGTCTAACATTGGTATTACTGGTGCTTTCAAAGTGGTTATATTATGCTTGTACTGAGGCATTTGATAAGACACGCAGAAGCATTTTACAGTCTTTAGACCATTTACTCAGTTTAACTGATAAATACAAACCTTTGCTTTAATTTTATAAGCTTACCCTGGAATATTTTAACAAGTCCGGTTATGATGATGACAATAAGTGCAGCGACTTTAGCATAAGTAAATATATCCTGCACCCGTGTTCCCCATTTAACATAGGCACAATTTATAAATGTTAGAAGACCTGGGCAGGGGGGAGACAAAAAAAAAAAACTATTAGAACAATATTCAGTTTAATTCATTTTTCAAAGATTTTAAATTATAATCTAAATATGGACTTACCTTTTATACTAATACTTAGGTTAAACTAAGCAAAATACACTGGTACTGAAAACACACTGGTTTAAACAAAACAGTAGGAAACAGATGTTCTAAAGATTCATAATACACAGTTTCAAAAGATGGAAGGAAAGACCTTCCCACTCTCTGATTATATGCCCATTTTCATAATGTTACTCCTGATCAGCTGCCCTCTGCAACTATCCTGAAGCTAAAGAAACAATGACATGAAATTATTAATTTCAATTTACCAATGTTGTTCTGATAAATGAAACATTATCTAGAAGTTCCTCTAGGCAAACATATTAAAATAGTTTGTGAAAAGTTTTTTCCACTTCCGTGTTAGTCTGAGAATGAGTTCAACTTCCATGGAGTATTTGCTCTACTGAATATGGTCACAGGCGATTCGATACTCTTTTCCAGTTGTATTAAAGTGTATTACTAAATGAGGTTAGAACAGATCTGTCCAAATAACAAATGCTTTACAGCTAATGCAACATTAATTTGGATTTTTAAGAACTTGTAGTAAGTAATGAACAGTCTGTATATATTCCTCCCTCTATCCCAAAATAAATCAGTATCAGACCCATTGCACAAGATTGTAATGGAACTTGAAGCGAGACTTTCAGATTTCACAAAGTTTTAGTAACAGCAGCTGCCTAAACTTACTCATATGATCAACTTCCCCAATAAACACTGCTCAAGCAGTGTTGAAATACACTGTTCCCATGGCCCTCAACATTTTGCTTTTGCATTTATTACTTTTTCCTCAAGCGGAGAGCCAGACAACTGCCTGAACTCAAATGCTGACTATTGAATAGGATTCAGTATCTTCAGTATTCTTTATTGAACAAAATACTAATTGAGTGCATATTTTTTCTTATCCAGATTATCATTACATTATTGATTCCAACCAAGAAGTTTAAGTATTTTCCCCAAATCTTTTTTCTCTAGCTAGTAAAAAAGTGGTTATATTCTACTGTACTTTTTTCTCTACAATTTTCTTGTACTATGTATTTTAAATATGCATATAAATAAAAACTAAACTTGATTGTTTAAGGAGTAAGGTAGTAGCAAATCAAAATTAAATTAAAAGATGAGAGAAATTATTTCCCTTCCCATAATCCAAGAATAATGTGATACTATTAAGATAATAATGTACTTGGCACAGTTACTAAATAGGAAAGTAATAATTCCAAAAAGATAACAAAAGAAAGGTAATGCTCTCAAAAGCATGGCACTAGTATACTAGACAGTCTGGCCAAGTGGAATTCCTGAACGAGATTCCACTGAGCTTGGCAAGATGAAGGGAAAAAAACAGTTGTATCAAATTTCAAAAGTCAGGACTGCTGCAGCTCCCAAAGAGCCCTGAGGAAAAAAACAACCCTGTTTGGTCTCATCTCTGCTCTTCAGTATTAATGATTCATATTATCCATGGAGTATTTGTTCACAGGGTTTATTTTGGACATTATTTTTTTAAGCAACTTTGATTGGAAGCAATTATTATTAACTCGTTATTTTAGTGAGTTAGGGCTTGGTCTCTACTTCGGATGAGATTCTACCGTCTCTGATATCAAGAATCTGAACAAGCCACATCCCCTCTCTCTTTCTTTTACCAAAATTATTCTCTCATGTTTTCTTCAACCTAACTAATATTTAGCTACTTAAATTTCCTAAGAACTGTCAAGTTTAGTTCTGCACCACCCCCATTTCCAAAATGAGTGACAAAGTAATGCTGTATAACACTAAAACTGATCTCACACTAGATCTGGTATTGTTATTGCCAGTTCAGACAAACAAACATAACAAACCCACCCATTCTCACAAACAATCCGTACCTAACCAATGTTCAGACTTCCACTCCCAGCAAATTCATTAACAAAGTATTAATTGTATCCAGAGATAAGGATTTGACACACAGGCCAGGCAGAAGTGTCAGCTTTAACAAGAAGAGCTAAATGAAATTGTAGAGCAGGGGCGAGAGTCTCAGTACTGACACATGCAGCAGGGCAGAACAAGCGTTCAAACCATAAAATGGACTGTTCAAGTAAGTTGTTCCACCTACATGAGAGTGATCTTGCTGTCAAATATCTCCAGTAAAGAAAAAGGTGCTAAATCCTCTCTCTTAGCAGCAAGTGTAGAGGACATAACATTGTGTTTCTGCATCTACTATATAATAATTTTAATTGAATCACTCTGTCTAAATTTCTTGCTTTTTGATAAACTACTTTTTATAAACTCCCCTTAGATGTGAGATACCTTAAATGGAAGAGCAGATTCCCCCGCACTCCTGAATCTGTGCCTTGGGACAGTATCTGTTTAAGGAATGTGAACATGACATTACAGGTCCTTCATTTCTTCCCTGAAATTGTCACAACAAAATGTGGACGCATATTTGGAAGGGAGGAGGGAGACGGAGGGAACATAACTGAGTAAGCTGACAGATTTTTTGGAAGAAGTTTGTTATTATTCTTCCCACTACCTAGACACGGACTGGCACGTTAGCGCTTTCCTAACAGAAACAAATTAACTTAACAGAAATGGAACGGGAAGCTCTAATGTTCACAACTAGTTATAGCGGTCAAATATTTGAAACAGATACCACTGCTCGCTCGCTCTCTCTCTGCCCTCTCCTAGTCGAACATCAGAGCTATTTCAATAGGCTCCCTGTTGCCTCAAAAAAGGAATCAGGTAGGAACAGCACATCTCCTCCCTGTAGCATATTGTTGGCAGTAAAAAAGTCCAAATTCTGTATTAGCTTTATAATAAGAGCATCAGGTCAATAGGGATAGCAGACTCCACAGCACACCACAAAAATGATCAGTACATGACAATGGAAGGCCATATAGACTTTCTGAAATACCTTTTTCATTGTTCACTGGACATGTAAAATATGTATATAAACAATTTTAATAGGAAATACCTAAAATTAAATAAGACACACAGAGTACAATCATACAGTTTCATTCTTTTGATACAGCAGAACAGTCCTGATTTGTAGCACATGGACAGTTTTTCCTCTATATTGACTAACAGAGCTGGCTATCTAATTACAAACATTTCAAGGTTTTACGTGCACAGAAAATCTATGCTTATCAAAACAGCTTTGCAACAGGTACTGTTGTACTGATGTTACAGTTAATCATGAGCATGAAGAATAACCTTGAATGAATGATCTTTTGAAACCCTACCAGAGCACTTACTTAAACATGTCTACATTGAGAAGCTATTGTAAAATAAATTACAGCAGAAGCAGAATTCTATTCAGCAGAATTCAGCTATTCTGCAACAACTCTTAGACCACACCAAGAGCATCTTGAGGTTTGATTTAATATACTTCTCCAAGGGGAAAAAAATTCTTCCCCCCATTTTTGACGTAAGGAAACTTGGAAGAGTTAAATACCTCGTTCTGGTTCTGAATGAGAAAATGGTTAATTCACTGGCCGAATACTTGCAAGTTATTCATGTGCTGGAAATTTTCTTTTCCCCACTGTAACTGAAACCATTGCAGATTCAGTATGCAACAATTCTGGGACTTGGTAGGATTTGTTTTAATAAAACTTAAACCTGGACAAAAAAATAACATAGTAAATTTCAAGTACTTACATTCACAAGCAGCTGCTATGAGACGGCAGGCCAAATACGGAGGATCACAGGAAGGGAAGAAAGGTTGAACTACGTAGTTAGCAAAGGTGATGGCAATAATCGCCTGACTAGTTGGCTCAACAATTAGGAGTGAGGTCCACAAACGAATAAAAGCAATGAAGCTCCCAAAAGACTCCAAGATATATGCATAGCTGGCTCCTGACTTTGTAATAGTGGTTCCAAGTTCAGCATAGCAGAGAGCTCCAAAGACTGAAAAAACCCCTCCAATTGCCCAAATTATTAGAGACAATCCATAAGATTTGCTGTAGATGAGAACTCCTTTGGGAGATACAAAGATACCCGAACCGATCATGTTGCCTACTATAAGGCTTATGCCATTTATCAAAGATATTTCTTTCTTTAGTTGCAACGTATTTTGGTTTCCATCCTGCATTTCAGAGCTGTCACTTGGATCTGTCCTGTCTGATTTATTGACGGGGCTGTATTCTGCCAGTGAACTATGAGACTTCGTACAATCTGTCCTTTCTCCCATTGTGGAAAGACTGTGAATTCTCCACGACTCCAAATCACAATCTAAAACAAAATATAGACAGCTGAAATCACTATAAGTTTTTTATCCCAGGAATTTCTTGCCGAATCTTTTTCCCACCTTTTTACCCTATGATTTACAAACAGAAATTGAGAAATTCCCTTTTGTTGCTTCACACGTTTTCTTACACAAAGGTAAATTCATGATAATTAAAATAAACAGAAAAACCAACACACAGAGCAAGAGACAAATTCCAATATAACTTAAGCTGAGAAAGGAACTTCCACCTTTAGAAAAAAAACAAAAACAAACAACAAACACAAACAAAACCATAGGAAGGACAGAATTAAGGGATTCCAAAGTTGAAAAGGAAGAAAGAACAGATACAAGCAAAGTGAGGTGATCTAGGAAAGCAAGCACTGTGCAACCAAGCTGAAGTTCTAAGCACGAACATAGATTTATTGCAGTACTATAAAAATTAATCAAATTATTGTATTGACACATCTAAGTTATGACTGATCTAGTAACAGGGTTGCACATATTATTGATGTGTGGGCTCTTGCTAAAAGCAATATGAAGAGATACTTACTCCAGAATCCCCTTGATCCAACTCTTGAGTTTTAACTGATATTACGGTTCAGTCCCTCCCGCCTCCCCGAAACTGTTCCCAGTTCCCACTTCCTCATTTCTTGGAGTTATCTAAGAGTGCAGGCTGTACATGAAAAACCCCACAGTAGTTTCAATCCAAATTCCTCCATTAACAACTGTATTTAACAGTACCTAAGCACACAGAAATTAAACAAACTTGTTCCTCTGCTTCAGAATTGACCATTTGGAAAAGAGCCACCTTCTTCTCAAGTCTCCAGGAAATTCTCCCATGCCTTCCAAAAGCAAATTACTGCTAATAACATTTATTAGCACAAGAATATACTGGTAATTAGCACTAATTCTGAATAAGGCTCATTTTATAGAGGGTCAAGAAAGAAATAATCTATTCGAGGAACAGTCTTGTATGGAAACCACTTAAATTGCAAAGGTATCTTTGATTACTAGGTTATCAGCTGCATAAAGAATAGGCTCTACTTAATTGCCAGAATGCACTCCATTCATATGCTCTGCCCCTCATTAAACCCTCAGTGTACACTTCAGCTATTTACTACAGAACAGAAAAATTAAAAAGCATGGGTCAATTAGAATAAAGCGGATGATGTATGCGGGGGGTGGGGAGTTTCTGCGCTTTTTTTGGGTAACACTAATTTTACAAAATGTTTTGTTATTCCAACAATAAACTTGTCAACTAAGAGAACAAAAACCCTGAGTATGGGGATTTTGAAAGGTCAGTATGCAATCACCCAGACTACATATATATCTATGCATCCAGCAACATAGGAACATACAAGGTTTTGCTCATGCAGTTAGAGGCACACCTTGCAGGAGGGGAAACTTAATAATCATACTCTTCCTTTATTATAAAGCCAACATCTGTATACTACAGTACAGAAAATCTGACTTGACATCCCTGAACTAGAACAGTATTAAAAATGTGAAAATAGTAAAGATTCTTTTAAATGAATAAAAAATGTAATTTCTACTGAAATGGGAGTACAAATCATTTACTGAAACATATTACATGATTCATCTACAACTCATGAATCTTGTAGCTTTTTCCACACTAAAACAGAGGCTATGTTCTTTTAAATAACGCAAAAAGAGATCCTCAATCTGTTCAGTCGGATGCCTTCTGGTTTATTTTCCCCTCAATATTTCAAAGAAACACTTTAAAGATAGTTAATTACTAAATACATATTTTATCATTTATACATGAGTCAACATCTTATCTAGTGTCATACATACATCACAAGCCATCAAACTTCACATTTTTAATTAGACTAAAAATTCTCAACCTTCCAGAAACTAAACTATGCTGTTTCAGAACTTAAACGTTTGAGTGTTATAGCAAGGCATCTCCAGCAAAATTAAACATAATAAGGAGAGAGAGATCCACACGTTTTCTACAGATGAGTGTACCCAAAACTGCAAAGAAAAACGAAATCAAATTCATCTCACCAGTTGCCACCAGTTCTTGTAATCTGCTCTTCCATCTATCTTGTGCCAAATTCATTTGCAACCACATGCTGGCTGATTTTCTGTTACTGGTGTAGTGGAGCTAAGTCTTCAAAAACCCATGTAGCCTATGAGCTTGTAAGATTATTTGGTTTGCTTTACAAGAGAAAGTTCAGTTATTACTGCGTTAATGAATATAAATTATTATAATTAACTGCAAATGTGATGCAATCATCAGAAAGCATAAATGTGTAAAACAGCAGGACAAATAATCAAAGCAGATGTCTTCATGACTAATTTGACCACAAGAAGTGGATTTAAAGAACACTTGTGACCCATAAAAATAACATTCAACTTCAAATTGAGTCTTTTCATTTCTATTTTGACTCAGACAGGACACTAGTTGCAAATGTATTTCAGAAGGCAAACCACTCTGAACAAATCTCAGTGGAAAAAATAAGACTACTACAGCTATTGTTATGACATCCATGAGATCCAACTGCCAGTTTGAAAATATGCCATGTTCATGCTCAGCACTTCCAGCTAAAGGATAAAACTGAGTAATATGGTAATAATTGACTCATGGATGTAAACCATCATTTTAGTGATACTAACACAGATTTATGATTTCTTACTCCACATATTCTAATCATCATTCCCATTTCTTCCTGGAACACCTTTCAAAGTACAACTTGTGCAGAAGCATAAACATTACTTTGAGTGCTCAGGAATTTTGATTATTTGATTTGATTCAAATCAATTGAATCATTCAAATCAAATCAAGTCTGATGTGTTCACACAAAGGCAGTTTTGCACTAAGTCACTGTGATTTACCTCACGGTCTGAAGTTCAGAAGTACATTTAATTACCTGTAACTACAGGCCCTGTCACTGTTCAAATGCTTCCACCTCAATTAGCAGCACATGACTGCAGTTCTATACAATTTTCTTACTGGTGACCTTGACTGTTTCTTGCCCTACTCTACTCTACCCACGAAAGAACAACCACAGTATCTCAACCTAGCTTGTTTTGTCCCCCAATATATTTCTTCCTCTCTGAGTCTGCTTTTGTTATTCGTAAATTCAGGTACCTGCTGACAACTAGGATTTGCATGAAGGTGTGTGCAACAGCTCACTCAAGATTTGGGTTTCATTCTCTTCTCTAACCTTGTTTGTTTTACATCCTTAAAGCCTTAAAGGCAGGAATTGCTTATTTGCCCGAGTCGCATGTCTTATTACACCACTTCTATGACAGAAAAAAAAAATTGGCAGGTTTTTTCCTATGAGCACTTCACTTAATCTTAACTGGAACTAAACTCAGCAGCTTTGACCAACTGGAAAAAAAAAAATACAAAGGAAGAGGGCGAGCAAAAACCAGAGAAAACTGAATCTATGTCAAGGTTAGCACTACAGAGGAAAAAAAAACACATATATTAAAATTCATGATTCTGTCACGAGACCATTACTTCTGTGGAAACAGAAGACAGGCTTGGAAGGTAAGAACCAGACAGGAATAGTATATATTTTCTAACATACAACAATCCTGTAACTGCAGCTAAAAACACTGTTAGAACGATCTCTAATGCTGCCAAAGCCTTGCCACATGACTGCTATGGCTAATGCAGGCTTATGCCTCCACACAAGGTAACACGTGGATGTCCTCATCACTCACCCTTGTGCAATACAAAGTCTTAAACTCTTTTTTTTTTTTTTGCTGATTGTTGCAGCTGTGAGGAATCTTTTTGCTGACATGCATAAGATTTTTTTTTTACTGAAATGACATTGCCGTTGATATGGAAAGCTTTGATACAAAACCAGGACAGAGTGACCTGAAACGAGGATCACTTCATTGTCTCACTAAAAATATATATTCTGATAAAGCCTATCACACTTTGGCCATGTACCAAAGGAGCTAATGAAGGTTAACGTGCAGTCAGCAAAGCAGTTAACACTGCATTACAGGGTGGCACTTCTTTAAAAGAAGGGAAAGAGGAACTATCCACCAAGATCCCCTCTCTCCCACCGAGCAGGGCAGCAGCTGACCTGTCAATGGTTCAACTTGAGGTGAACCTGCAAGTGGGTTAATGACCGATGTGAAATACCAAACTGCTAAAAGCTTGCTGTGTTTTTTGCTATACTCTTATACAATACCTGCTCATTAGCAAAGATTTCTCATGTTCTTGCCTTTGTCTTCTGCAGTCATCTTGATCTGCATAAAATAGCTCTTGCCGTAACATAGCTTTACATATATACTTCACATACTATTCACATATACCAGCTGTAAAACTCCTATTTCTGAATACAATGATTGGCCCTTCGGGTAAGAGTCAAGATTGCCCTGCACAAGCAACCAGCATGAAAGTCTAAAGGGAGTTAAGCACCAACAGAGCAAAGGTTTTAAGTCCCCGAAATGCCTATTCCTTGCAATGTATATATCTAGGCACCTCACAGTCTGAGCTTTTAAGCGGGAAAGGCTTAGAGTTTGTCTAGTATGCATTTTTCTTGTTTCTGGTGAGAGAAGAATCACTTCCCTGCCATACATACAGTTAGCAGACAGGAAGCCCTTGCAACAAAAGCAACTCCCAATGTAAAGATCTGATCTGTTCAACCAAATCTTTTGTGCTTGCATATGTAAACACACCATCTTTAGCACTATAAAAAACACCATAAACCTTTAAGCAAACAGCATTGGTTGCAACATCCATTTTTTAAAAAAGGACAAGGTGTGTTTATCATGTAAAAAGGCATGAAAACGAAGTCACTACATCAATTATTCCCTTGATAGTGTATCAGTGATGGCAGTTAAGACCTGCCATCACTGTATCACAGTTGCACAAGAGATGTTCAGCAAATACACATACTATCCACATGTTTGGACAAATCCTGAGTAAGACTATGAACAATAAATGAGGAAAAGACCTATAATCAGCTCACAAACAGACATTCAGTTACAAGGCCTCAGAAACTTTTCAAAATTTTCTGAAGTACCAATCCTAGACAAATCCACCTCAGTAACATTAACCTAGATTTTAGAAGAAGTCACTTTAAAATTAGGGAACTGTGCTAGCTAAAAGTGGACATGCCACTGTAGCTTTCACACTTCTGATTTATTTTTATATTTCCGATGTAAAAAATAGAAGCAAGCTCCCAACAACGAACTTTGTGGCAGACAGTCTTGATTTAGACAGAAGTGAGGTTGGTTTATACAGAAGGGAGTGAACGAAGCAGGTGCAATGAGAGGAACACCTCATGAAATGTATACAGTAAGACCCACATAAAGACAGAAGGGACAATAATACAATTTGTTAAAATAATTTATCTTATTTTTTATGCTGGGGCACAGAAGTTGAAAACTCTCAAAAAGGGGGGAACGTAATGTCAGAAGGCACCCGCTTACCTACAAATCTGTACCCACGTGTACTCTTTAGCTGTAACTCACAGTCACACCCAAACAGACTGCACTTAAAAAACACATAAACAATCAAAATCACTACCAAATGCCAGTAAGCAAAGTCATGCTCACCTGAGGGTATTACTAAACCCACTTCGGTTCCCTCCGACAGCTAGTTAACAGAGCAGTTACAATTACACGCACCCGCCGCCAAAAAACATGCTGCTATAACCCGACCTGAGTACCAACCCTCATACCCGCCGGCTGCCAAACTAAACAAAACACGTGGCTCCAAGAAAACCACCCTCAAAAGTCGGGATGGGCGCGACACGACGGGCTTGTCGCCGGCGGGAACAGCGTGAGGAGACCGGCGGCCCTCCGCGTCGCGCCGCAGGAAGGGAGAAGGATTTGCGGTCATTTCGCCCCCTCGGTGGCTGCTCCTCTTTCCCCAAGCGGTGGTTAACCTGGTTTTTTTTTTATAAAATAAGCGAGATTCAGGCATGTTTCACGCCTCCTGGACAGCCCCGGGAAGAAGGCGGCGTCCGCCTTAGCCCTGAGGCGCCGGGCAGCCGCTTCCTTCCTGGGGCTGTCAAGGTTGAGGTACCCGCAGGTGCCGCCGCTGAGGCACCCTTTAAAAAAATTAAAATACACGGCGTTTGTCATGCTGCCACCCCACACACCTGCAGCCGGCCCAGCCCCGGATGCTGAAGGGGAAAGACGCGGAGAAACGCCGGAAACCTCCGCGCATGGCGCAAGCTGAGCCGCCAGGCAGCCCCTACGCCTAGTTGGGCTATGCGCCTTCCCCGAGGGTTGAGAGGAAGACAGCGCCTCAGCCGCCGTGCCAAGGTTCCCCGCCAAACCTTTCCCCGCCGGTTAGTAGCAGCGCGGCCGCCTGCGTTACCTCCGCTCCCGCCGGCCGCGCCGTTGCCCGTCCCGGGGATGCTCGCTCGTAGCCGCACGACACGTGATGGCGGCCGCTCTGCCCCGCCCCACGGCCCCGGGCCCGCCGCCGCAGCTGTCGTCGCTTACCCCTCCTCTCCCCAGCAGCAAACCGCCGCTGCCTCTTGCCTTGTCTGCCTCAGGGAGAGGCCGCGGGGCCCGGCCTCCCGCCCGCTTTACCTCAGCCGCACCCAGCCGTGTGAGGAGGGCGGCGAGCTCGGAATGGGCGACCTTCCCCCCACTCCCTCCCACCCCTCCCTTTCTCCTCAGGCGGGCTGGGAACCATCCTTCCCCTTTTCTTCAGTCACAAGATGGAGAAGAGGCTTAACGCTGACGGTACGAAAACGGTGCGTTTTTCCTCAGCCCAGGCTCCCTGGAGGAGCCGTGGGCCCGCGGCCTGGAGCGGAGCCGCCGCAGGTGGAGGTTGGCTCTGCCCTCACCTTGAGCGGAGGTGAGGGCTTCGGGGACACGGAGCGCCTGTCAGATCCCCAGGAGGTGAAATGGCCCAAAGTTACATGCACGTGAGTTTGCTCTATAGTGAGGGTCGAAGCCCTTAAACCTGGCGACGTTTTGGGGCACAACTACGAGGTGGTCAGCGCCAGCCATAGCGGTTACGGAAATATAAAGGGAACCCCTAAAATACTATAAGCATGTTCCTGCCCTCAAGAGGGGCATAGCCATACCTCAAATTTGGCTCTAATAAAGTAAATCTAATGGATCTCTCAAAATCATGACTAAAAGCACCCAGTGGTATCTGAAAATAACAGTGAGTTAGCAATTTGCTGTTCAGCGGATTTATCTGGGGTAGTGTAAGGACGGCATTCTTGTTTGCCTTCCTCTGTCAGGTTAATAGTTTTGGCATGTCTAATCCAGTGAACTACAGCCCCCTCTTAATGTTCTTTACCGCCCCTTTTGCTGTTCCCTATTAGGTAAAGAGAAGGTCAGTGTCTGGAAAGACAACGGGGTTCAGGAGATGTGATAGTCTTTGTCTTGCTCAAAACAATCTAATTATCCCTCCCCCAGTCCATGATTATTATCTACAGTCTCAAACAGATGAGTCAGAGGTGGATTTTTTTTCAACAGGATACCTATTACAGGCAAATAAAAATTACAAGGCTGTAAAAGAGCGGGGGAAGGCAAACTATGCACTATAATGCCCATAAACATGACAGTGAATGCGATGGTGGAGTCCAGTTCTATTACCAAGAGGCTTAAATTTCTAATTTCCATGCTATTTCCTCTCTCAAAGCTTGCTTGTCTTATCGAGGAGGTTATTTTTTTGCTTTAATTGTCACAGGGACAATCAGCATACAAAGCAACTGCTGCCCTCCTCTATATCTCCAGATACTCTTTACTTTGTGTTTGAACAACAATGAGGGAAGAAAGTCTTTTTTGTTACAAGTTGGCTCTTTAAGTGCACGTATGGGAGAGAATTACAATAGATTTAATTTCCAAACTATATGGCGCAATAGCAAAACAAACTGTAATTTGCAGGTCGTAATCTGAAGGAACCTGATCATTTTAGCTCTTATAATTATCTTTGTTTCAACTCTTTGTTTGGCTTTTGTCGGGTTAAGGTCTTGTGCAAGTACATGTATACTAAATCTATCACCTACTAAAACTACTGTCAATGTTGCAAAGCCACAAGCAAAAACAATCTGCTTTCTTCTGGGAGCTTAACAGCCCGCATACATGACTTAAACAGAACTGATAGAAGATAAAAATCATAGAAGACATCCCCAGAATGTAACTCAAATTTCTACAATATGAAACTAATTGATTGCCATTATAAAAATAATATGAACCAAAAAGCAGTTATTAGATGGTAATACTGTTCAGTCATTGTTACAAATATTGATAGTACTCTATTTTCTGTAATACTAACATAGCATCTTTCAGGTAGAGGGATACTTGCCACAGTTATCACACATGATTAATGGATTGAGTGTGAACGTAAAAGATGCAGCTGATTTCAGCTGTTGCTAGACTGCCTTTTAAGCTCTTACAAATTGAATCTACCGGAGACAGTATTCATTCCTCCACAAGACAGATTCATAAAATGTGAGCTGATTATAAAATTGCCTTTAGGAACAAGAAATAAGTGAGAGCTGGAAAGACATAGGAAACAAATTATTAGGCATATGCTGGAAGTACAGAGAACGACATTTTATTTTAGAACCTTTAAAAAGATTTTTTGGAAAAAATGCCGATTTGAGATTTCAAAATAGAAGTTCACCCTTTGGATTCTGGAAAATTACAATACAGTAGAGGCTGGTATGAGACTCAAGTTAGGACATCATCATAAGGCTAGACAATGCTCCTAAAGTGTTTGCAAGTGACCAGAAACAAACTTCAGAATAATCATCCAGATAAGTATTTTTGTCCATTTTGGCAAGGTTCATAACTTCATAAATCACTTCTTAAATTTTATTTTGGAAGCCGAATGTAAGTCCGGGCTCCTTACTTTAATTCTTCTCGATACAGGTTACCTCTGCAGACTGTATGCCTCATCCCTGATCATCCATAAATGGCAACTTGTAAGTTACGTTTATACAGGAATGTGCATTCTCTAACCGCTAGCAGAGAAAACCTAAAAGACTGTTTCCACTAGGATTTTATCTGATACTAATTTAATCAAGTTAAGATCAAATCTCTTTTAGATACTGAGAACAAAGTCAAACTGAGTTTTGATAAGTCTGTGAGTTCTGCCCTGTCTGACTTCCTTTCTCTGACTAATCACTTAAATACATCTTAGAAAATTTAATTCAACTAAAAAAGCTTGTAGAATAAACAGATTAAATACCCCTAAACAAACCAAAATTGAACTTGCATCAGACCAAATCCACAGTATATTCATTAAATGGTTTTAGAACATGACAGAGCCAAGGTAAAAATTGTTGTTAAATCTAAGTGAATCTGAAGCCCAATCATCAGCTTTGTGCTTGTTAGCAGGTTAATTCTGGTGTGCAGGGTGAGTGTAAGCATATCCTTACTGCATAAGTCCACCACGAATGTGTTGCTCATGCACTTAATTCATGGAAGAATGAGCATGTACTGAGCTCCTTAAAGGTCAGCATTGAAGGTGTGTTGTGTATATGTAAGTAGTACTCATTGCAACATGGAACTTGTGCTATTAATTAGCACGGAGATGTTGCTTCCAGCCATGTGTTTGAGAGTTTATGTTGGTTCCTTTTGAAATTTTGCCACACACAGTGAGTCTTAGGATCACTTTCGTGCTTCTTTTGAAATGTACACTCTGTGGATACAGGAGTGTATTCACAGGCATAATAAAATGATGCGGCAGAGTAAATCTGTGGCTTTAGCCAGATCCCTGCAAATGAAAATTTTTATAAGTACTTAAAGGCAGAGATTCTTTTTAGTAGTTTTCCACCTTCATCATCTCAGACAACAGTGTCAGCCATGTACTCTGTAGTCTTTCATGAGAGCGACAGAAACAGTTCAAAAATTAAACAGTGCTGCTGTTTCTTTTCTTTGATTAAAAGCTGAGTGAACTTCTTTACAAAAACAAATTAGCTGATTCTTTGCCCCTTCTTTTTTCCTTCCTCTTCCCATCACACAAACTTCTGCTGTACGTGTTTTAAGCAGAGTAAGTATTACTTACAAATGAGAGTGACTACAAGAACCGAAATGTTAGGCAATTAAAAAAAAATACTCTAAATTTAGGCTTCTAAATTTATCTTCCGCTGCTCCTAGCTGCATGTCTCCTCCTACTCCACTGGCTTTCAGCATTTGACTGGCTCTGGCACTTGCCTGGCCCCCTCTGGGAGGCAATTCTGCTCACTAAGCTGACAGAAAACAATACTTCTGTGGAGGTTAGGTTTTTACTATCATAATCACAAAAGTACAAATGTGGTGTAAGCTAGGAGCAGAGAGAAAAGGAAGAGGGTGAGGTAGTGGAAAATGTCCCTTCAATGATCAGAAACTGAAGGATGGCTAGTGCACTCTTATTTAAATACTCTGAAGATTAACATTAGGCCTTCTTTTATGGAAAACTTGGCTTCTCTATACTGCAGGTTTTTAGAACAGACTGTAAAATAAGCTTCAGCATCCCATCTTTTAATTTTATTTTTGCTATCTGTTTCTGTTGCCTTTCAGGTACCTTTTCCTTTCTTTTCACTGCCCCATCCACTCACATCAAAGTTTATTATTTGCTTATAAATATCTTTGTTGCACAGGATTACAAGCTCTTGTCGTTCAGTGCTATCCGTGCTGCAAAGCAGAAGTGGGAATAGATATCTTCTCAAGTATGGACAAGTTTTCAGATGTTATCAATAAAACTTTGCTAGGAGAGCAAAGAAACAACAGCAAAGAACATCTTCACATAAATTTCAAAGGACTCCAGTATTTTTTCAGCATTATTTTGATTAATGCCCCACATTTTCTATTTTACTTTTTTTTTTTTTGCTACTATAGTCTTCTCTATTACGACTGGAATGTGCAATACGTCTTGTTTTTCCCAGTCAATTTTGAAGGTTTATTTGGAAAAAATAATCCTTTGTAGTTATTTTTAAAGAATTGGTTTGACTTAATTTTTCAGGTAACTAAACCATTCAACTCTGAGACCCTGCCCTTTGATGACACAAATTGTCTTATCAATGTTGAATTACCTTTATAAGGACCTGGCTATTTATTAATGAGAGTGGGTGAATCACTGGCTTCATTTTCTTGGAAAACAACACAGGAGTTAGAATCATTGTTTCACCAAGACTTTAAAAGCTGCAGGCATTTTTAAGGATAATGCTCTTTCTCCGTGTCTGTTTTGAAGGCTAATAGAAGTCAGTATGTATAAAAACAAGCTGAGGAGGATTTCTAGCTTTAAAAAATAACTTCTTAAGAATATTTTTTCTTGTTTCGGGTCCCAAATTAGTATGTGGGTAGGCATAGATGATGCTACCCTTAGTGGTAGTGTTTGTAACCCACTTTCACAGTATTTAGATAAATTTCTTTTGGATGAGACAGTTTGAAGACATCTGTTGGTTTTTTTTATATTGTGCAACTCTCAGCCTTCTAATATAACTGCTCAGACTTTCTTCAAAACAGCAAAATTCCTTTGTGTTACAGATTCCACTATATTATTGTCAGTCCATTTTTGCTATACTTTCTTCACTCATGGTACCTGTCTCTGTGATTAGAAGGAGTATGGAAGCTTAGAAGATCCTAATAATACTCAGTGGTAGTTACATTGATACCCTATTTGCAAGCAGCTAGTCACTAGAGGCTGAAGCCAATGTCATAATTTTGTTTGTATTATCATGCTGAGTCCAAACTTTGCAATTTAAATTCGACCAGATGTTCCTTAGCAGAGCCACTTTGAATTCAGCATGTTACAGTACAACTCCATTGGTGCTGACACCACTGGTGCAGCTTTGCTTTTAGTGCACTCCTGTCACTTTTCTCCTAATTACTGAACTACCCTGAAATGTTTGTACAATACAAATAAATTTGTACCTTTTATAAAAGAGTTTCCTCCCATTTTATTTTGAGAACTTATAATAGCACGGTACTTTACAGTGGTGGGAACAATTGTTGGGTGAACCAGATGATAAGGGCAGCCTTTATTCCCAAAACTTCCAGACTTCTGCAGGATTCTGTAGTTGTATTTGCTCCAAATTTAGACTGTCTTTAAAATTAAAGTTTTCCAAAACATAAACCCAAAGACCTTTCTGTATAGATTCCCACACAATGTATGCAAATTAAATATGCCTATGGATGTTGACCTGAATTAATACATTTTGCCTATGAAGTGAACAGATGAATGTTTACTCCTTGAAACATGTGGAAATAGTGACAATTAAACAAGTTACAATTCTTAAGCTTATATAGCGTAGTTATTTCTTGTAAAATAAAGAAAACCATATTGTTTCACAACTACAAGATCAGAACTGCATTGAAGGTTTTGCTGAGTACTTGCCTAAGACTGCATGTTCCATGAGTTAAGGTTTTCAGAATATCTAAATTTTTAAAAGCACACCTTAAAAATTGAGATGTAAAATATTTTAACGTTAAGAGAGTCTTGAAGATTAGGGAAGTTGCATTTTATTGAAACACAGGAGAATTTATTGCCAGTCCATTTGCCTTTGCAATAAATAGGATAGCCCTATTAATAGACTTAGTGTTTTCACTGCTAGCACAATTGTTCCAATTTCTAATCCATTCTTTGCTAATATTAGAAGGTATTCAGCCCTAAAATTAAAATTATGGTTGGCTTTTCTAACTTTTCAGAAATTATTTCTCAGCAGTCTATTTGTGTGCGTTTTGCACTTTGCTCCTTTGTTCCACACTTGGCTCTTGATTACTTGGTGCATAGTGTCCCACAGAGCAAATCGTGGTGGACTAATTAAGAACTACCAAGAGCTTCCCAAGTTATCCCCACAACTATGAAAAGCTTTTTCAGCCTCCCAGTCACATACTGTGAAGTGCCATAAAGCAAACTTTTGAAAACACTCGAAGCTGTGGTGCATGTACTTATAAGGTATATTTTAGTTCCAGAAGTAGTCACTTTTGTTAAAGTTTACTGCTGTTTTTTTTCAGTACTATTTTTATTAGCTTAAATCCCACAAGCTAAGAGCATTTTGAACACTAGTAACATTGATTAGATGAGACATGATCATTTATGCAACATTGGTGATATAGTTGTCTTTACTTTCACATGAATCTAAAAGAGTAAGTGAAGTGAGAGCAATCGCTTGGGCTTCTGTGTCAGAGCTCAGGCAGTATGATAAAGGAAACTAAACCTTATGGTTATGGGTGTCATATTACTGCTTGTGGAGGTCACGGAGATATTTTTATCACCATGTCACTAGTCTGGGAAAAGTTGGAAGACCTCAGCTTCTTTTGAAACTGTAGGGGATGGCCAGGTTAATTGCTAAAATGGGTCATCAGTGTCATCTCATGCAACAAACTTTATGGTTGGAGTCCTGTAAGTGTCCTCATCTCACACTTAAATATGTTGATCTCACGTATGTTGCTCACTGGGTCACACTACATCAGCAACTCTGTATTTGTCCAAGGACAGGTTTTATTACTGAAGTGTTATATCACTGGAGAAATTGTTCTTTTGGATTATTCTATGCTGGAATAACGTACATTATAGGTGCCCATAATGTTTTGTCATTAAAACAAAAAACAAAGATTCACATTAGGTGGTTGTACTGAAACACTAAGAAGACAGCTGCATTGCATGCTCTTGGAGTTAAATCCAGTATATACTGTACAGTAAAGTTAGAGCTGTGAAATCCCGATAATTATATTTTATTTTGGTCTTTAAAAAGGCTTCCTTTGTCCAAGAAAAAACATCTGTGATTAAATAGTCAGCTGTAAAAACAGACAGGAAAAATCCTGTCTACGTGCCCAAGCATACCTTAAAGTAACAAATCCATAGTGAACCTTTACCTTTGCAGTTGTCACTACGTACTATAATTGGTAGAGTTAATTGGCACTGTTATTAGCAGGAGAGGCCTGGCCACAGTGTGTGCACCTTCTCTTGCTACTGAAGATGAACATAAGGAACATTAAACAAGAGATGACAGCTTTCACTGCTGGGGGCTAGTTTGGGCAAAGAAATGGAGAGTTGCCATCAGATTTAAAAAAAAAATCATCTCAGACCAGCTGAGAACAAATTAAATTGCTATATTGATATACTAGTAATGAAATAGCAGAAAACATTCCTACTAAACACATTAAAATAAAATAAAATGCAACAGCTGTGGAGTTCAAACCCTATTGTTTCTCTCATATAAAAAATGAAGTCAAAGATTATCCAATTTTGGTTTTGAAAGATATGATAATATAAAACAGCATCCCGATCTCTCCTCTCTTGAATATTTCATTAATTCTATACCTAAGTGAGAGATTTCTGTAAAACAAATAAATCTGCAGCTTTGAATACCAGCATTGTCATGGTTTAACCCCAGCCGGCAACTAGGACCGCGCTGCTATTCGCTCACCTCTCCCCTGCACTGTGATAGGGAGAAAAGGGAGAAAAAAAAAAACCAAAACAAACCTCGTGGGCTGTGGTAATGATAGTTTATAAAAACAGTAATAGAAGATAAAATAATAATAATAATGGTAAAAAAATATACAAAATGAGTGATGCAATGTGATTGCAGATTCCTGCCCCTTGGCCAACCCCCATTTATATACTGACCATGACGTCTATGGCATGGAATACTCCTTTGGCCAGTTTGTCCTGCCTATGCTCCCTCTCAGCTTCTACGGGAAGCTGAAAAAGTCCTTGACTTAATATAAGCATTACTTAGCAACAACTAAAACAATATGTGTTATCAACATTATTCTCATACTGAATCTAAAACACAGCAGCTACTATGAAGAAAATTAACTCTATCCCAGCTGAAACCAGGACAAGCACACAACTGATTTTAGCGGAGAGAACAGGTTTTAGCGAGAGGTGCCAGACTGCATTTGAACCAGCTCTGCAGAAGTCAGAGCAGAAGGGAGGAGAGAGTAGTACTGCCTTTTCCCCGAGTTGAAATATTTCTTCAGCTGTAAATCTTTGTCTCATGCAGGGTTTAGTAAAACTTGTCTGGAACATGCAGTCTATCAGATTTCTGTGTGAGGTCATACCAGTTCAGCACAAATAACATTTTTTTTTTTCCTATGGTTTTGCTTGCATTTTAACATTGTATGTCATACATTTTTCTTTATGTTCCTGGGGTTTCATGCAAAAAGAGGGAGGAAAATATATTAACGCAAAGAAAATCCCATTGTAAAAACAAAGGGGAGAAGAGAAGGTTCAGGGTAATAAAGAATCTTAAATAGTTTTAATTAATTTTTATAAATTAAAAAGATTACATATTTTAGTGGTGCTCTCAGCAAACATTTGTGGGATTGACAGAAATCTTGCTTGATAAAGATTGCCTTTTAATAAAGATGGAAAAGATTTTCATTGTATTTGAGAGAAGATGACCAAACACAATCTGCAGAGAAGCAAAAATGTAGGAGTGCCTTCTCTTTTTAGAATTCACAGAAACACTGTGGAGAGTGGAAATAATCTCCAGGGCTCTTTAATTCAGGTTTTCTCTATTCCATCTTCCTGACAGCTGACTTGCTAACAGGAACATGAGTTCACAGGTACATTTTAGTGAAATAAATAGTGATTGAGTTACAGGGCAGTTATAAATATTCATGTTAGCTCTCATCAAGGAACTCTCAGCAAAAAGATATTAATTTCTCCCTTAAATCACTGTAAACATTTGTATTTTGCATAAATAAACTGAACAGGCTGAGGGAAAAGGCTTAGCAAAATCACTGTTGTCTATATTAATTTTACCAACTAAAGAGCTCTTGTTCAGGTAAAAAAAAGTTCTGTGACTATTGCTAATTGCTCTGGTGTGGGAAAGGAGGCTGTCTTCATAAAAGCCTTTAAATCTTTTTGAGCAGTGGCTTGAAAGCCACTCCAGAATCATAAAGCCATAAGAACAGACAACTGGTTGATACCAAGTACTCTGTTTCATCACTGGATGTTCACTACCTCTGCTCCAGACTCTTAGATATTTTCCCTTTGCCTCCTGTTTGCTAGACCAAACACACACAATTTTATCAACTTGTCCTTACACGTCAGGTTTCCTTATCACGCCTTCCTCTCTCTTCTGGGCTCTTCTCAGTCTGTGCTTAGAGCCGAATGCTGTTTTCCAGCTAAAACAGTGCCAGCATGGAATGGAAAACAGTGGTTACTTGGGCACCCTGCACACATGCAAGTGAACGTGGCAGGCACTCATCTCACAGTGTTTTCTTTCTAGTTTCCTGTTCTTTTGTGCCAGGACGCTGTCACAGCACATGTAAGTGGCATAAAGACAATTCTGTTGGGAACATATTTTGCAGCTATTCCAAGGTCAAAAGTCTCATACATTTGGGTTTTTTTTTTTTAATTCATTTTCCAGATGTATTCCTTAGTCACTTCTCTCAGCTTTTTTTTCCCCAGGTAACATTCTAATGAGCTGAAAAAAAGCTTTGAGCCCTTTTTCATCAACAAAGGAAAACAAATATAATGTTGATAGTCATTCTGTTGCCTAATACGAATGCTTCTCCTTGAAATCTAAAGAAAGGAGTAACTGTACAGAACTTGCTGGAGTACAGCCAGGTTACTTCTGAAAGGGTGAAATTCAGATGTGCTTTCTGCTCGCATGGATATTGCTGTTGCTATGAGGAAAGTTCAAGACCAACAGTTGGAAGTAAGTGTTGAAATACTTTGGAATGTTACCACATTTCAAGGGGTGAAGAAGTTTTAATTCTAAGTTACTAACTGCCATTTCATTCAGCCTGGTTGAAGGAGTCCACAGTTTCTTCAACTGCTGCATCTCTTACTTCTGTGGAAGAGGAAAGGTCAACCTTAAAGTCCATCAAGGATGGCAGTTTGAGGCTATAGATCTCTGTAACTCTTACTTGGGATGTATTCTTGGCAAAGAGAAATAACGTCAGGAAGTACTGATCACAAATGTCTGTCATCTCAGCACAAGAGCTAGAAATAATACATCTGAGCTTCTTGTCTACCATTTTTATCATGTTGAGATTAAGCAAAATGCAATGCTGCAACTACCAGCAGCCTTTCTTCAACACATACTGAATTTAACTGTACAATTAATGTATTCTTGCAGCTACACTAACTTTAATGTAAAACAAATAACTCGTTAAATATGTTCTTTTCAGACCTTGTCAGGTAGTTTAATTTATGGTGGACTTACCTTTGAAATCCAGGAATTTTAACTCGGCTGACATACCAGCTGTCAAGTCAACCATGTTGCGCTCAGTAAAGGGAATGTAGTACCAGGCAAGGGATTACTTCCTTTGATGAAGAACAAAATCAAAACTATACTAAGGCCTTTTGAGCTCCAGTATAGTATTTTGGAAAGGAGACAGGAAAAGAATGAAAGGGAATATTCTGTGATTCTATGAATATAACACAAGACAAGATTTCTTCATCCATAAAAAATCCCAGCTCTCTTAGAGACAACATACGTTACTGGAGGAGAGCACAATAGCTGTATAGCACTATAATCAATAAATATCAGTAAAGAAACCTAAATTCTCTATGTCTGCCTTGATGATGTTTGGGTCCTTCCCTAATATACCAGTCCCACAGCTATTTATATAAGGATTTAAACTTCCTTACAAATCTTCACATGAATAGCTGAAGTGATTAAACCTGTGCAAGCATGAAAATGTTTACAAGGTGATGTAGAATTCAGACTTGAAACAATAAAATAAGAATCCTTAAGGTTTAGTATGTTTTGGTTAGTGCTTTAGTTTTTGTACATTTTAGACTACCAAAGTGGTGTAAAATTGTTCTGCGTACATTAGCAGTCCATTAATGCATTTTTTTTAAATTTTGTAGATTAGTATTTTATGAATAAGCACTTGTTGTCTTCCTAGGTTGTTTTCTGGAATTGTTTTTAACAGGCACTGGTGACAACTATCGAGTGGTATTTATAGCTTGCTTTGGTTTGCTCTCTACTGGAAGGATTAGTCTCTTAGACATTTCATTCCAGTACCTCAGATTAATTTTCCACAAATTAACCTCAAACAAATGCTAGTGCAGACATTCTTACATTACAGGAAGTATCCCAGCTAAGATAAAGATGTCCAGATAAGAAAAAGGGCAAGGGACAGTCATCTTTTTACAAGTCAGCAAAAGAAAGCTGCAACCAGCATCAAGAAGAAAAATATATTACAATAAAGTCAGAAAAAAATAACCATCTGCCTACTCCACTTACTGTTCCTTTAACAAATCTAAAGAGCTTCACAGAATTTGAATAAGAGTTCTCATTTTGACATCTATTAATTCTAGTTTTGTTTTTTCTGAGTAACTGCAAGGGGGAGTTTTTCTTATCCCTTTGTATGGTCAGTCCTGAAGTGACTTGTTTTTATTATTCCCTTTGCTGTTCTGTAGAATTACCCATGTTTTATATTTCTCTCCTGGGATTCTAGACATTCTTCACATTCAAACCTTGTTTCTTCCCATAGATACTAAAGAACAGTTGGACTCTTCTATCTTTACTCTTGCTTGGTGTCATTTATTCTATATTCTTTTGTGATATCAAGAGAACTGAAGAAACAGAAGCAAGGACGATAGAAATCTTAGCTAATGAGCTAGATTAGGTGCAAGCAGAATACCATAAGCTTTAAGCAATTTGATATTTCACATCAGTGATCAAAACATTACATTAACGTCTTTGTTACATAGGCAACACATTATAGGCCTTATAAGAGTATGCAATTTTGGTGAGACAAAATGAAGTGATGCTAGTTTCAGGTCACTGTATTCTTTCTAGTTTTGTGTCAACACTTTTTATATCAACAGCAGTTTCATTTCCATAAACTAGTAGAATCCCTTCAAAAATACCACACTTAGACTTCCAACAGCTGCAACTGTCAACAAACCCCCAGATTTAAATGTTTATATCACACAAGGGAAAGTAATGAGGAAGCCTATGCATATGGCTACATCAACTTAAGTATGTTTATAGCAAGGCTTTGGCAGTAGCACAGCTAGTTATGGCAATACTTTTAGCCAAAGTATCAATATTAAAAAAAAAAATCTCAAACTTATGCATTGATTTCAGTTGAGCAAGGTGGCAAAAATCTGATTGTGGATAGGGTTATTATTATTATTAAATAACATATTTAAAGAGTTCTATTCAGGCTGTTTTGAACATGAAGTAGCAAATTTACCTTTGTTTTGTAATTGGTTATAAATGGTTTTCATGGGTTATCTTTTAAAAAATTTGGGTAGGCATGATAGTAATAGATCTAACTCTAAGGTCACAATCTATTACAAATACTTAAATTGTAAAGCTAAATATGAGTAGAACAAAAATCTGTCTGGAAAAATAGGTAACTTGTGCTCACACTGGTTTGATGCCAGTTCTGCAATTAACAGTTAAGACTGGGCTTAGGTCTGACATCAAGTGATACTCTGAAGTATGCAGCTGTTTCAAGAAAAGAGCCAAAACTGTTTCCATGTCAAAAACATAATGGCAAAAAAAAAAAAATCAACACAATCTGCCAGCTGGCACATCTTTCACAAAAGTATGAAGTGTCTAGCAGAACAACTGAATGGAATAATTTTTGAAAGCTGATATTAAGTTTCAACAATATTGCCAGTTTCTCTCTGTAAATATTTCCCACAGGTGCATGATTATCTGGTTTACTCTGATTATTTTATGCCTTCTAATCAGGTAAAACACCATGACAGCAGTTCTTTTCCTCACAAGCAAGACATCCTTTTTTAGCAGAGAACGGTCAAAGTTCCCATTTGAAGTGTAGATTGAAAAAAAATTCAGCAGCAAACTAGGTGTTTAGCTCCTTTATAGGCAAAACTATTTTCAACACATTCTGATAGACATTGTTTTTAATTGTAACAATATATTATCTCAAGGCAATCCTAAAGTTTAATGAATTTTTGTGAAAAAAAAAAAAAAAACATATATGTTGATGGTTCCAGCAGCATTGTAGTATGTGATGTAACAAATGTCTTATCTCTTAAATGTGCCTAGAAAACATATCATTGCTGTATTTAAAATTGCAACCTGACAAACTACTGAATTCAATAAGCAGTTTGAAACTACAAAGAGAATAGATGCAACACAGGGAAACAGAGTAACGTGGTTTTGCATTTGAAATACTTGTAGATTATATAACAAGTTCTCATGTTAATCCAGTGCCACGAAGCCTGAAGGAATCCCACTGTGCCTTCAGAAAACCAGCATCTTATATAACCTAATTTTCATTATAATTAAAATAATCTTACTACTTTCCTTCACAGTTCAACAGAACCACAATTTCAAAATTATCAGCTTGGCATCTCTTCTTCCTGTTTTAATGTTACATTTGAACTGCAGACAGATAACTACACAGATGTAAGGTAACAATATTTTTCCATTTAGCTTCTGTACTTTAAGCCCCATCTTTCCAAAGTGCTGCTGTTAGTGCCCCATTTTCAGAGCATATGACCATTTGTGAGTGAAAATAAAATCATTTATATGCATAATGTAGATTTTCCAAGTCTTTCTTATGGCCCTGTTGAAGAAATATTTCTTGACTCTCTTAAGCGTTTCACTCTAACAGCTGGCTCAGATACAAACTTAATGAAAGGCAGTAATTTTTTTCTCCTCATCCAGTACCCTGTTGTTTGCTATCCTTATTTGGAAGGATTTAGTAACAGCCGTTCTTCCATAGTGTGACTTCCAAAAAGTCACGATCCATTTTCCTCCCTTCTAAAAAATAAGGAAATAAGGTGTCATCTGACTTGAACTATATTTGCTCTGGCACACACATCGCACTCCTCCCATCTCTGAGGTCCAAGTTAGAATTTGTTATGCCAGTCTTGGTAATTTCTGCAGGCAGTGGTTGTCTTGACCTTTTAATCCAGCCAGCTTTTTCCACTAGAGGGCTAAAATCATGGGCTGTAGGAAGGATTGACTTCAGTCAATGGGTTTTGAGGAATTAATGGGAATCATTGCCATTGCAAATTACCAGTGCTCTGATGCATGTAACAAACCACAAAAAAATAAGTCACAACAATGGCCTGTTTACCTTAGAAGGACAGTCTGGGCAATGGCTGCCTTGTGCCAGAGGACTACATTTGGTCACTGAAAGTACAGTCACTACAACTTGTGCTGCCCTCTCTCCAAGGCAAAGGCAAGTGTCCAACAAAGCCCGAGCACGGCCAGTCACTGTAGGATAAGAGGTAATTGTTTCATAATCCATTCGGGATAACGTTTGCTGTGAGCGAAGGACATCGAGGATGTGGTTGACGCGTCCTTCTGTCATGCAGCTCAGTATGGTCTGTCTCTGGCAGGCTAGTATTTGACAGCAGTTTCCTTTGCAGCAAGGATCTTGAGTGAAAAGGAAACATAAAATGAGATAAATTAAGTGCTCTTTTCTTCCAGAAGTTGTTGGCAAGTGATAGCATCAATACCAGAAATATAAACTCAGTAGAGTAAAGAGTAGGAAGAGTTAATTTATTTGCATTCTTTGTTCAAAACTAGTCCAATGTACTTTCATCTTTTGTTCAAAACTTACGAAGACCAGATTACAGAAAATAAGTATTTCTAAAGATTATTAAATGCTCAGATTGTGTAAGGGGAGGAGATCTTCAGGTCTCCTGCTGTTCATCAAGCATCTGTATCAAACTTTATGCAAAGTAGCTTGGTTCGACATAGATGAGAAAACTTTGTCCTGTAGAAAGTGGAAGTGGTAGTTCAGGATAGTAGAACTGTTTGAACCATGTACCATGAAACTGGGAACTTGAATGTACATCAAAGCCAAACTAGTAACAAAAGTAATACTCTTGGGAAAACGATCAATGGTTCTGTCTCTTTTCACAAACTGATCAGACTACTTAGTACTGACACTAGGGTTTTTAACGTACAGTAAATACCGTACACCAAGAGAAGATTAATAACCGAAAGCCATTGTCGTTTTGGAGAACATGCCTCTCTCATTCTGCTTTCTGGTTGTTGCCAGTAGAGTTCTGTGATGAACTTTTTCTGCATGAACTAGTCTGTTGATTTATCCCGGTATTACATCATCCCTCAGAAGTAAATTGAAGTGGAGAAGAATGGCCAGCTAGATGTGAAAACTATCATAGGCCAGCTTCCAAAAAGTTAGCAAAAAAAAGAAAAAAAGCTCACAAAGCTTCACCTACAGGCAGAGGCAGGCTTCACAAATCAGAAGCTGGGCTCTTCTGCCTCTGCTCAGTAGGAAGACCTGAGACCATGTATGTAAGGAAGTGAATGGTCCTTCCTCCTCCTAGTCATCTGTTTCTGTAGTCAATAACTATTTCTGTAGAGGTACAAAATACACAGCTTAAAATGGAAAAAAAAAATTAATTTCCAGACTTAATTAATGTCTTTCACATTCAACGTGTGCTATATTTTCTGTATTTTTATTATGGTCTTTTCAGAACTGTTCTCAGCCTGAATATGACCCTGGAAAAGAACAAGCCAGTGTTCTCAGTGGCCAGTGGCTGAACTAATGAGAACATAGGAGTAACTGTAACTCAAGTAAACTCATGAGACATTTGTATCAAGTTTGGAGGAGTTATTACACTAAATACCTGAAAATGTGCATGAAATTTAGAGAGACCTGTGTCCTCCAAACTTGAACCAATTTAATCACTAAGATCTGGCCAAAGAGAATATTGCCTCCTCAAACTGGAAATGGGGTCTTACCTGTCACTGCATGTTCAAGATGCATAGTTTGTGGTCTGTGCTTAAGAGCCAGTGGTGGGTCCTTACGCTGACTGCTTTCTTTGCCTGCAGTTGAACCAGATAATGGAATCTTGCAAAAGGAATTTGATTTTCTACTGTCAGAACCTGGGTGATCTAGAAAAAGTTTAAGATGAGTAAGATGAGACCCCTGAATTGAATGACAACAGAACATATATATGTCAGCTACTGCAGTAGACTGCAACTGAAGTAAAAACTAACTTAGAAGTGCTTGCTTACTACTCGTTCTTTAGGCCCCTGTCAATACATCATTATTCCTAGGAAGATTTTGGCATATATTACTACACACACCTGACTTTTTCAAACTGTCTGTAGGAATTGGTTTCTGAAGTTACAGAACAGTCTATTCTGTCCGTAAGTCCAACAGCCAATGCTCAGGACTAAAATGTGTGGAAATGCAGATGTTGCTATAAGTGAATTGATTTCCTATGGCTCAACTTTTGTATCCAAAGGCATGAGGAGTACAGAAAAAGCTTTTAAGGAAATATATCACTCTTGACACAAATTTAAACGCTTTGACAGGACAAATCCACATCGGAAAGCCATAGTTAGTTATTTATGTAGGAATGGTGATTACCAGGAATCATTCACATGTTCCTGGAGACACAGGACATGTGGACACACATATTTTAAAAATGTATCTTTTTTTTATTGGCAGATGACAAAAAAATATAGTTTTCCTTGGTGGTACATGGCAATAGAAACTGCCATAGTGGTTCCCAGGAAGGATGTGTTCTGTCAAAAGCAACAGGCAATATTTGATGTACAAGAGAAAGGGAGCTGTAGAACAGCTCAAGGTTCTAAAAAAAATATTTATTTTTTTTTTAACCCGAAGAGGATTTTTAATCTATACACTTAATCAAAAGATATATTGTGGCATCTCTGGTTTTCTACAGTGAAGTCACTTCAGATAGTACCAGTAGAGGGCACAGCTGTACTCTGAGAAGGGACAATTTTACTTGGAAAATAACATGTAGATATGGAACAACTGGTAACATTTATCCTTTTTTGTAGATTAGCTGGAGCTGGTAGAGACCTTTCTTTGTTGTTATATTCTGTGGGATAGTATTTGACAGACCCATCTCAAGAATATTTTCTCTTCCTGCATTATTTGCACTGCTATTAAGTAGAATAGTAGACAAGCTTGGCACTACAATAGGAATTTTCTTGCTGGTTATGTGGTGGTTTTTTGGTGGACAGATGACCTGAAAAAGATCAAAATAGAGAAGAATTATCTTCTTGGAAACTTGTCCCCAAACTTTTTCTAAGCAGTTTTCTCTTGGAATATAAGGCAGTAGTACCACAGTGCAGTACAGGATGGGTATGCAGCTGTTGAGCCTACAGACATGCTTAATTCAACTTTAGCTAGTTACCTTGCAGCACTGTGGCAGCACAGGTCTATAGGCTAACTCTTCTAGGGTTTACTGCAGTCCTGGATTGCTTCTGCAGCCATGGTGTCACTAGAACTTGAGCTGTTTAAAGCTGGCTCTGATCAAGGCATGTGACCTTCAGTTCCGTCTCTGTCTTTCAGTATTGACAGGCCTGCCACAAGTGCCAAAATCACTTTGAAAATGGGAATTCACTGTATTTTAGAGTTATCACAAAGCAGTTGGCCTTGCTCTAAAAAAATTGGTTGCAAATGCTAGAATTCAGCCTAGAACTTTTTCCAGACATCATTTTGAAAACACTACAAAAAAGGTTAGATTTTTGCCATTTCATTAGGACCTCTTTAAAGAGAGGTTCAAAGCAACTCTTGAGTAGAGGAGGTTGTTTTTGCAGGAGCAACATCAGAGTCAGCTGCTTGGAAGAAGGTAAAGCAGTAGTTTTGTTGGTTAACTGGATGGAGTTATCAGTTAGGGACATTTTGCCCTACAGTCTTTTTATTATGCATTGTGAGGGCTGGCAGGAGAAACAAGCAGCTTATGAGGTATTCTTATAAGACTCTTAAATGCATGCCATGTACTCACCTCTGAATTGCACATGCCTGTCTGCAATGTGTATGTTTCTGAAGCTTTGCATGCATTTAGTGCTGTTTCCTGGAAGAAAAGAGCGCAGTAACCCTAGTAAATATACGTATGTTTTGTTCAATTTAGTTGTCAGGAGCAAGAATTTATACTGACAATGACAAGTTATACTGACAATATATATTAAACTCTCAGGTACGCTGATATATTGAATGGCACAGAGCAATTTTGCATCGTAACACATGTAAGTGGGCATAGAATTTGACACAACTCTACCCTATTACTGTTTCTGCTGTTTCAGATTTATTTTAAAATCCAGTTTTCAGTCACACAGGGGAAGATGAGAATAGTCCTATATTGAGAGATTGGGCTAGTTGTAACATGTTTTCCTTTAAGTTTCCACACAGCAGGGCTGTCCTGTGTTTAGTATGCCAAACTGTCTGCAATAAGGATGTATCAATACTTGTAACTTTTTACCATGTTGTACATCTGCAGATTTATTAAACTTTTTTTTTTTTTTTAAATTTATGGATTCATAAGTGCTGAAGTATATTTTTGGGGATCTCCAGTTGCATTTTCACAGTAATTTTGGACATATTATTGTTTCAGTTGTTTGAACAATAAATAGTGGTCTCTGCTAATTTAGCAAACAGAAAAATAAAACCTTGCTCAAGGGAGAATAAAGCATTACATTATGGAGTATTTGTCTGTTCAATCCTAAATAAACTTCAACAGTATTAAAAATGACTTGGACTATAAATCATTTATGCCATCTATTAAAACACTGATCAAGTCTGTTTTTTAATCACAGAATGTGATTGCAACATGTAGAAATAATCCAGCATGCATTAACATAAGCCCAGCAGTGAAACTGACAACACAGCATGGGTTGTGTAAATGCAGAGGGAGTCAGAATACTTGTTCAAAGGCTGAGGCATGCGTCACTAATTTCCCCACTAGGACTATCTAAGTTAACTAGATAGGATATGCTATATTTGTGTCAGTCAGATTTGTGCCAGATTTCCCATGGCAATGTAGACATATATGGAATTAGCTGTATCCCTCAGCTGTTGGCCATTCCCCATCCATTCCTGTGGTATCAGAGAACCCTCTTAGAGCCTAGGACAAGCAGTGTCTTGTGCCTGAAACACATAAATTTAGAAACAATGAAGTGTACAAAAAAAGTGCTGATACTAGTATTGCTGCAGCAGGTACTAATGCTATCCAGATTTTGGAATAAATATCTTCCTATCAGTACATACCACAAAAATTGGCCTTGGTTCTAGCTCTGATTTGACCTACTTGAGGCTAATATTTGTTCTTGCTTACCAGTCTGACTACAGCTGGTGACTAGAAAGAGGCTATGGTATTTTCATAATCGCAGGTAGCAGTTGACATGGTTTCTTGAGAACCTCACCATATTTGTTTTCTATAATTCCTGAATGAACCTGAAGTGCCAAAGGGTACTCTCCAGCTCTCTGGCATGTCCAATAAAACAATGAAGATAAAACATTTCCTGGTTCTGGACCACAAAGATTGCAATTGAAAGAATCAGGTAATGTCCTTGTAAGAGAACAAAACTTAATTTTGCACTAACCTTTGCATCCATCAGATTGTAGATTGCAGTGGAAATTGCCTCCTTATTTATACTAGTCAAAATTCCATTTAGAAGGTCTACACATTCTGGAGGAGGAATAAAGTATTTTGAATAGCATATTGCATATGAAAGCGTATATATGTTTAGGCTTCAATGTATTGCAACTAACTTTACTATTAAGTTGAGTAGCTAGATAAACTACATGAAATCAGTTTAATACAACTTCCACCTCATACCTTCTCTTGGTTTCCTTTTTGAACGGATTTTAAAGAGTCGTTGCAGTCAGATTGAAATCACATTTTCTTAAATGTTCATACAGATGTAGTAGACTTACTTGCAAAAGGTTTACACATGACACTATAAATCTATCACGATAAAGCTATATGCAGATTGTTTCTTCAGCACTTGCATATTTCAACTTTGAAAATTTGCTCAAAAGTCCTCAAATATCACAATTTTAGCATTTCCTGGCTATCTTTCTAGAAACAGAGGATAAACATAACTTTTCCATTAAAGTAAACAATGATCACACACTTCAAAAGGGAACTGATTATGCATTGGAATCAAGACAGGTTGATATTTGTTGAAATAGTATATATAGCTGACAATATCTCTTCCTTTATTTGTATTCACTTTTACTTTATACCAAACACAATAGTGGAGACAAGTATGCCACCTCTGGTAGGAAGCTTCAGTTAGAAAAAAACATCTACAGTACTCTGATGGTCTGAAGATTCATTGATTTAGAGTGCTAGAGTGACATTCCCAGCAAGAGTATCTCCATTACGAATCCTGCAAAGAAGGCAGATCCTGAATGTTACCTGCAGCGTGTGGTCTGTAATCTGGTTCTTGATGCCAGCACAGAGCCATAAGGTGCAACAGTCTGTTCCTCTTGGGCAAATTGCTTGGTATAAACTTCTCTGAAATGCCAGGCCGCAAAGTGCTGCAGATTCCTGTTGAACCTTCCAGCAGTGTTGTCTGACCTGCAATTTATAGGAAAATGTCACTGAAAAAAACAAACATTAAATACCTCATAACTCTCATAAAATGATATTCAGCATGTTATTTTGTGTATTTTAAAACAAAGACTGCTTTCAAAAGCAAAAAAAAAAAATTAACAGTCTTGTAAATAGATGTGCTAACCTTTAACAATAACCATAGCTACTTATTACAACAGGACATACCAGAATAAAGAACCCTGTCCAAATGTCACAAATGGCTTGTAAACTACGTTCACAGATACCTCAGGTATACATGTAATTTTTATGGGCATATTTTAAGCACCCAGTTTAATATAAAGCTTTACACTTGCATTATAAGACTATAACTCCTACTGTAAAAAAAGAAAAAAAATCATCTACAATGGGCAGCCACCAGATGGCAGCCATAAGGTGTAGGAACATTAAGGTACTACATGCAGTATTTCTAAAAGGTCCTCAACCTGTAAAATACAGGAGTCCTTCTGTTTTGCCACACAGAATAGAGCCCATAGCAAAGAAGCCGTTTCATTGATCTCCATGAAACGGGGATCATCCCTAGACTGTGACACTTACTATACAATGCTTTGCAAACTATGTTCTTTAAAACTGCTCACACTTCCATCTAAGAAAGTAAGATTCCCTGCTTACTTGAGAGAATTCAGCATGTACTGGCATTTCTTGATCAGGCTTTGAAACTCATGGCAACTTTAAAAATGAGCATTCTGCTCATCCAGTTAGCTGCTTGTCACTAAAGTGTTCTCTGATTTTAAAGTTACAACTGTCAAATATAAAGCGGTATTCTTTCTCACTAAAGGTAAGCAGAAAACCCAACTCAGTAACAGAGCGCTTCAGCAGGCGCAGAGACATGATACAAGCGGGGTAAGGAGCCACACCTTTCCCTTGCAGACAGATCAGCTTCTTTGGAAAAACTGAGGTTTTGTTGAGGGATACTAATCTTTACATCCCACAATGTGGAGCTATGTGCTGTAACAGTAATATAAGGCAATGGGACATCTGAAAAGACAATGCTGTTTGCATCGTAATTTCCCTACAATAAGGGAATCTGAAAAAGATTAGGGCAACACAAAGTCTGACATGAACAATGGAGACAAATACCTTCAAAAGGTTTCCGTCTGCTTAGGCTCTCCCAACACAGTATTCCAAAACTGGGGAAAAGAAGGAGGGAAAAAAAGAGAACAAACAGCGAAAGACCGTTCATTAGTGTGTGATCTCTATCTGTGTTCTTGTTTCCAAGAGCAAGTCTACTGGTTTAAGAGAAAGGAGTTTTCCAAGACAAATTCTATCCAAGTCTCTCCTAATTTGATGATGTCCTTTTTCCTGCATTTTTAAGTTTCAGTTTTCAACTGACCTGTTCTTATAAAACAATAAATCAGTTACAATTAAAATTATTTTTTTTTTTAAAAAACATAGGATCAATTACAATTACATTTCAGGTTACCACCTTATGTCCATTTGCTCTTGCGAATTTCAGAACCTTCTGTTCTCTTTTCTTTACAATTTTTGGAGTTTTTTTTCAAGTAATTTAAATAGCAACTGAAAGAGCTGGACTTTTTAGCAGGTGCTGAGAAGCACATCAATTAACCTACCAAAAACTTGATTCTGACCCACTGCGTGTCTATTTTCTTCAGCAAATTTTGATGGATCTTCAAATACTTTTTTGCTTTTCTAACATCCTAGGAAGTATTCCAGTGATACTATAGATCTACTCAGATGGCATAAAATACACGTTTTTGATAAAAAGCTCAGTCTGCAAAATCTGAGGCAAGGAAGAGAGAAAGCAGGCTCTGGATGAGTCAGAAGCAAAGCAACCAAAAGGGGAAGAAGCAGCTCTAGGATAAACATAGCTGCTTACTCATGTATCTTGCTGTAGTGCTGAATTACAATGTTTAAAACAACACCCTCTTCTGCCTTATTTCCACATAAGATATGAAAGTGCTTGTACTTAAATACCCTCTAGGAAAGTATCAATGTAATGTGGACGTACATGTAACTTCCATGTACTTAAGTAATATCTCCTATGACACATAATTTTGTTTTCTCTGTTGCACCACTGCCTGGGCACGCACCGAGTCACAACTGAACCTCTAATGACACACTGGAAGTTGAATTATGCCACTTGAAAGTAAGCTGCCACTCTTCTTGTGCAAAAATCTTGTGTTTGTGAACAACATCAGATTAGTCACATCATTTATAGGTCTCAAGAGTATGCGTTATTTGACTCGCCTTAAAGCCTGCCTCTGTGACAAAAAGCAGGAATTTAAATTTGTTGCCTCCATAAAAGCTCTGAGAGAAGAGTGGTCATGCTTAAGGTATTTAGAATTTTAGTCCCCAGGCTGTGTCTGCCAGTTGTAAAGATAAATGTCCATACAGACAATAGCTGCTATTTGAGATTGTCTCATTTATTGCAGCAACTACGAAGCGTGTAACATGGCCAAAAGGGACACGTGGCAATAGGTAATCTTCCTCTTTTGTATAAATCACCTAAGTTAAAAAGTATGAATGCTTGAGAGGCTCAGTATGTTATTCCAGCAGAGATTCCATAGGACCTTAATGGGACGCTATTGAGAGAAAGGTCTTATTTTAACCTGGGCCTCATCTAGGCATCAACAGTTCTTCCTGAAACTAAAGCCAACAACAGTTCACCCTTAGAAACTATGTGAATTGTAGTTATTAGATTTCTAAATGTATAGGAAAAAGTTTTAGCAGCTATGTTTTACACTTTTAAAATATTTAGGTCCGTTATATAAATATTTATATGACGAACTTTGAGAACAGTTCTTAACCTTGGTATATTATTCACCAAATATGGTGAATTTTGAATTGAATTCACTGCAGTAATTGGCCTCATGTGGAACACTATCCTACTGCATTATGTAGGTCTGGCTTTTTTACTGTATTGTCTTTGAAAATAAGTATTTCGTCAACATTGTAGAATGTAGCAAGGACTAGGTATGGCCTGCCCTTTAGAAATCCCATTCACCTGTAAATATCACCTTCCTGGGAAGGAAGGCCTCCTTCAAGTATTTCAGGAGGGAGGTACACTAAATCCTGGCAGTTTCTCAGATTGCAATTTTGCAGGTCTGACCTCAGTTGCTGTTTCCTCCAGTTGGTTAGACCATAATCTGATATCTACAGAGATGTGAGAAAAAAAGTAAGTTTTAGTAACAATACCTCAAGTCTTGGTATTCAATGTTGACTATTAGCATAAATATATGCAACAATAGGAAATCACTGGATTTTACATTAATGGGCTCCCACCTTAGCTCTGTACCGCATATCCAAAAGCACATTGGAAGGTTTCAGGCTGCAGTGGCAGAAAGCAGGCTGGAAGCTGTGAAGGTAATGCAGGCCTTCAGCCACATCCGACAGGATCCTTACGAGTAAGGGAAGTTCTGGGTACAGCTGATGCTAAGTAACACAAAATACGGGGTTTGGTAGTGTGAAATTGTTACTATTCTCATTTTCATTTGACAATAAACAGAATTACAATACAGAAGCCAAAGAACAGATTGACTGTGACTACTGTCTGTAATTTGCATGCTGATTGCTCTCTTTTGGCTGACCTTGTAATTAATTTTGTCACATAAAGGATGACTTCTTTTATGTACCTCATGGATGAGCGAGTGGAGGGATCCATTGTTCATCCATTCAGTCACTATCCCCACAAGTCCATGGTACTGGTAAATCCCAAGAGAAGGCAGGAGACGTTCAGACTCACAGCGTCTGACATTTGCTATATCCTGAAGTAGCAACTTCCACTCCCTGTAAAAAAAATAGCAAGGGTTAGAGGTAAATTAGACTGAAGGGAATTTCAGCTAGAGATGAAATAGTGTAGAGTATGGAAATGAGAGATAACTGTATGGTTGAAAACAAGCTAATATAATCCTACCAATAAAACCAAGATTATATCATCTTCCAAACAATTCTAAGAAAATGAAGCAATCCCTTATGGAGTGTATTTTTTTAATATAACGTGAAAGACCTCTGGAATCTTTAAGACGAACACAAGAGCAGGACTGAAGTGCAAAGGGAGGAGAAAACTGAATTATATGGAATGCTAGATTAAGAAAAATGAACTTTTTTCCCCTATTGTCCCCAATAACTTGTATTGTATCCTTTTGCTATTAGTGAGATCCACATTTAGAAGGAAATTATGAGCTTCCTTGCTTATCTAATGGGACCATGTTATATAAATGATATACGATATAGAATGTCATAGCATTATATAAAAGTGAAGCCAAATTCAGATTTTACGTAAGCAGTACCACTCTAGTGACTTTGCCAAATTCGATTCAAGCTCAACTGCAGTTGGATTGTAGACCTGAATTCAAACAGAGTTTGTTTACAGAGAATAACAAAGCTTTGCTTTGATCATCATCAGAAAAATAAAGTTTTGTTGTTCAAGGACTTCAAATAGTTACTTCTTCATGCACAGGAAACACTGAACTATCAATTCGATTGTGCATTTTCATGGAAATAACTGAACTTCTGCTACAGGTTCAGTTTTTGTTAGTTTTATGTTTGATTTTAAAGACCTGTTTATCTCTACTTTATGGTACTTTTGAGCTGAAAAGTCATTGAGATTAATTCAAAATTCAGTTGATTTCAACAGACCTGCAGCTCATTCTCATTATTCTAACCAGTCTTCACATTGAGGCTTCAGTTTCAGTTTCTCATACTTACTGTGTTGATTCATAAGCCTGTAAACTAATCCACAGCCCCACCTGTTTTAACACTTATTTCCACAAATCTAAATATTTGCAGTAAAACACAGCTTATTCTCACAGCTTTCCTAAACACTGTGTAGTGTAAACAAGAGATAGGAATGACAGAAAGAGAGAGAAAAGCAAAGCAATGGCTTTAGTTTTAGGGAGCAAGTTTGAGTGAAAGGATGCCAAATCAGGATAGCACGTTAAATTCAAAGCAAAGTAAAATGTTGATTTCTGTAACTTTAACTATTTTGTTTTGGGGCTTATTTGATGTTAAGAAACTTTTTTTTCTTTAAACAAGCTACCAAACAAATAGCATTTGTTCAGATGACAAAATTGCTGGACTTGTCTAAAACCAAGCAATCCTCCTCCCCAGCACAAAAAAAACCACCTGAAAATTTTTAACAGTTCCCAAAATCTGGCAGCATTTGGTTCTTAAAGTGGCACTAACAATTTAAAGTGTCAACTTAAAAATATTTGTATGAAATACTATTTTTGCCTCCCCTGCCTTTATAACGGAAAAAATTAAATACTATTTATTTGAGTAGGACACTTTTGTATTTTCCTTTTAACAAAAGCCACCCAAATGGCAGTGTTCTCCACTAAAAAGAGTAGCTAGTCCATAGATACACATCAGATACTCCTTTTTTGATAAACAGTCAGGTCAGTGCATTCCCTTAAATGCTTTGGTCTTGCTTCATCAGACCAGAGTAGTTTGTGATTATTCTTGGAAACTGTTTTTGTCACACACCGGAATTTTGTGGTCAGTAGGCTGATGCCCATCAATTACTGTTCATTTCTTTTTATAATTAGGACATGTACACATCTCACTGACCTGTAACCCTGACCATTATCCCTCCTTCCTCCCATTTCTCTACTGTCTCACCTGTATGAGCTGTTTTAGATTAAATTCAACCGAGATCTCTTCAGGGACCTCCAGAACAATGTAATACCATAGCATGAGGTTTACTGATCAGGGTTTGTAGAGATAATTAATGACTTCAGGATTAAGCTCTACTTTTATAAAAATTTGTAAAAACCTTGGAGCTTGTTTCTCAGTATAATTGCCTCTTGGCTTGTTGGGATTTCTAGGAATGGGGATGTGCTTAGGGATCAGATGATCCTGAGGATGTCATAATTCATTCTATTGCTGCAGGTCGGTGCTGCCCACCTGCCTGGTTAGTTGGTCAAATAAGACACTTACCTCTCTGTAGTGTCCTGGCTGGTCAGCAGCTTCACTGAGATCTGAGCGTTCCAAGAAACATGAAAGGCTTTGAGTGCAAAACCTGAGCCTGTCCTGGTCAAGGTGAAGCTCTCCAAATCTTCCTGGGCTACTTCAGGTAATGATTTTGCCATTTTGTGATGGTTGGCTTGAGGGAAAAAATGGCAGAAAAGAAAAAAGATTTAAGGACCACTTTTTGTCACTACTACCAAAGCACAGTGAAGTTGCACCACCCTTTACTTCTCAAATAACTATTACCCTAATCCAATAGGCTTCCATTTACCACTCTGTGTCAGACTTTCCTTATAAAGATAGGAAAAACTCACTAATTGCAAAGGAGTGTCTGGACCATAACTTGCCATCTGAGGCTGCAAGGTGCTAATTAGTTGCTCATTATTATTTCCATCTGATGACTTTGAAATGGGGGGCCATTATTTATAAGACAAAATGTGATTTTAAGGTGATACTGAAGTATGTAGACAACAAACTAGTATCTTACAGTTACATGCTAGACAGAAATACAGTTTCCCTGCTTCTCATGCAAAAAAGGCAACAACTCATGCAAGTCTGTTCTGCATCATTCTTGTATCTCTTCTTTAACACAACATCACATATCAATGCAAAAGCAAGGTAAAAGGCAAATTTCTTGCTGGTGTAAGCTGGCAGAACTCTGCTAAATGGAGCCGTGTCTTCATAGCAGCCACTAATTTCGCCAATACTCTGTTTATACTGTAACTCTCCAGGATCACCTGACTGTTTCAGACACATGGCATGGCAATGCACATGGATTAGAGAGAACCTCTGCAAAGCATCACTGTGTTACTACATGAGTAACATTTTTTTATTACATCTGTGAAGCTTGTTTAGACTAATGAATAACGAAAAGTCGGTAGTGAATGAGGAAGATGAGCAAGCAAAGAAAACAGGTGGAATAAAACCATTGGTAAGGATTACTGCAAGAGCGGTGGTCAGTGAGTCAGAAGAACTCAAACTGGAATACTCCCTTTCAGAGTCCAGTAGGCCAGGGCTAGAGAAGAAAACACATGAGGGAACTGAAGTAACAGGGCCAAAAATTTGAAGTAATCAGTAAGGACTGTTCAGTGAGAATTGTGTCCTAGAAGATGGGCTCTACAAAAAGAGCTCCTGGGATGCAGAAAGCCTGAAAGTCTTCTGACTTTGAGCAGATCACTTGTTCTCCATGAGTAAAATAGAAACTAAAACCGCAAAATGAATTTGCCTATGCTCATGACTGAACTGCTTCTAGTTTATGACCAACTTACGGTTAATCTTGGTATCTAAGCTGTGCCATGCAGGCACATTCACAACAACAGAGGGGTACTAGGCTCAGTTTTGCATCTAAACACAATCAAAATGCAAATAAAAATTCAGCAGCTGATTTACCAGCTCAGCTTCAACGTTATTTGATTTTTTTTAATTTTTTGCTTTTGTTAGATTATTGCGGTTTGAAAGCAATAGCTGCCTTAGGAGCCTCACTTAGAGTTTCCTTAAAGAATAAATCAAATGTGGTATGAGGATGACAAACAAGAGTTTAATAAAATTTGAAAAGATTGCTTTGAATGAAGATAAATTTCCAAATAAATCATTTACCCTTCAAAATTGCAAAGACAGATCACACAGATCAACAAATCCTAAATGTAAAGGAGGTAATCAGAAGGCTGGCAGGAGCAAAATTATGTCTCATTTTTATTATATACTACAAAAAATAATAATTTAAATAGCCAAAACAATTTACTCAACTCCAAACATAGTACAAACAAAATTTAACAATGAATGTAAGAATGAAACAATTTCTGAAAGTATCTGTTTCTATTTAAAATTTAATCAAGTAAAGCTGTAACAGTTTGTTTGGTTTTGTTTTTTTTTTTAAACTCTTGCTAACTGGCTACTGAGATAAAAATAAAAACTAGCCATCAGCTCCTATTTTGTATTTGCAAAACCTAATTTAACTAGGAGATTTTCTAAAAAACCACTTCAATCTTTCTCTGTTACAAACCATGACATGCCAAGCACCACTGTCACTGTCTCTGAGTTTGTACATCTGTTTCCACACCTAGACTTAGAGTGATTTGGTGATAATCTCCCAAAGAGTTTAACCCTAAAATGAGAGATCTTTTATCTATCCAGGATGCCACCCAGATTCCTAAAATAGTTGGAGGGACTAATTATGGAATATGGGACTATTATGGAATTACAAATAACCAAGTCTGTCTCTACTCCCTAGATTGCAAGTTTGGTACCAAAGCCATTTTCAATAGTTCTGCTCTTCGGAATGCTTTCTCTCTTAGACCCTTTTAAAAAACTCATTATCAAACCACAAACCCAGTTTCTTTTGATCTTCGCAATGAAGCGTTTCATCTTATTTTTCAGTCAGACACAAAAAAGTCTTGGACAACTTTGTCATCTTCCCCTAGTTGGGGAGGCAGAGGCAGGAGGGAGACTGCTATAAAACCATTTATTTCAAGTTTCTAATTTGAAAAGTAATTTTAAAAAAGTAATTCATAGCAAAGATGTTTTCCATAGTATGAGAGAAATTCTACATTATGTTAACATTCAGATGTCTCAGTAAAAGAAATTGGAAGCAAAAATCAACTTACCTCTGGAAATACGGGCATAAAAACTATGGAACAATGGAGTGAAACTGCTGCAGTTACCAAGTGCGAGTCAGGTTTGAACTGCATTCAAACACAGCTCGAGCTTTCCTGTATGAGTCAGCTGCGTTGATGATCTCTCCTTTTATTGGCTGCCTGCGAACATCTAAAATTTCCTGGTCAGATATACAAGCTGTAACTCTTTAGTGACTGTAGACGGGTTTTCACAGGCTGATTTGTTAACTGTAATTATTGAGAGCGATTACAGAAAAAGAGGTTGGATAAGTGCTTTTTCCACAATGAGGAATGCCAAGAGGGAAAGCTCGAACAGTGAAAAACACCGTATTGGATATAGCCCAGACACAGAAGCATGTAGAACTACATGCAGATTGTGCAGCTGACACTTATCTCTGCAGTAGATCAAGCCAATAGCACAAGTACAAAATCCCCTTAAACTTTAAGTCAAGTTGATCTTAAAACAGGAAAAAAATGCCGGTTTTCTGGTTAGAGGGTAGATAAGCATAGGGGTAACCTTAGATAGCAAAGAAGTAAGGATCAATAGTCTCTCAAGTAGCCCTGCTGAAAAGGATGTAGGCTTTATGGTGGAAGTTAAGTTGATCATGAGCCAACACCGTGCTCTCAACACAAGTGGGGAAAATTGCATACTGGGCTACACTAGAAATGCAGTCAGCAAATTGAGAAAAGCCACAGAATCAGAATCACAGAATGGTAGGGGTTTGAAGGCACCTCTAGAGATCATCTAGGTCAACCCCCCTGCCAAAGCAGGTTCACCTAGAGCAGGTTGCACAGGAACTCCTCTGGCCAGGTTTTGAATCTCTCCAGAGAAGGAGACTCCACACCCTCTCTGGGCAGCCTGTTCTAGTGCTGTGGCACCCTCAAAGTAAGGAATTTTTTCCTTATATTCAGATGGAACTTCCCATGTTCTAGTTTGTGTCCATTGCCCCTTGTCCTGTTGCTGGGCACCACTGAAAAGGGTCTGGCCCCATCCTCCTGACATCCACCCTTTAGATACTGATAAGCATTGATGAGATCCCCTCTCAGTCTTCTCTTCTCCAGGCTAAACAGATGCAGGTCTGTCAGCCTTTCCTCATAAGAGAGGTGCTCCAGATCCCTGGTCATCTTTGTAGCCCTCCACTGGACTCTCTCCAGTAGTTAATTGTCTTTCTTGGACTAGGGACCCCAGCACTGGAGGTACTACTCCAGATGTGGCCGCACTAGGGTAGAGGGGGAGGATGACCTCCCTCGACCTGCTGGCCATACTCTTTTTAATACACTCCAGGATCCCATTGGTCTTCTTGGCCACAAGGACACATTGCTGGCTTATGGTCAATTTGTCCACCAGGACTCCCAGGTTCTTCTCCACACAGCTGCTTTCCACCAAGTCAACCCCTAACCGGTACTGGTGTATGGGGTTATTCCTCCCCAGGTGCAGGACCCTACACTTGCCACTGTTGAACTCCATTGGGTCCCTCTCCACCCAGCTCTCCAGCCTGTCCAGGTCTCTTTAATGGCAGCACAGCCTTCTGGTTTATCAGCCACTCCTCCCAGTTTTGTGTCATCAGCAAATTTGCTGAGGGTACACTCTGTTCCCTCATCCAGGTTGTTGATGAAGAGGGATGCTAACAACAACAAGAAGAGCTTCTCGGGTATGTTAACCAGAAAAGGAAGGTTAAAGAAAGCGTACCCACCCTGATGAGCAAGAACGTCAAACTAGTAACAACAGATGAGGAGAAGGCTGAGGTTCTCAACAACATTTTTGCCTTGGTCTTCACTGCCAACCTCTCTCCTCACACCCACCAAGTTGAATGACCGCAAGACGGGGACCTGGGGGGACAAAGTCCCTCCCACTCTAAGTGAAGACAAGGTTCGTGATCAGCTGAGGAACCTGAACATACACAAGTCCATGGGACCTGATGAGATGCATCCCAGAGTCCTGAGGGAACTGGCTGATGTAGTTGCCAAGCCACTCTCCATGATATTTGAAAAGTCATGGCAGTCTGGTGAAGACCCCGGTGACTGGAAGAAGGGAAACATTACACCCATTTTTAAAAAAGGTAGAAAGGAGGACCCCAGGAACTACTGACCTATCAGCCTCACCTCTGTGCCTGGGAAGATCATGGAACAGATCCTCCTAGAAGCTATGCAAAAGCACATGGAGGACAGGGAGGTGATTCAAGACAGCCAGCATGGCTTTACTAAGGACAAGTCCTGCCTGACCAACCTAGTGGCTTTCTACAATGGAGTGACTACATCAGTGGACAAGGGAAGAGCAATGGCTATCATCTCTCTGGACTTCTGCAAGGCCTTTGACACAGTTCCCCACAACATCCTTCTCTCTAAGTTGGAGAGATACGGATTTGATGGGTGGACTATTCAGTGGATAAGGAAGTGGCTGGATGGTCACATGCAGAGGGTAGTGGTCAATGGCTCAATGAGCCAAATTCTTCTCTATAGTAGCAGGTAACAACCAGTGGCATAGGCAGATTTCTCTACTTAAGAGTTTAAAGACAGATGCTAGAATTTATTTTTTTTCCCCATCAGTTGTGTAATGCAGTACTGGAATGGCCCACTCAGGTTGCAGAATCTCCATCCTTTAAGGTTTTCTAGAGTCTGCAGGCAAAGCCACGGCTGACCTGATACAGCACCGCTGGTGGTCCTGCTTTGGGCAGGAGGCTGCGCTAGAAAATGCCAAAAGTCCAGAACATCTTTAATTTTGTGAAAAAGATATTCTGGCCTAATTGTGTTCCTGCTATGCCCCCAGCATATACACTCACACTGCATGTTGATGGGCCTGCTGGGTTCAGGGTGGAGACTTCAGGAGAAAGCAGTCATTTCAGTTGGTCACATTTATTGACTGTCCACTACATGGAAACTGTCTGTATTTAAAAGAGTCTGACTTTAAAAAACAGTGTCAGTCAATGATATTCTGTCCACAGACTTCTGTTGGTTTTGGATCAAATCCTAACCGCCCCAACAGGGAGAGAACAAGCAGTACGGCAGTTACCTAATCCTCCTATGATCACAGAAAAGTCCCTTATATCTAAAAATCATGTGGCTAGGGCTCTGTGGCCTGAGAGGAAGCACACTACAAGTAGGAAGCGTGGAGTATGCCTTCATGTACAATGCGTTATTTCCTGACAGCCATAGCTATCTGACCAGCATCAGCTTTCTCTGCCCGGCACACCCCTCCAAAAGTGAAATTAGTGTGAAGGAGCTGAAGTGGCAAAGGTAAAACAGGCAGGCTGTAATAGTCCTGGAGAAGGATCTAGAAGCACATCAAATTGCTGTGGTCACAGGATCCTCCTCCCCTTGACTTTGATTTGTCAACAACACATTCATTTGTGTCCGTAGTTCACACTTCTGTAAAAAGTACATTAAAAATGTTTTCCTCTGTTTAAGGTATTAGCCTGTCAGGCTCAGACTGTACTGCAGCAGAATCACAACTGTTAAAAATCCTTACAACTAATTAAAGAAACTTCTTAGGGGGAGCTTTGTAGACAGTTTGAAAGAATTAATTTTGCAGAGATTCTTTGACACTTAAAGTAGTCTTAGGTACTCCTGTATTTTTAGAGTATCACGTGCTGGGGGGAGCAAAGCACTAGAACAATCCTGCATTTGTTTACTCTTTTTGACTATTGTTTTCAGCTTAAAAAAAGCTTCAGTATAAAACTATACAGCTTAATTTTAATCCATATTTGGAGAAACCAGAAACATACAGGCCAATTTGCAGTGCAGGTCTGAACTAATTAATCATCATTATTACTGAACATGTTATTTAAAAAAAACAGTATTTTACCTACACGTAATTTACCCAGAGAAATTTAAAGTTCTCACATAATATGAAAGCTTATAAATAACGGGCAAGGAAAAAACCTGTATAGGCTCACACAAAGGCTGTCTTGTGCAGTAATTAGACAAAAATAAGAAAACTAAAGTTAGTTTGGCTGTAAGTCGTTGGGTTTTGAGGTTTGGTTTGGTTTTGTTTTTTTTAATTATGGAAAATACTTGGGATGAAACCTTCAAGCAAGAAATAATGGGTAAGACAGACAATGAATCTTATCTAATCGTCTATGCGAAGGATTCATTTATTGCCATACAGATACCTAAATACATAGATGCTGGAGAAGTACAGACAGCTCTTGCCAAAAGCAGTAGCAGCTTAATGCCTAGACTGCGTACTATCATCAAGGATGGGGAAAGACTGAGATCCTAACAGAAATACCAGCGACTGAAGTTCCAGCCATATTCAATGGAAACAATGAACAGAAAGGTAATCTGAAGAGCACTTAAGATGATCATTATATGAGCATCTGCAGGATTTCTTATTTAATGAGTGAATCCAGACATCACGGCAGGATTGGAATTCCACGTAGCAGACAATGTCTGACTATAACTGCAGGAAGACTTCAGAGATAGCACATTATTTCTCATATGTACATTTGTTCATGCTAAATGACAGCCCAAGTCTTTCAGAAAAGCCATGGATCTCAAAAAACCCAAAGACCAGTTTTTATTTCATTCAGAAGACAAACAAAACTCTGAGCCCATGAGTGTCAAAGAACAAACAGGAAAAAACCACCATATTTAAACTTTTCAAAGTATCCAAAGAAGGTCTATTAAAGCTTAACCATAACAATGCAAGAAGAACTAGAACATTTGCTTTTTCAATCCAAAATTGTTTTTGTGGCTCACTCACAAGCTAAGAAAGTATATAGGGAACACAAACACATTCTTAACATCCTGAAATAGGAATAATAGTGATGCCTAAAGGATAACACAGTTTAAGACATGAGTGGTTTATAGGTCTCCCCCTCATAATAGTCACACAGAGTGAACCCAGTTACAATCAAATTTAAAACAAAATGGTAGCTTTACAAGAAGCAGCATTAGAGGTCCACAGCATAAGACAAAGCATTAATAGAGCAAGTATGAGCAATAAGAGAATGACACAGAAGATCGAATCATCTTGACCCAAATACCAAAGCCTCTGATGCGTGTTCAGTAAATACTACACTTAGATATTTCAGAAGAGTTCCCATCATCATTTCTCAATCTGGTTATTCCAGTTGAGCATCTGTACAGTATAACTTTTGGCAAAGTAGGTTCTAAGGTTTCTTTGGCACTTCATGTATTTCAGGAGGTCTTGCAAGAAGTGAATATTAAAATGTTGTTAGGCTTTGAATTTGTGGGATTCAGATACTCTGTATTTCACCTTTATCAAACGTAAGCTGTAGTGCATCAGTGCAGCCAATGATGTAACCATCTTGCTCTAGAAGATAGAACTCCAAACAGGCACAATACTTGCCCACTGTAATGGGATACTTCAAGATACAAAAGTATGGTTACCATTTCATGGATTTGCAGTTGAACTAAGGCTTTTTTAAGAAAATTGTTTCTTTAAACACCCATACCATGCTATTTTGGAAAATAGTTGTAACATTCACCTGGTCATTAACGAGATAACTAAAAAGAGTATCACAGCTACAGGCCTTAGGCAGTTTCTGTAAAATAAGCAGTGCCAAGCAGCTCTGCTAATTAAATTGTACCACAGAAATTTATTAATTCTTTACGCAACTGTTTCAAATAGTGGCATCTTAAACAGGTATCACATAACTCATAATTCATGTAATGTGAACAACAAGATGGAGAACTCCTAGACTGCAGAGAGCTTAAGGTATCATACCTCAACTTGTTAAATGATTTGTAAGAAGTGCCCTAGTCCACATCCCAAGCATTTGCGATCTGTTTTGGAGCATGATATACTAAACAGTATTAAGACAGGGTGGAGAAATGCTAAACCTCCAGGTCGTCCATCAATTATGTCCCTGCAGATAAATAGTTCCAGTAAGCTAATGGTGAAATGGCAGAGGCCTAGATTGTATGACCTTGCTGTGAACGTATAGCATAGCTATGTAAGAGAATATAAGCAAGCTTTCAAAGCCTTTACGCATACCAAGCAAAACCTCAAGCTCTTCTACACAAAGGAACATCACGCGCAATCCCTCCTTGCTCCCCTGGAGATACCTGTTCCAAGGAGAAAGTACAGCCATGTTGGCCAAATCCCCAAAAAAAGCTCATCCCATAGAAGAGCACAGCACTAACATCTTTACCACGCACTGCCTGCCTCCGGGATTTTCCACTGGAAAGTGGGCAAATTTTTTTAATTGGCTTGATCCTAAGTGTTGTGTTTTCTCTACCTGACAATTCTGAAATACAAAAATATGCAATTGAGCACAAATAATCAACAAAGAATTTTTTAAAAAGAATCTAATCTAAATGTCACTTTTCCATTGTGTGGCTAGTTTGGGTTGGTTTGAGATTTTTTGTTTGTTTTTTCAAAGTTGCAATAACGTGTACATTAAAGGCATCTGAAAGATACAGATTGCTACTGACTTCCTTTTAAGTGTTGGTATAATCAAGTCTGCTTGTAGGCCACTTGCATTTAGTGACAGAAAGAATTCTGAATCGCTACAGTAAACATCAGCAGACTTTCAGTCATCTAGGAAAACACTCTGCTTATGGTAAAACTGTGTTCCACTAAAATGGTTTTCTATTGAGTTCATTTGGTCATTAACACACTAAACTGGAATTAAGTCCAACATTGATGGAGATGAGTACTTCCTCCTCTTCTGTGGAAAGCAGCCAACTAACACAGAGGATGTAGAAAAGGAGAATTTACCTTCGTTTCCCAACAGTCTTTCCAATCACAAGTGTCATTGCCCTTTGCAGATCAAAGAAGCCTTTGTCAACCTGAGAAATTTTAGCTGGGCTAGAATCCATGAATTGCATGAGTGATGTGAAGGGATAGTACATAAAAAAAAAAAGTAAGCAGATCTTTTTATACCAAGCAAATTTATACATTTATGGAACTTTAATCCTGGTCAAAAATTATTAATACAATAGTTTTAACAAATCTTGCGGTAATTAAGAGGGTAAGTACAAGTTTCAGCTTTCATTTGGAGACTGCCAAATCAAAACCCTCTGAAATTCCATTCATTACAGACCCAAGAGTTTGGAAAACAACTAAAAAGAACACATGACATTGTTTTTTATTACACATAATCTTATTGAAAACATATTAGTTTGAGAGGCGGAATTTTCGAATGTTTGAGATGGCAACATTGCATACGAACTTCTCAAAGGAGGCTAAACATTGCAGTCTGGCTTTTGCTTAGCACCTTCTTTCAGTAAATTTTTAATTGCTTACGCCATGGAGATCACTATCATTTCTCCTGTGAAAGCAATGAGAGAACAGGGACGCAGCAAGAGACACATGTAGGCAGTGTCCAAACAAGCTAGAGAACCTAAATACTCTCTGTCTTCAGTACAGTGTTGCCTATTTAGCTATATTGCTAGCTTTCTTTGGAAGCCAGTGTTTCATCTGTAGCAAAGACAATTGAGCCAAAAACCAAATAAATTAATACTCACACGGTTTAAGAAAATGTTGCAATAATGCAGCATAATCTTGGGACTGATATTCTGACTTTTTAGCTTCTCAATTATCTAACTATCCATTTTAATATAGGCAAATTAACTGAAGAGTAAACTGTTCTTCTAATAATACATCTTAGGTACTTTTTTGCCTTTTGCTTTTTAAATCTGAAAATAGCAGTGTGGCATGAGTGAAAACAGGCTGTATGGGGTGGACTTTGTTCTATTGTGTTCTTTCCAGGAAGCAGCAACAAAAAGAAATGACCTATTGCAAATTCCCCCTTTGTACTGTGAGAGACAGAAAACCACTAAGGCTTATCCATGTCCTGAAGTGACATATACACCCACTTCCTCTTGGCTTCAGTAGTACAGGAAAGTAGATAGCAAAACAGACAACTGCATGGAAAACATTAAAAAGGAAACATTTAGAAATTGTGCAAGAGAAGCTGACGACCCCTAACACCAACAGGTTTACCGAAAAGTCATGGTCTTTCCAGATTACGTAGGTGCCAGATGTAGGCCCGGGTTTATAATTGTGTGAAGCAGCTGGCATTAAGTATATTTCCACAATGGTATCCACGTCTCCAGAAAATATTTTCCTCTTGAAGCAAAATACAACAGCACACGTTTGGCAGTGTGAGCTCCAAATTTAGTGACTCTCTGGATTAATAGGCAATGTTTTTACTGCCACTCAGAAACAACTAAACAGCATGAAGGAATAAGCAAACAGGAGTCCCACGAAGTTCAAAGGGAAATGCCAAGTTATACACTTGGGAGGAATACCCCCAAGAACCAGTACATGCTGGGGGCCAACCAGCTGGAAAGCAGCTCTGCAGAAGAGAATTTTGGGGTCCTTAGTAGATAAGCAGCTGAACGTGAGCCAGCAATGTGCCTTTGTGGCACAAGGACAACAAGCATCCTGGGATGCATTAGGAAGAATGTTGCCAGTAGGTCAAGAGAGATCTTGCTCAGCACTACTGAGACCACATCTGGGGTTTCATCATGGTTAAGCAACTAAGGTTTTGGGGTTTGTTTTTGTTTGTTTTGCGTTTTTTTTTCTTTTAATATCTTTTCCTTCTAGTCTTGTTTCTAAAGACTATTAACATAATCTAAAATGGGGATTTCCACAGTTGGCTCGTGTTTGTACATGCATTTGCATCACTCACTGCTATCTTGTTTAAATAACATTAGAAAGCAGACCCATCAGAAAAAACAAACTCAAAAATAATTTATTAGTAACTAAATATTAAAAATATATCTGTGGCCACAATATATAAAGTATTATAATAGCACCCTGAATTTTATCTAGTCTCATGCTTTTGAGTTTCCTCTGATACGGCATTGTCTAGAAAACATATATATTCTTTTTACGTGCTTCTTTTCTACAAGCTATAGAGTAGGATACAGACAGTTAGCTTGGAAAGGTTCAGCTAAACTTTATCAGTTTCTAAATGTTTAAGTTTTAAATTACATATAATACCTGTTGTCATTAATAAATGATAAATAGGTAAATTGGGCCTCTCGACCCAATTTGAGTTGCCACATGTGGTTTAATCAGATAAACAAAATTAAGGTTATCTAAGGGTTTTTCTCGTAGGTTTTTTCCCTCCCCACAATGCCACAAGAAAGTTGGGGTCAGAGGCTCACATGAGTTTCATCACTGCCTTTGCTTGCATGCCTACAGAGAGCAGTTGCTTAACTTTCCTGTCCTACATTTTTAATAGTCAAAAATTGTTGGAACTGTGTTGCTAAGTCAGATCAGGAATAGCACAACTAGCAACTTTACTATGCTCCTGTAACTGTAAGAGCTCAGTTCCCGAGGCTTGCAGAAAGTGCAGTAGTCTCTCTGCAGTGTCATGTTGTGATACAGGTGTTGTAATCAAAAGAAGTGTGAATGAAGCAATCAGAAAGGCTGACAACAAAAAACAGAAATATTAATTAAGTCCTACCATGATATGTCACAGTTTATTAATAACAATTCTAACTATAGTTGAATTCTCAGAATTCACAAGCAAGAGTTCAGGAGCTTCCTAAAGCTTGGCCTACAAGGAACACAATGCTAAAGCCCTCGTACCACATCTCAATCTCTACACTTCCCACAGTATTGTAATAATTTAAAAAGTCTGAACTATGTTTTACTCAGGAAAAAGATTCTCAAAGATACTGACTTCCCAAAAGTTGTATGAAAATAAGGAGCTTGGTAGAAGAGAGAAAGAGAGAGAGCATGCATGAAGACAAATCAGTGGTGCTACAGGCAGAGATAAGTTCTTATGGGAGTCTAAAGACACTATTTGTCACTAGGTTCATGCTGCAGCTTCAATATATCTGAATTCAAAAAATTTATTAACCACAAGATTCAAGTCTTCAGAAAATAATGCTATATTAATTTCAACACCAATGCAACTACTTATAATTCAAGTTTTCAATTCTTTCCATCCCAACTGCTCTTTGTCTCACCTAACTTCACGTGCGCTTAACACTACTTCTTTTGTTTACAGAGAAGCAAAAAAAAAACTGTAAGAGAAAGGCCACCATAATGATTTATCCTACATCGATATTATTCTATATCCATTAGAATGCTTGTTTAACAAAAAAAAGTTACCGCGTTGCTCCTTTTAGTCAATGTTCATGATTATTAGTCACAGAAAGCTGCAAGAGTGGGCTGCTCTGCAAGGGAAGGTGAGCAGGAGCCACAGGGAACGGGATGCAGGCAGGGACCATGTCCTTAACAGCAAAGGCTGCAGTATTTGAGCAAGTGGAACAGAACAGAACAGGCCTAGCAGTCAACACACAAGCCTGAGCAAAGAGGCAGGTACAAGGGCAATTCCCAATCAGCAAGGCACAAGCTGAACCCAAACACACCACCAACGTAGCTCAGAGGAGAAACACCAGCAAAAGCCTGATCTTCAATACAGTTCCTGGGCCAATGGGCAGACAGCATGTGGGTGGGTGGAGGTCCCAGATGATGTTGATGAGGACAATCAGGGACTGTTGGTGCTCCCAGGGCCCTGACAGGTCATAGCCTATCTTCCCTTAGAGGTTTTTGAAAGTACTGAGTTTGTGTAAAAGGGTTTAGTGTGGATTTATTAGGCTCTAATGAATTTTTAATCTGTAACTGTTCAGTAGTCTTTGGTGGGATCTGTTTTGGAATGTCTAACGCTAATCTTAAAAAGAATTATTTTAATAATATTGTATGCTATAATGCTACTTCCATGCATTTCTGATTAGCTATTGGTCAAAGCTACAGAATTTAGTATTGTTACCTGTTCTGAAAAAGTCTCTAATTTTAGTGCTCTAAGTGTCTTCTCCCTTATCTTTTTAGTGATGCTCCCAAAAAAGCATGTTTTGACAGACTGGTGAATAACTTTTGTTTCCTTTAGCACAGGGACTGTTTCACAGACATTGCAAGTTTCATGTCTGTGGTATCCTTCTAGAGGAAACTCATGATGTATTTGGAGGAACTTCATCAGCAGGTGGAAAGCCATGAGGGAAGTATCAGAGGAAAACCAGTTTCTCTAAATAGTTTCTAATAGGCTTCACGTGAGCTAGCTTCTTCCTAAACTAGGAGTTAACACATTGCAGTCTGCTGGAGACTTTAGAAAATGAAAGCTTTGTTCTTGTGTATGATAGTAGGTCTGGTCAGTACGTAAAATCGCAGAAGTCATGACTAGAATCAGGTTTGATGTGAGAATGGTGTTCAGGTAACACTGCATGTGACTTTTTGTAAAAAGCTGTCTTCAGGCCTCAGTGCTGCCTGGCAGATGGAGGAGGATTACCCTGTTCATGAAGCCTCCTATGCAGTCCTACAGTGACCACTCACAAGTGCCTACTGACCACCACTTGGCTTGTGGTGGTAGAAGCTAAGTACTGCATGTACGGGATGAGTATCATGAAATCAAAAGAAATACTCACAGGTGAATAAGGACATTAAAAATGAAGTTATCCTTGTCATGTGAATATACTATATTGATGTTGTGACACATTACATCCCATTGAAAGGCTACTCTCTTGTCTTCTAAGAAAAATCAGTGTACATGCTGAATCACACAGACGATGACACTTTTTGTTTCGTGAGGTCACATGCTAGTCTGAGCATTCAAATCTGAGAATTGAAAAACTTAAGTTGTTTTTAAACTGAGTTCACAGTGCTGTATCTACAAGAATAAAAAGGTACTTAAGAAAATCTATTTTTATTTTACTTTCTTGTACCTCGACATAATTTGATTTTGTCGAGCCACCACATTACCACTACTTCTCTCTCTTATCCTTTCAGTATGGGGAAAAATATGGTTGAGTTTTTTCCTGCTATTTCATCAGTGGGGTTTTCTGGTAAATTTTTGTAGCCTTGCTTGCAAAACATCCACTTTCATTCTGAGAATCTGAGACCTATTTTCAGATTCACTTTAGAGGGAAAACTGTCTCTTTCAGCACAGTGTAACATAACTGCTTTTCCTTTTTATACGTTCTGCTTGCAAGTTTAATCTCAAGATGCTTAGCAGCGTTGCATATGTAAGGCAGAAAATAAGGAATATTACAATTTAAAAAAACAGGGTGGAAAACTAATGGCTTGTTTCTAGCCTGGAAACAGTTCATATGTTGAGAATATTGTTGTCCTTGTTGGGCTGTGTTGTGTAGCTGCTATTTCCCCTTGCTGCCTTTTCCACAAGTTTGCTTTTTTTGTTTTACCTCATTGCTTGGAAGGATAGTAAGCTGTGGCCGAAGCAAGGCTGATGTGCATTTATTGTGCTTAGCACAAAAAAGTTCTGGTCATAGATCAGAGAGTTGCTGTAGCAGTGCTGAACAAATAGGTATAAGGTGAAATGACAGAGAGATGCACAAGTGTTTGAGGTGGAAAGCGCTACCAAAAATAGTGGCAACAACAGTGAGATTTGTAGGGGAATGGGAGTTACACGGTAAACAAGAAGATGGCATTTTCTAATATTATCTGTTCTGGAAGGCATGTCCTATGAGGAGCGGCTTGTCTAGTTGGGAGAAAAGGAGGCTGAGAGGAGACCTCATTGCTCTCTACAGCTTCCTGAGGAGGGGAAGGGGAGAGGGAGGTGTTTGTTTCTTCTCCCTGGGATCCAGTGATAGGACACATGGGAACGAATCAAAGCTGTGACAGAGGCTGAACATTAGGAAACATTTCCGTATTGAGAGGGTGGTTAAATGTTGGAACAGGCTTCCTAGAGAGGTGGTTGATGCCCCAAGCCTGTCAGTGTTTAAAAGGCATTTGGACAATGCCCTTAATAACATGCTTTAACTTGGTCAGCCCGGAATTGGTCAGGCAGTTGGACTAGATGATCATTGTAGATCCCTTCCTACTGAAATAGTCTATTCTCTGTGGAGAGATTTAAGCAGGGAGGTGCACATGAACTGGATTTTGAGCTTACAGCAGAGTTGGTAGGTGAGGGAGGGAGCAGAAGCCTTCAATTCTAAGGTCAGGAGGAGTAATTTTTTTAAGGCCAAAGGAGGCAGAAAGGTTAGAGGATTCCAGCAGGCATCTGGGAGGGTGGTGGCTGTGGACAAAAGGCTGCACAAACAGTAGGAGCCTTAGGGGATTGCAAAACCCTGGGACCAACATAGAGAAAGGTTCAGCTCTTTAGTTTATGAAGCATTATAATGACAATGTTTCTCTCCCTTCTCTGAACATTACAACAGGCTTTTAATGCTCTCTACAGCTTGTATTTAGGTTGGTTAAGATAAACCGAACGTGCTGGAGGGTTGGATAGGACTGCTTGAGAGGACAGCTTGAACCCGAATGGCTATGATGGAAACTGAGGATCAAAGTGGTGTATTACTTCATGTGGTCCAGGGTGTAAAACTAAAAAAAAAAAAAGTTAGGAGGAAAAGAACAGGCCTGTCTCATTTTAGAAATGTCAACGGCTCATTCTTAGATGGTGGGGGTAAAATTATTTGTAATTCAGAAATCAATACTAAAAACTCTGTATATTCTTTTAAAAACCTTGTCTTTTTCTCCATAATTTCCTAGTACTGATGTATAAATACGTATCTTTTAGCAGTCCTGGATGCTCAATAGTCTTAAGTTGAGAAGTCAGAGCCCTCATACTTCATAAATCCTACCCTCCAGTGCTGTGCTGCATAAATCCATAGGTGCAATCTTAATCCACAGCTAGCATCAGTGTTTCAGTCATACTTCCAGCAAGCCAGCTTGCCACACTCATTCACTGTCCTTTGCCTCTGCACATCTGAGATTGAAAGTTGACTTCAGAGCTTTTTTTGAGAAAACTTTTTACTCCTGTTACCAGCTGAATTTGGTGTCACTGGCAGTAGTAAATGAGTAATAACTTAACAACCCTGCCAGGAAACTTTCTGTTTATGTCTGGAGGGTTTGAGTGAGTTTGCTGCATGCTCCAGCCTTGTTTCACCACGCAGAGGCAGTGTGGGATCACATAGCTTTGCTCCATGCCAGCTGTAACGTTTTTGGACTGGGCAGTGTGCAGTAATGCTGGACTCTTGCAGGCACCAGACCCAAATTCCTCACATAGACAGTATAGGGAAAGGTCCTGGTCCCTTGGAGGACTGAGGGGAGGGAGAAGAAGAGTTAGTGATGAGAGGAAAGGGTGGAGTGCTTTACGTGTAGCTCTCACTGACCTAGCAGAATAGATGGTTGTTCAGTACATCATCGAGATCAAATCAAGAGGCTTATGAGTGCTTTATGGGATTTGTGCTCTCATATGATCAAGTAGAGTCAAGAGCTAAAAGCATCCTCTTTTTTCCAGTTTGCATTGCTTTTCCTTGTCACATGGATGGCGTGGAGTATAATGTACGGACATAACACATGCCATTTACAGTTGGTTGATATTCTGCTGATCCAGCACAGGAAAGGGAAGGACAATCTTGTGATAGGGTTCGAAATCATGATTCCCCTTACCTTGATGCCGCTGACATTGATTTTGGGTGTGTCTGTGGGCAAGTCACCCAGTGGCTTGTGCCTCAGGTTCCTTATCAGTAAAATTAACAGGAATATTTTTATGAGGATAGTTCAAGATTCATTTAATGCTAATACTATTCTTGATAACCAGTGATAGTATTCAAACTAAGTTGTGGGTATGTTCATGCCAGTAACTTGAAAAATAATCTTCTGTGGTTTGAAGCCCTCTTTATTAGTAAAAAGAAGAATGATTTTTACCTTTAGGCAAGTATACTTGCTTTTGAAAAAAAAAATCTTAGTTTAACTTATCTGAAAGAGTATGAACAGCAGCCTCAATTTAGCAGAACAAGTATGAAATAGGATCATCCGTGCAGCAGAGGTTACTGCTGCATTATTTGGATAAGTGTTGCCATGTGGTTGATAGGCCTGACCAAAAGGATTTCTAATTCACAAGAAATATTGTGATTTCAAGCAAATAGATTTCCCTGATTTTTTTATTTCTTGGAAACACAGAGAAAAAGCACCAGATGAGCTATATATACAGAATTTGTACTGCTGAGATTCCTCACCTATTTGTCAAATTTGGTCTTAACAGTTTCAAAGGCTGATAGGAAACTCACAGACATATAATACAGGAGCTATTTTCATGTTATGTCTCACTCTTAGGACCCACATAACTGACAAGAATCAGGTCACAATGTTGGGGAGAGTCCACAGGAAAATACAGCACTCCTAGAATAAGGAAAAGCATACTATTAAACTATCTTGCCACTCCTGAACACTCATTAAAAAATTACTGACCTAAAAAAAACAAACCATGCCATCAACAGTCAAATAAAAAATTTAAAATTTAAAAAAATTAAAAAATAANAAAAATCTAGTTACGCATAGAAAATAAAAGGCTGTTTTCAAGTTGCCCATAAAATAAGTACGAACAACCAGAAGAGAAACACTTGACCCTAAAGAAGGTAACAGGCAGCTCTTAATTTACCCTAGGTGAAAGTTTGTCCTTTTACCAGAAAGGAAGACATTCCTAACTACCAAGAGCCCAATTCAGGCAGGAGGCATGCTCTGTTAACTGCAATTCCTCATCAGCTTTTCTGCACTAGCAGCAAATTTGCCTTTTCTGTGGGTTTGACATGGAGTATCTGTAGCATCCCTGAACTCACAAATGTGTCTCCCCGCCCCCCCAGCCCCATGCATGTGATTACCTCAGCAGCAAGCGGAATCAGCCATGCAGGATTTTCTTCACGTGCCACAGAAGGTGACCTGGGAGAAGAGAGAAAGGACCCTGTTTGTCACACCCAACCAACGGGGATGAGATGGGAGACCCCCACCCCACCTCTGCCCTTGGGAGCAGGGCCAGGACGGACCCTCCACGTTCAGAGGCTGCCTGGCATGGATTTATTTCATCCCCGAGGGAAGAGGCCAGGCTCCCTGCTGGCAGAAGGACAACTCACCTCCCCGCTGCTCAGAGCTCTGCGCTGGGGACAGCCCTGCCTCTTGAGCTGTGCAGGGAGCGCAGCCCGGACGGACAGCGGATGGTCAAGCCAGCAGATGGTCCAGCTCCCATTCTTTACTGTCTTGCCTCTGGCAAATGAATGCTCCAGGCAGCAGACACCTCATCTGGCTCCAGCTCCTGCTTGCCACAGGTCTCACTAATCCAAGCCTCCTCTCTGCACTGAAGCTCCAGTCGATTTCAGCTCCTTCTCCCTACAAGCTCCAGCTATTTGCAACAGTCTGGGCTTTTGACCAGGGTGTCAGTCAATCTCCATCATATTTTGAGTATTACGATTAAACATCACAGCTGTAAGCGGTATAAATATTAACTGGTTTGTATGACTAATTACTTAATAACTATTCTAAGCAGTGCACAAAGAAGAGCTGGACTCGAAGAGGCCATGCGGGGTCCGAAAAACACTTTTTCCCCCACAGACGATTGAGTTCAGCTGGGTGTGTGCTGGCCTCCCGAGCTTCAGGGTCCCACGGGACCAGACCCCCCACCTCTGGGGAGGCTCCACACACCCTGCCCACCCCCTGCTTTCCCCCGCAGCACACAATGCCCTCCCACCCCCCTCTGCAAAACCGGCCAAACTGTTTCTGGTCCTGGGCCCCAAGACCAGCTCACTTAGTGCCCATTTCTGAGACCCAAAACCCAGCTGCTGAGCCTCTGCTTAAGCCCCCAAACCGCAGGACTTAACCCCCATTCCTGAGCCCAAAGCCACACAACTCCCTCTGTTTCTGAGCCTCAAAACCAGACACACGAGCCAGTTTTGCAGCCCCAGGAACGAGACCTGGTCTCCGTCTCAGGCCCCAAACCAGCTC
>VWZL01005529.1:116034-254862 GCA_013396915.1 Stercorarius parasiticus | reverse complement strand
CGCCTCTGCACCAAAAACCTGCGGAACAGGGGCTTTCCCCCCGGAACGAGCCCCACGGACGCCGCATCGCTGCGCGCGAGGCACCAGGGCCGGGGGGGGTGACAGCAGCGAGTCCGCCCCGCCGCCCGCCGCCCGCCCCCCTGTCCTCGGGCAGCCCCGCTCCATTGGCCCGGAGGCGCCGTCAATCCCCATCTCGCCCCGCCCCCTGCGAGGCGTTCCGACCAATGGGGGCACAGAAGGAGAGCGCGAAGGCTCGCTGCTGACGGGAGGTTCGTAAAATACAGCTGTTCGGAATGAGAAACAGTTCAATTTTGGAAAAATCTCTTTTCTACAGTGAAGTCAAAATGACACACCGTAGGTTATGGACAACGGACATTATTGGAAGCCTCAACTCACCAAAACCACACCGGGACTCGCAGGACTCTCTTGGAAACGCTGTCATGGCCCCTCGAACCATGGGTTTTCCTGATGACGTCATCCTCAAAACCCATCTCTTTTTACTCTCCCCAGGGCCGGGTTCGAAAAGAGCAAACGGCCGGGGCTTGCTCCCACAGCGAAGGTGCCAGGAGGGAAAACTGGTGCTCGTTCTCACTCTCTCTGGGAACCGCTTTCATGGCCCTGTTACCAAAGACAGGGCTCTGCTTTGTTTCTAGAATGACTAGCTAATTGCTGACCTTCCTACTGTGTAAAAAACAGTTAGTCACTGAGCTGATGTTAGTGATAATGAGGAGACAGCCCGTAGTAGTTAATCACCAAGGATGGGATAACCAGAAGTAGTTGATCTCTATACGTCAATTTTTTATATATATATAGATATCCACTCCTATACTGATTAGGATAGAGTTATGGCTACTTCGAAGAACATCCTTATTACCTTCAGGAAGTTAGCAAACTTACAGTAAACTTTCACTGTCCTGAGATGACTCAGTACCTTAAAAAGATAATGTGAGGAAGGGTCTCCTTACCCAAACGACCACCGAGACGCTCACGCTTGTGCAGAAGTGTTTTGCTGACGCAGCAAAACTTAATACACATGTGCAAAAAGGCTATTCGGTCATCCTAATGAATACGTAAGCCTAGGTGGAGTTATGTGTTAGGTAGGCAGAATTATAACTTTTCTGTGTATAAATAATGGGTGAATATCCCCACTAAGGTGCGCTAGATTTGTGGGTTTTCCCCTCTAACACCTGACGTTGAATAAAGCAGCATCTCCTCTCTAAACTACTTTTGGTTTCGAGGGCTTTTATTTCAGGCAACAGCCCCCCCAGCCCTTGGGGTGCCGGGCTTTCCTGGCGACTTCATCCTCAAAACCACCTTTTTTCACTCTCCCCAGGGCTGGGCACCCTTCAGTTAGGGCCTGAGATATCATGTTAGATGCCAGTCATTTCATATGCATGTATATTTATGTACATATATTATAACTACCAAAAGCTTAGGGACAACAGTAGAGCTATTCAGATTGATAACTGTGGAGATAGAAATTGCCTATTTATCCATACAGCAAGCAGCAAGAGGAGGAAAAGTTAGCCATATTCTCCCAAAGGTGCTTATTTTTGGTGCAGAAAGATGAGTTTCAGAGCATTAGGGTGGTCTTACTAACATGAATTATTTCTTTGACTCCCTTGACAGAGTGATAGGTGGCTTGATGGGGCTAGTTTTCATAATTGTGAGAACCTGAGGGCAGGCTTTAACGGCCCTGGGCAGCCTCACCTGGGGTCTCCATCCCACTCTTCCCCCACTCCTGGGCCTGGAGCCCATTTAGGCTCAGTCCTGGCCCCCTGGTCCCTGCTGGAGCTGTGGAATGTGCTGCTCTCTGTGCTGGGCACTGGTGCCTGCTGCTTCTCCTCACCTGTGGTCTGACTTCCTGCCCTGACCTTGTCACTGTGGACCTGTTTAGCAATCCGTATCCGACCTGCGTATTGAATTCTGGCTTTACCTTGGACCTGCCTTGTTGCCATGAGCCTTCCTCATGGTCTGGGCTCTCGGCTGGCCCTGACTGTCCTCCCTGGGCCTGGTCACGGCAGCCTTCAGATAAGGTTGCAGGGTTATTTTTCCAGGTAACTACTGATTTTCCTAAACTACATGGGTCTTTTGCTATTTTGAATCAGCTTGGAAGCAATGAAATATTAATTATGAGATAAAAAGCAAAGCCAGAGCCTAGCTTGTGCTGTGGTGACTAATATAGTAGTTAGAGCTACCAGGCAAAGTGGGTTGCTGTTTATCGCCTTAGAGAAGATGCAAGCAAGTTTTCCTTTTTAAATAGGGGTTTACTCCTGATTCTCGTTGACTGTCACAATAAATAGTGTGTTGATACAACTGAGGGCAAAGAGTGGGTCAGATGAGAAACCGCTGACAGGAAAGGTGAACAAATAGAATGACTTAGCTGTTGACGATGGTTTGTATTGTCAAACTGTGTCCTGAGAGTCCTTTTCTTAATTACAGCATGGCTTTGGGAGCTACAGTGGAACACAGTGTATAGAAGCGACTCTTGTTGTTGTGATTTTAAGGTTGTTTGAAGCAGGTACGAAGCTGTGCAATGAGATTAAATTCACTGGACAAGTGCGAGGGAGTTGTTTGGATTGCCTCCCCTCTGTGCCAAGGCTTCTTCGCTTTAACTGCAACACTGACTCCATTTTTAAATATAAGCATTAATTAAAAGTAAATTACTTTTATATTTCTTTAATTTGTTTTTGATAGGGTTATAGTACCAGATCAAATATGGGTTAAATGGTTGTTGAGACTCATCTGGAATTGTATTGTAGTGATATATATGATCTGCGGCAGCTTAATTGGATCTGAATCTTCTGCTGAGCGTTCCTCTCTAGAAATAAGTTTTTATTTCAGATCTCTGACTAGTGGTGGGCATCTTGCACGTGTGACTGTTTTCCACGGAGCCGCCAGGGTGGGAGCTCACAGGAGCTGGAATCAAGCCCTGGTGTTGCAGTAACACCTAGTTGTTAATTGCACTAAACATAGTGCTGGTAACATGGTGTGAGACAAACCATTCCTCTTTGTGTTAACACTTCAGTTGATCTCAAAAGCACTGTTAAGCAGCCTTTGTGAACAAACTTCTTATTTTCTTGGTGTCATCTTTCTGATAGAAAACCTGGAGGTGTGAAGTGTTAGCAACTTGAAACCCTTGACTAATGACAGCCACTTAAGTTTGCTTTTAGGCCATTTTTTAAACTATGTTTTCAGTGGTTCTCAAAGTACAGTTTCTACTGAGATCAGTAATACCTGCCAGGTGTAACCTCTGAAATTAGGGCTTTATGATTTTAAGTCACCTAGTTGGGAACATACTGGTACTTTAATAGTCTTGCTAGTGATACAAAGCAAAGTGTTTCTGGTAGCTGAGAAGTGAAAGGTGGAGTTAATACAAAGATGCTATAATGTAAAACACATTGATCTTTCTAATACTGCCTTAGTATCTGCAGTGAACTGCTTGGTTACCCTTGAAGTGGTTGGAGTGATGTGTGTGTGAAAATATATATATATATTTTTGGAAATCAGGACAGTATACCTTACCACTGTGCATAAACAATATTGATATCACCTAAAAATGAACACTTCTGATAATTAACTAGAATGTTAGAAAGTTTCTGTAAGCTCAGTCTTGCATTGGAGAAAAGTAGATGTGGTTACTAAAATGGAAAACTTTTTTTTTTCCTGGAACATTTTCTTCTTTGTCTGGCTTTTAAATTGTAAATTCAATTGCTAATGTCTTATTGAGATGTGAGTAGTTAAAGGTTGTCTCTTCCTCATCTTAAAGCACGCTTTATTAAGTCTATGAAAGTCTAAGCTTAGGTAATATTGCAGCTGTTCAGTGCCTGCTAGTATTTATTAGCTGTGTAATAATTTGGGCAGTGTACCTTCCTTTCTGCCTTCTGCAGGAGCAGCTGTGTTGGTTCAATGCAGCTGGTGGTTAGAGGCAGTGTGCTATTTTAAAGAACTTGTTAGTGTGTTCTTGCCTCCTTTTATTGGAAAAAAAAAACAAAAACACCCATACAAAAAAACCAAACCCAAAACTGAAAACTTAAAACGTACATTTGCTCTTCTTGGAATTTCACAAGGCAGACTTCATTGTAGCTTTTCTTGGCTTACCCTTGTGCTGTATGGGATGGAGTTGAGTGTATTGTTCACCTTGTCATTACGGAGCCAGAACATGCGTTGTTCCTCTCCTGGGAACATGGTGGTGTGGTGTTGGCACAGGATTTTTTTTCTGCCTGTTGTAACCTACAGCTATATTATTTCAAAAGCAGAGTCCTATATAGTGCCTTTCATCCAGAAAGTACCTCCCACCTGTCTGGTACCCACCTTTCCTCTCTCTTAGCACCAGCTATTGTTTGTTTAGCTCTTCTGGCTGCAATGGGATGGTTTCTGATTGAGCTGGGCTAAGCAGACTGGCTTAACAATATTTATGTATGTATAATGCAAATAATGATGGGCTGAGAGCTAGCAGCTTGTTGAATGTTACTATTTTGCTAATTCATCAGGCTTTAATGATAAAATCTGAACTCGACCATAATACTATATCTGAATTTCTCTTGTCACTGGACTTAAAAGGTCTTCAGTGTTTTGTTTTTCTTTTCCCAGTTGCTAATGTTGCTCAGACTGAGCTTCCACAAGATGGCACTTCAACCATCCTGATCGAATCTGTTCCTGTTTTAACATACAGGAAATAATACTGTGTTTTATATCTCAATTTGTAATGTGTTGCCTTTGATTTTTCAGTGTCTTAGGACTGGAATCAGAGTTGACACCTGCATCCCCAGGTATAAACCCTCTGAGAGCAGTCACATCGCGTAATCTCATTTGGACTATCTTGTTCTGCTTTTATGCTTGTTAAGCTGTTTTCCTTGGAAACTTCCCATCGAAATGTGGCTTGGTCAGTCCTGTTGTGAAGCTGCATGAGATGAAAGCTTTAGGAGGTATGGCTGCAGGCCACTTAATACAGATACGTGGCCAGAAGTTTTCTGAGGGTGTCAGCTGGAGTTCACAAGGGCTATGCTGGGTTTAGAAACATGACAATGAAGTACCACAGGAAGAGAGGGAGTTTTTTTATGGAGGGTAACATACCTTATTGATTCAATAACAATGTAACTGTATATAACTTCAAAAGCACTCAAGAAACCATGAAAATATAACACTGGGATACATTCAGTTTCTATTGTGGTGTTAACATACCGAGCGCTGGGATTTTCAGATTACTCATCCAGAGGCATGAAAAATATACTTACATATTTGGAAAAGGCCTCTAATTATGTGGTTAAAAAAAGTCAGATGTTCATCATTATAGATAGTCTGTAGAAATGATCTCTTTAAACTGTTTGTATTAGCTTTTGAAGCTGTAAAATGGGTTGTGATATAATTTTTCTCAGTGCTGTACAAACATGCTTTGAAAAATACTCCCTGCCCATGCAATAAAATTACAGTCAGAGGAGAAGTTCAGAGAGCTCAAGTGACTTATCAAATGTCACTCAGGTCTGGAGATAACCTCAATATCTGGGTTGCTTTTATCTACTGGGTAATGCTTTTGTTAACTAACAATGTAAACTCTTGGTTTCACATAGATGTCTACTGTTACTCCTCTGCATCTTGCCCACTTTCCATAGAAATAACTCTTTTAATGCTAGAGTGATTGTGTCAAGACACAGGACTTCTAAATCTTTCTACCTCTTGCTTTTAAAAAAATTGTGTTCTGAGTTTAAATTAACACTTTTAATTTCTAGGCATAGCTGAAAAGCGCTCTGTGAGACCGAACACACAGAAGTAAAGCCCCTTCTGCTCCTGTAAGGTGACTCTGGTGCTGTCACATCCTCCAACAATTTGAGTGTTGGGCAGTGAACAGAGAACCTCCAGGGAGCTATAACAAGCTGTGTAACACAGTTAATCCTTAACAAGGGTAAAAAACTTTTTGTCCCTTGGAGGATGCCTTGTTTACTGTTAATTTCCCTGGGGATGCACAGGTCAATAAGAGATCATGTTCCTGGGCAGACCAGGTTTTTGCTCTAATACAGGTAGCTATCTTAGGAAGCTGGATGCCTTCACAAAATAACAGGCTTCTGATTTCTCTAGATGTGAGTTTTTGTCTTTCACAGTGGCTCAGACTTGTTCAGATTGGACACTTCTAGCGCAGCAAAACACTGGAACCCTTTCTATTCTTGAATTCTCAGATCTAAATCTTTTATTCTTTGATTATATGGTAAAACCGAACTTGGAAGTGAGGGGACTGTGATTGCAAAACCGTGGGTACTGTTGTCTTGATTGAGTTCTGTACTACTTGCAGCTGAGCTTCATATGTAAGTTGTCTTCAGCAAGTTTTTTCTTGTTAATCACCCATGATGAGGAGACTTCCATTTGCCCATTCCTTGTTTCATCAGTGTGCGCATGAGATGCAGGTAAAATCCAGCTTAGAACATAAACAGGCCTTTTCAGACACAATGTGATTTTTCTGAGATCTGATAAAACACTCTGAATTGGGGCCGTTAGTGTAAAGGTAAAGCTAAAGAACTTGCTGGCAGACACTTAAGAGGAGTCAGGGATGAGGAAGCGGACAGAGGAGTGATCGGTGTGGGTGACGGCAGTGTCCTGGCTTTCTCGGCGTGAATAAAAACCTGGAGCTGAAAAGTTAAAAATGTACCTGTCCACCTTAAACTGGTGCTTCAGAAGTTGCCTGCCCGGCCTTTGTTAAGGGGCTAAAAATGTGCTGGTGTTAGATTGGAGAAACTAGAGTCCATCTGTGCTGCTCTCAGCAGCCATCAGGGAACTGAAAAGAGCAGTTAAAGATGTTTGGAAAGCAAGAAAGGGATCTCTGAGGTCCTGTTTTCACATAAATGGAAGAAGCATGTGGTGGACTGCAGCAGGCTTGTGTTCAGATCAACTCTGAATTATTTGCACAGGCTGCTACTGTGAGCCAGGGGAAGAAAAGACTTGCAGTTACGACTTAAAGAAGTTGCTACCATAAATACAACTGCAAACAGGTTAAGGTTTCTACAATCTCTTTGCTTTTATTTACTGACTCAAGTGTTTTGCACAAACATTTAATACCCTTGCATCATGTACGGCTGGGTATTTACTGTGTGAGTATTCATGCACCTTCTTGTGGGTCTCTTGTCCTCTGAGAAGAGTCTGAATAAACGTCTTTGGCAGAGGTTGTCCCAGAGACAGGTTGGGAGCACATCTGTAAGAAACGGAGAGGGACTGGCAGCCCACAGAGCCATAGGCAGTACTTCTTTTAACTGATGAGCGTTACTGTGTTTTACCTACGTGCATGGACTAGAAAACATGTTTCTGGGCTTTCCTCTGGTAAATGTAGGATTGAGGGAGGCCGGTCCAGCTCCGAGTTGTAGAAAAGACTTATGTTCACTCTTAATATTAATTTGTTGTCTTCTGTGCTTAGAAATGCAAGTGTGTTTTCTAGGAAAAAAAGCAAAGCCCTACTCGAAAAGGAGCAGTCTGATCCTAGATTGATGAATCTTCTCTTTGCCAGGTTTCTTCCTAAGACTTTTGAGATCACTGCCTTGATGTATGGAAAAACATTATACCTTTTTTCCTATATTACGAAAGCATCATGAAATATCAGTTATATAGGAAGGCTGACCCAAATGCCCTTGAAACGAATTGTAATGCTTACCTTTGCTTCAACAGGACCTTCTATTTAATGTTGTGTCATTTGGCTCAGACCCCTCTTAAAAACAAAACACACAAGATGTTCCAAAAGTAAGTTTTTTGGGAATGTTGACAGGCACCTTCACCCCGATAGTCTCATTCTTGTTAGTGTTTCAGATGAAGAGATTGAAGTGGGTAATTAACACGTACAAGCTGCATTTACAAGCTGAAAAAATCTTTATTGTTTTATCCCTTAAAAACTGACTACCTTGCTCAACACTAAACTGAGTAAAACCAGAAGGAAAATGATCCTAGTTTTTATGAAAAACTTACTTCTGAAAGTAAGGAGCTAACTGGCTAAGGCTGTATGCAATTCTGCCAGCTATCTTATGGTATCTCAGCTAACAAATTCCCTTTCCTCCATCACTGATGCTCAGCCAGGAAGAACTCCTTCCTGATACTAGGCTGTTATAATGAAACTCTATAAACTTGAAATTCAGGCTTGTTTTAATGGGTTGCTCAGACACTTTATGCCTTGGACTTTTTTCAAAACTGCTTTATGTTTAGGAGTTTAAATAAACTAGCAAGGTTCCGCTTTTGAGCGAGAGGGATGCGGGGTGCCTGTTGGCACCTCCCAGCAGGGGATTTCCTCAGTAGACAAAGCATCTCTGGCGATGGGGGCTAGCGTCCTTCACATGCAATACGCTGTGATCTGTATTTCCCAGTTTCTAGAGCAATTTTGTAGTGAGCAGTGTGCTGTGGAATAGGATGTGTTGTGTGATACCTCTCTCTGCTGGTGGAAGCCAGCTGCTGCTGAAAAGAGCAAGTTTCCTCCACGGAGCTGTTGCACCTCATCAGCTAGAGATGGGTTTATTGCCCTTATGGCTCTTTCTCCCCCTGCCAGCTGCACCTAACAAACCCGCCTTCCTGTGCTCGACACCTTCTTTTGATGCACCAAATGCTTTCAGCAAGCTGCTGAAATACCTGCTCTGCTCCAGGGAATATGCTGGTATTATCCCCAAAGTGGTATTGGGCAACCGATTTCCAAAGACTGGCAGAATCTTTAAAGGGCTGGAGTAGGTATTAGGCAGAAGAGGTTTGGCGTGGAGTTCTGCCTGGCTCAATTGTTTCATTTCCCAACAGAGTCCCAGACACAAGCTCTCTGCTGCGTGGCATGTTGCTTCTGACGAGCTTATACCTGCACCAGGGCATGAAGCCATCTTTTGCAAGTTTTAGAAAAGTATGTTGCTGCCTGGCTGAAGAAATAAGGAACAAGGCTTGGGGGGGGGCGGGGCGGGAAGAACATTTGGTAAGTTTCAGTAAGGAATTTTTGTAGGGAAAAACCCTTGGAGGCAGCATAGTTGTTGTATATGAGTCATCTGAACTCCATAACATGAATTGGGTAGTAAAGTCACCATTCCCTTCTCAGAAAATTAAGTTAATTATTATTTCTAGAAGATTAGGAAGAGTGGGGGAGAGTGGATAGATGTTTAACAAGCTGACCTTCCAAAGTTCATGGAAGTAATTTCTCAGTACAGGCTAAAGATAAGATCAGAACCTGTAGGACAAACATGCCTCCAGAATAAGTGCAGCTTACAAAGAGTTTTAATGCAAAGTTCAACAAACGTGCTGTAATAGGCTGCTTGATTTAGGTATTCACATATATACTAGGAAATAAATGCTTGTATATTGGAAAATATGCGGAGTTTCTGTAGAACCTGCAATTCTGTACACAATTGCAACATCTTGGAGAGATTTGAAACTGGAAAATAATGTAGCTATAAAGGTGCAGGGATACCTAAGTCGTAGACTGTTCCTATAGTGGCCTATTACAGAGGGATTGCTGGGGGTCTTCAGCAGGAATGACTGATATAAAATGTACTCTCTCCTGGTGATGCTGACGGGTGCAGCGGCTGCAGAAGAGATGCCTGTTTACAGCAGAACATGCCCGAACAGCCCTTGGGTAGGTTACAGGGTGCTGCCTGCAGAGGCATCTCAGGTCAAAAAGCCCTGCTGGCAGCACGCAAATGTGAATTACTTCCTGGGGAGGGATCATATTCCATAATTAAAGATGAATAGGTATTGTAAATAACTGTTACAAGTCACTTGTTCTATTGTATTAGAAAGTTTTAGCACTTTTAAATGAAGTGCTCAGTATTTGTGATCAGGCACAGAAAGGTGTGTGGCAGAGTTTGGTTTTTTTTTTTTTCTTGTAGCGCAGTCAGAAATCTGGGTAATTTTTGTGCTGTAGTAGCCCTGTGGTTTAAGTGCAGGCCAGGAGATCTGGGTTCCCTCCTTGGCTCTGTTACGGCAGTTACCAAACAGGCACTTAATCTTTGTGAAGTGTTTGTGTCCTTAAATGATTGGGAGCATTTATTTGACGCCCAGTCACACCTATGTGACACTCGTGTGACAGACTGACACTGTGTTAAGATTAGAGGTTTTCCTTATGTTAAGAAATTCTCCTGTTACTTTGTAAGAGGATTTCTGCTGTTATGTGTTCATTTGTGTGCTACCCACTTATTTCTTTGGACTTTTTTATTTTCTGCTACGCTTTTGTGTACTTGAACTGTGTGATCTTTGAGTGCAGGACAGGTTTGCTTGTGCTTCCCCAAATGACAGAAAAAGGAGAAAACCATCAAGACTTCATACCGAATACACTTTACTTCCAATGTATGAAAGCATCCCAAAGCTAAGTGGTACCCAGAATCCTGCAGCAAGGTTTTATGGGAAACTGAAAAACCCACATATCTTCTAAAATTATTTTCCATTGCAATAGTTTGCATTAACATGGATGAAAAAAATATCATAAAAAAATTGGAGGGATATATGGCAAGCTTGCATAATTCTGTAGATGAATGTAACTCAAATTATTTTGCTAAAGCTACTTTTGTCCTGTTCTGCCTTAAGGTCACTGACTGCCATAACACTTGCCCTGAAGTGTGAAGCTTTGATTCAGCAAAGAACTTGAGGCTTTGTTACAAAGTACTCGATCACATGTCTACCTTTAACCACCAGGGCAGCTGCTCTCTTGTCATCACATGTATGTTTAAATTCAAATTAAAATCCATGAAACAGAAAAGGGAAGTAATTAAAGTTAATTCTTTGACAGTGAGTTTTTTGTTACCTTGCAAAGCTTGTATGAAGTGCAATTTATTTGCCAGTATAGTTGTGCTCATAGTTGATATTTTTATTCACAGACTGAATTGAAGAGTTGAATCAAGTGTCAGGTGTACTCATGTACTCTGGTGGCAGTGGGTTTGGTAAGTAAGCCAAAGCATGTTATTTTCCTGTGTTGTTTTTTTTAATCGTCAGTTTAAATTGTTACAATTTAAAAAATATTGCATAAGTGAAGAAGTAATGTGCTTTTTTTAGTGTTAACATTTCATAGTATTTAGATGCGACTAAAATTACTACATGTTTTCCACTGAACTTATAAATTCTCTCAATGGTACTTTCAGTGGAAAACACTTGTTGAACACTCAGTTCTCCACTCTGGAGTCCTGATACTTTTTTCAGTCTCAACAGGTGTTCAGAGTTGCATTTTGCAGTGCTGGTCAGCATGCTGGAGCCATTTTGGGCCAGGAACTGGATTCCCAAGTGGCACAGAACATGCTCATGGCAGGATGTGCAACTTGATTTTTTTTTTTTTTCCAGAGGCACTTTGACTTTGCAACGCGCTGAGTGCCAAAAATCTAGGAATTAAGGTTTCTGTTAAAGCTTACCATATTGGGGACAGCAAACAATCAAACTGACAACTGGCCCATGGCTTATTGTTGCTGGTGAGACATTTACGAATGTCTGGCTGGCTTTTTTCATGGTCACTAATGGAGAAGTTTTTAACACAACTTGGTGGGTTCTGTAGGGATGGGAAAAGGGTAGGGAAAGACGGGAGGGAGAGAAGAATGAAGATACACAGTAGGCCACAGTGGAAGGTGGGGTAAGAGACAACAGATGGAGAGTGATGTGGTACAACAGTGACTTAGTCATATGCTGGGATTGTTGGCCTGAAGTAGAGCAGCAACACTCACAGGAAGGTCAGCAGAATGGGCTGCTTTTCTAGCAAGTCTGCATGCAAAAGGGGGTTTAACACTGCGGTGCGAGTAGCACACGTGCAGAAGACTTGGCTCTCCCAGGCTCAGCAGCCTGGTCTGTGTTTCCTGGTGGCAGTAAGGGCAGGGAGTACTTTAGAAGTCCTGTGTGTTATCTTGGTGCTGGTTAATATCCATTGTGCCTATTCCAGATTAGCCAAGGGTTCAGTACATTCACTGGCTCTGCATGTTGTTTTGTCCCTTTCAAATAGGTATGAATAGCAGCTACTCCTGGGGCGAACCTAAGAGTGACTTTGCATACTGTGTGACTTAAGTGAAGATGTCTGCTTTTTTTTCAGGTGAGAGAATAAAGAGCAGATCAAGAGCAGGCCAGGGGATGGAGTGCAATCCGAGTTCTTCGCGCTTATCTACTGTGTTTACCTAAGGCCACCTCCCTCCTGAGGTACAAGGTGAGAACATGCTTCCTCCCACTCCCTTCAGTCATTTTCTTGAGGTTTCTTTGTGAACCAGAAGTATCCAGAAAGTCTCACAAGGCTTTCCACTTTGCTTTTGATTGGGCATGTGGGTGCATTGGTTTTAAGAACAAGCTGTGCAATGCTCCTGTACTGTTACGTTACTTCACACTTCTGCGCAATTCCTATGTGTTGTCTCGCCTGCTGGCACAGGTCCAGGCAAGGAAGCTCGGTCAGAGCAGGGGCTAGCTTGAACTTGAATCTAAGGTCATGATAAATAGTCCCGTGGAACCGTCAGCTCAGTGCTTGCTGGTAGTGAAGCAAATCAGGTGCTAGGAAAGGATGGAGGCCAAACCAGAAGGCTGCTGCACAAACTTATGGTTCATCTGTGCTTAGATTACTGGATGTGATGGGTTTTTTCCTCTTGGTGTATGAGAGATCTGCAGAAGGTCTAGAGGAGGCAAAACAGGTTGATAAAAGACATGAAACAGTTTCTGTAGTGGAAACAAGTCAGAAGACTGAGAAAGAATATAACAGAAGTATGTGGAGCTGAATGGTGTGGAAAGGGATCAGTTGTGTAATCTCCCTTCAACCCAAGTACTAGAGGCCACACGCGAAATCACTAGGAACTAGATGAAAATAAATGGAAGGTGCTATTAAGTGAATAAACATCATGAGATTCCAGATGGTTTCCCCAGCTGCAAATAGCTGGAGGTAGGGACAGATGCAAGACAAACATCATAGAATCATAGAATTGCCTAGGTTGGAAGGGACCTTTCAGATAGAGTCCAACCATCAACCTAACTCTGACAAAAAACATCACTAAACCATATCTCTAAGCACGATGTCTGCCCATTTTTTAAATACCTCCAGGGATGGTGCCTCAGCCACTTCCCTGGGCAGCCTGTTCCTATTCTCCTCTGTGGGTGTCTGCTCATACCCACTGCTGGGGATGGGACACCAGGCTGGGTGGACCCTTTGAGTCAGTCTGGCCTCTCTTGTGTTTGTGCCCCTCCAGGCAGTGCAGATACAGTAAGCTCTAGGTACCCAGCGTGCCAACTTGGGCACGTCTTCAGGCACAGTGAGCTGCAGCAGCAGAGACAAGGACATAAGCTCCCCATGTCATGGCAGAATAGCTCTCATCTGCAGTTATTGCTGATAGCCTAGAATGTTAATCATAGAATCACAGAATGGTTTGGGTTAGAAAGGATCTTAAAAATCACCCAGTGTCACCCCCTGCCCTGGGCAGGGACACCTCCCACCAGACCAGGTTGCTCCAAGCCCCGTCCAGCCTGGCCTTGAACACCTCCAGGGATGGGGCAGCCACAGCTGCTCTGGGCAACCTGGGACAGGGGCTCACCACCCTCACAGCAAACAATTTCTTCCTCAGATCTCAGCTAAATCTCCCCTCTTCCAGTTTAAACCCATTCCCCCTCATCCCATGGCTCCCCTCACCGGTCCAGAGTCCCTCCCCAGCTTTCCTGGAGCCCCTTTAGGGACTGGAAGGGGCTCTGAGGTCTCCCCGGAGCCTTCTCTTCTCCAGGCTGAACCCCCCCAACTCTCTCAGCCTGTCCTCCCAGCAGAGGGGCTCCAGCCCTCCCAGCATCTCTGGGGCCTCCTCTGGCCCCGCTCCAACACCTCCATGTCCTTCTTGTGCTGAGGGCTCCAGAGCTGCAGGCAGTGCTCCAGGTGGGGTCTCACCAGAGCAGAATAGAGGGGTAGAATCACCTCCCTTGACCTTGACCTTGACCTTCAGGGTGTCAGGAGTGCAAAAGAAGGCTTTAGATAACACCCTAGTCAGAGCTCCCAGGGAATTAATATCAAAGATAGCTCAGGCTTCTGGTCACCTTGGTGCCCTGCTGTGCATGTATCGGTCTGGACTGATCAACAGAGCAGGTCAGGTATTTCGTTGTCACAGCTCTGCTGTGTGGCTTCAGCCTTGAGGTAAAGGGTCGCTTAATATTACTGTCCGCAGACTCTTTGGTACAGGTTTTTTTTGGTGATTCAAGTTTAGCATTTTCACAATCGAGACAAATATTGACCAGAGAACCAGAAACACCACCTCCTTTTCATCCCTGCTTGGGACAGTTTCTCTGTGGAAAACCAGGAAAAATCGAGGCATGCTGCAGCTGATCTAACATCTGCCAAAAATGTGACTGGATTATAAATAAGTTTTTCCTCTCTGTAGAATAATTATTGGCAAGGGCGTAGGACTAACCTAGAGTCACTCATCTCTAGTATAGAAATAGCGGCTTGATAGACAAAAAATAAAGCAGGAAAAACCCCCACCCAAAACCAAAGTCATTCAAGGAAAAAAATTACACCTGAAGCAGGAGTAATAAGCTTTTGGTAAAATAGCTGGGGAGGAGAAGCCAGGAAGACACCTTTAGTGAAATTTCTTCCAAAAAAGGAACTCGAACACCATCTTCAGCGGATTTTGGATTTTAATCTGTTAGATGCTGAATGTGTATATTGAAAGATAATTCTTGCTACAGCAGCACTGCACACTTGTTTCATTGACCTATGCTCAGCTTTAAGCTTTGATATGTGCAAAAATGGATGACTGTCAGCTAAAGGTGGAATTACACTAGGGATTTCTAAAACAAGTGCATTGGGGAATTAATTACTGAATGGCTTTATCCTTGTGCAGAAGTCCTTCCTCTTTCTTTCCTATAAATTCACTGTGCCAAATCTTTTCAGAGCTCATAGTGAATATTTTCTATGTCCCTAAACCACAGAAATGACCCCAGAAGATATGCATGTATTTCAAAATAGCACATTCTCTTTTACAGCAAGTGGCAGCTCCTTTCATGTTCCAGCCTCCTTAAACTAGTCTAGAAATAGAGCTGTCAATTCCAGGTGAGAAACCTTGACCTATGAAATAATTTTGTTACACTTTAATGCATTACTGTTATACTGTGACTTAAGTGATAAGATTGTCTTTGGGAAAGATACTGGTTTATCCGGTTTGGTTCCAGAATGGTTCCAAGGGACTTTAAATTTCACTTCGGGCAGTCAGTGTTGCAGCACATGGCACTACTGTGAAGTAGAACTGGAGTCTAAGAAAAACTTATGTGTGGATATATCACGTCAGCTGATCTTTCAATGCATGTGAAAGCCCTGTTAAGAGGAAGGGACTTGCATGCTAAAATCTCTTAGAATTTCCCAGAGACTCTTAAAGTTACAGCAGAAGGAAAAATGTCGCGAGTTGGGAACATCAGAATTGGTAACCTGGATCTAAGCAGCATCTACTCCTGATAGTTGCTATCAGCTGCTTAAGATGAGGATGAAAATAAGCCCTGAGGGTAGGAAGTTGCAGGATAACTCTAGCACAGTCCTCTTCTAAACTCTCACAGCTAAAAACTACTGTGCTGTAGAAATGCTTATTTTTCCTTGAGGAAATCAGTGCTGCTGATTATGCTAGCTCTGGATGCCCTTAGCTGTACATGTTTCAAAGCCTTTCAGGAATGCTACTATATCTTTTATCTTGATTCAGTGATTCTTGATAAAGTAAAGGAAAAAAACTTTAAAGTTAGGCTAAAGACCTGCAGAATGGCTTAAGCTGTGGTGAGGAAATGAATCTAAGAAGCTTCAAAGGCTTTCTGCAGCCCTCTGAAATTTTGTGTTACTGAATTAAACAAGCTCATTGCATTGCACGCTCCTTTTCCAGTCTTGAATCACCCACTTGTATTTGAAAGTCACTGTTTTGCCTTGAGGGAAAACATGTACAGAAAAGATGCTCAGTGCTCATGCTTAGGCTGTACCTCCTACTTCAAGATTTCCTTTATGTTGGTTATTCCAGTCAAGAAATCCATGAGCGTTAGCTTTTTTGGGATATCTTCTGCTTTGGGGCATATGCTTGCCAAGTTGCTCCGTCTGGCACATCATAATATGATAGCAGCAGTTTAATAAATTAAGCTAATGCCAATATAGAACATAACTGAACACTGACTAAGACTGTAGAGACTAAAGGCTGTGTCTTCAAATGATCCTGCTATCCTGAACTCATGTAAATATTTATGAATATATTGACATTAAGATAAGAGGAGGAAGATTCCCTACCAGCTTCATGTGCAGTTTAATCTTTGACTAGGTCATAGCTGCTGTTTGTTTGAAATGAAAGTGCATGTGTTTACTTTTGCCCCAAACTGCATCAGCATTGAGATCATGATGGAGGCCTGAGCGCCGTGCTTGTGAGCTGAGCTTTCCTCCGCGTGTGGCACTTGGGGAACAATGAATCCGCAACGGCCCAGTCCTTCTGGGAAACAGGCATGGCTGTAGCCCCTTGAGCCTAAAGACTCTACCTCTTTGCATCGTACTGGTTTTTGGAAGAAAGCACATGTGCTGGGAAGTGGAAAGCACACTAGGTCTGGCTGTCATCCCCATACACTGTCATCTGGGGAGAGAACAGCGGTCCTGGCCCGTTTTCTAAGGGGAACAGGGGAAATGCCTGCACAGCCACACAGCGCTCTGCACTGCTTTTCTGCATGGACACTTCACATGTGAACTCAGAGTGACTATATTTTAGCAAGATATCCACTGCTAGTCTCATAGTACGGTGGGCTACTTTGTACTTGCTAGGAACATCTCTTTCAGGGTGTGTTTATGCGGACTAGGTTGTTCTTTGCTGATACTCTCCATTATTGTCCCTTTAGCCTGGAGAGAGATGATGTGCAAGATCTCCCAGTAAGGCACTAGAGGGTCCACACAAGTCCTTACTGCGGAGTAGCCAAAGATATGACTGCATGAATGCAGACAGTAGAGCTTCATGACCTGCCTGGGTAGTATGATTGATTCTCACCTCCCCAGGTTTATTTCTTAACAGATGTTTTCAAGACACAGTGGTGGAAATGGCTGCTGCCTCTGGACAGCGAAGGGTGGTGAAAATCTTCAGTTTGTTCTCATTAATTTAGGAAGACAACCCTCTTAGAACGGACAGAGAATGATTTCATGGTAATGAGTTCAGAGCAGGGAAAAGCAAAATCAGCTGTTTTAAAATAGCTCCAGTGAAATGTAAGGTTTTGCTTTTTACTTTCCTCAAACAATTTTCCAGGTTACTAGGACAAAACCATTTCAATCATTTATCTGACTGGGAGGTCAATGTCCCTTTGAATAACAAACAGGTGCGGTGAACCTTTACTTCTCTCCCCTTGGACCCAGCTGCCTAAACATGGCAAAAAGAAGTATGAGCACAGGACAGATATGGCCTTGGCAGGGACACGGGAAAGAGAGACACGCGCTCTGGGCTAAATCTTTCTTTAGAGGAAGCCATGTGAAAGCACGAACGCATGTAGGAAGTCACAAGTATAACCGGAGTGGAACTGTCACACGTGCAAAGTTGCTAAAGTTGCCTTTTCTGTCAAGCCTAGCAACTATCTGGGCTTCCCCATGGCTCTTACCTCTGTCATTTAGCAGAGTGAGTACTGTACTTCAGAGACCCAGCTGCTGTTGGAGATGCTGTGGCCACAGCTTGCCTCTTCTGCTTTGGGGGGTGCCAGGACATCTACGGGAGCATCTTGCTGATGTGGGTCCAGGTTACAGTGTTGGTGACAAATGTGGGCTTTTTGGTTTTTGTTTTTGGCTTTTTTTTTTTTAGGTTAAAGCAGAAAGAATCCAGGTAAAATGTTTCGGGAATTGATGCCAGACCACTTATTAAATACTTGGGTTCTAATTTTGGTGGATAAACTGACATACAGTTTTGTAGGTGGAAGTTTTCCTGTGTAAAAAAGGTGGAGATGCTTTAGGCAGCGACAGAGCGGAGCTGGATTTTTAGATACCGCATGGAGATTATAAAGAACAAAAACACTCGGATGGGCTTTCTAATACTTGAATTTGAGATTCTGCCTTAGATGAAATGATCCGCACTGGGGTGTGAAGCACTTAATGTTCTCTTAGTCAGAAAACATGCGGAACTTTATATTTGTGTTTTACCATAATTGAAAGAAACACCAAACCATCAAAGCACTACTGTGGCCCATAGAGGGTCAGACTGGGAGTGGTCCTCTAATTATGAAAAACCATCAGAACATGAAGTTCCAACCTGTGAAATGATGTAGTAGGTCTTGATAATTTGGCTTGGAGTTGGTATACCTTAAGCCTGGCTAGAGGGATACTGTAAGAAGTGTCCTGCCACGAGTTGTCTTCAGCAGAGATAACAGCAATGAATTCTGGCACCAGAGGCGTGTTACTCCTTAAGCTCCCCTAAATCAGGAGACAGCAGAATCGGGGCTATCTGACAGGTTTCATGAGCAGGATGTGGATGGGTATAACTTAATGACCTGAGGTGAAAAGTCAATTGGTGACAAGGAAATTTGTTGTGGTAGGGGATGGTTCAGGTGCAAAATGTTTTCCCCAGAGAGATGCTGTGGCATATTCCACAAATTTTACTTTGGTAAATCATAGCATTGACTTGTTGGAGTTCTGAGAACTGTATCATGGGTGACCTAAAGGGAAACAAAATGACCTTGGCAACAAATGCACCCGGGACTGCTGATAACTGTGAACTGCAGAGTATGACCTGAAGGTGGAATGAGCGACCCTCGGTGAAGTCTGTCCCTCTTCTGCAGGCCAAAACCCTTGTGGGGCTGGGATGGGACATGGGACTGACAAGTGTTTTGAATTCCTCCCGACACCCTGGTAGGCGATGATTTCCCCAGCTAGCATTATGTGCAAGGCTCATCCGTATAAAAGCAAATATAGTGCTCTATCCCATGCTCTGTTTTTGCACGTACAAAGGTAGAATGGATCCTTTATATTAGGCAGTCCTTAATGTCATGGGTCCCATTTAAAAAAAGCAAACAACTTTTTTTAAAGAAAGAAGCTTTTCACAAGCTGCTGCATAAGTATTTTGCTTTTGCATTCAGTGGTGTCTTGCTAATCTAGTTTAGTATCTATTTTCTGGATAATGTTGATTAGAGGCTAAACTTTACTATTTTATTTTTAAAATGAAAAAGTTTAAAGGAGAGCTTAGAGGAGAAATCCTTGCAATTAATTCATTTTATTGACAGTTCTCACTTAAACCTGACAAATTCAGGTGGAGATGTAGATTCCTCGGACCTCAGCTGGAGTATAGTGCAATACACCTCCATGAATAAGTCTAGAGACTAGTTGTTTAGAAGAGGGTTGGGGTTTTTTTTCTGTAAAAATCTGAAGCCCTCTAAAGACTGTTAAATCTGTGCACCAATAAAATATTTTTGTCAGTTTGTGCAAAGTAAGAAGTTAGTATTGTTGGTCAACTGCATACTCTGACAGCTGTGAAGAGAGAGAGTGCAAAGTCACGCTGGGAATCTCTATATAAGCTTTTTACTTGGGCAATGAACTAATCTGAATGATGCTGCTTGCAATAAATCAGGAAGAAAATTTAAGCGGATTGCATAAATTTGTAGGTCAAAGGCTGGCTGCCAGGCCAAGTGCAGATTGCACAATTACTTCCTTTTCTGGAAAGTTTGTGTGGACCAAAGCGTTGGGCTGAATTATTTGTTTCCAGACAAGGTACACAAGCAGAAACAGTAAATTGATGTCTATTCCATGTGATGTGTTGGTTGGGAGATCTATAAAAAAGAAGCCCCCATATCGCTGTATTCAATGGTCTTATTGTACAAGCAAATAAAGGACAGTGGGTTATTGTTGTACATGAACTTTTTCCTGTAAATAATTGTACTGTATGCAAAAATATGGTAGAGCTTGTGGTTTGGGAGAGTCATACTGACTTTATTTGCAGAGGTAATAAAGATTCTAGTGGGAAATGGAGAGGATCTCCTCTCCTCGTACATAGGGGACAACTTTATTTCTGCAGGCTTGCACACGTAAGTATTCCTGATTTTACTGCTTATAAAGCCTGCCAAACCATCATATGGTTTCCTCTTGTGCCCATGCTATGAGCAGCTATGGTCTTGAACATCTTTGCTCTAAAATGTTTGTCATGCAACACTGATAGATTAAAGATAGTTTTTGAAAAACCTAGTAACAGGACAGTGTTAAATCACCTAACTGAACAAATGCTGTAGTTTCTCTGAAAGATTAATTTTTCCTTGACTGATATAGATATGTTTGTTATCTGCAAATAAATATCTGGATAATGGCGTACGAAAGCCTTTGCTCCTGTCAAAAAAAATCAGTATGAGTTACTTAAGAGCTCTGTGCAAATGCTACCATGGATAAAGGCCCAGACAACTTGAANAACACACAAACCAAAACACCCCTCAGTCTGACAAGTATTTACTGAGTCAGATTTTTCAGAGGGATCACTGTTAGTTAAATTTTAAGTGAAACAATGGCTTCATATTTATTAAAACAATTTATGCTGGTGGAATTACAATAGATTATGAAGTATCCTGCTTTGATGTGGATTGTGAGAGTATAGAATTCCTTATCAACTGTTTGGGTTTTTTTTATATCACGTGGTTGAAAGTACTGGTTATCAGCAGTCCTCCTGATTCCCTGGAGACAGTAGTTTCAAAATAGATGGCCTCAGAGATAAAAATATGCAGCATTTACTACTTGAACTGAACACTTTGGCACAGATTTCTTTCATTTGTTACGGGCACTTTAAATTTAGTAAGCTTGATCAATTATTCCGCTGAATTGAGTAAGACACCTTGGATGACAATCCTGGTATGTTGTAAGTTTTACAGGACGCAGTCTGACTCATTTTACTGCTACTGTGCAACAGGTTTATAAGGCTTTATCTCACTCAGGAAAAAAAAAATATAAACTGAAGCCTCTTTTTCAGACTCGCTACACGATATAATAAGGTGAAAGTAAAACCACAGACTGGTAGGAAGAAAGTCATCGTGTTTTCTTGTCCTTTTGTGGCCAAAAATGTCGCTAGTCTTAGAACAAGCACACAGTGCTATTCTAGCAGTTTTATTGCCACCTCTAATTATAACCAGCAGTTTTTCTTTTAAATACAGAGGAAAAACCCTGTTCTGCCAGAGGAAGCATTGCCTTTTATGAAGCCTCAGGTTTTAATTTGCCCTGAGGGCTGAAAATTAAGGTATTTGTTCAGTGCAGGACTTCTGTCGTGCATGGCCCCTAAAAGCCTTCTTTTGCCGTAGTTATGTAGTCAGCTGAACATTATTGAGGAAGATCACTACATCATTCATTCACGGGCTGTGAAGGGGAATATTCCTGCTGACTCATGCTTATAAGAAATTTCCTTGCTCCGCCTCCATTCGTTTCAGCTCCTCCTCTCCTCTCTTCGTGCTGGGAGCCTACTATATTTAAACAGCTGTCCTAGAGCAGAGGCAGGATTCAGGGCTCGTGCTTTGGTTGGCTTTCCTGACTGTACAGGCGCTTCCCTGAAGATCTCACTTCTCATCAGACCTGCTGCCAAAGGTAAGGAGGCTATAAGTAAATGTAGAGAGCTCTAGTCTGGCATACTCTAACATTGCTTTCTGAATATTGCAGGGGTGATATTTTTTATGTACCATAAAGGTGATTATTTTTTTTTCCCACATGCGTTAATTGTGTTGTACGGTAACTGGCCTGGCACGTAAGAATGATAATGCAAAGTGTGTGTGTGTGTGTGAACAAGCTTCTGAAACTTATAGGCGAGTATAAAATGTAAAAGCCATTGAGATTTCTGTTTTTTTTTTTTTTTTAAAAGCAATAATGAATTAAACTTTTAAAAGCTGCTGGCGAAATGAATGGGTTGGTGAAGAAAAGAAGCTGAAGAAAACCGTTGCCTCTGTTAGCATTGTTCTTGTTGAAACCTGAGTGTCATGGTAGCTCTTCCAGGCTCTTCCATTATTTATATATACTGACTGCACTGTTCTCCTGAACTCTCCCCATGTGGACCACACTTGAGCCAAAGTCTCATTGATGTTACAGGGGGAGCTACTTGCATATGGCTGATGGAACTTGGCTTTTTATTTCTGCTGGAGACCACACTTAGTGTTATTGTCTTGCTGAATGCACCTTTGCTTTTTTCTTTTACTCGCTTAAAACCTGTTTCAGTTGTGCAGCCTGGAACTACTGGGGGGCTGGACTGACCAACTTTGTGAGTGATGGTCCCTCCTGGCTGAAGGCTGTGTCGGGAAGGGATGTGGAGTTTGGCCCAGAATGAGCTGGGTCCTTTTCCAAGCCAGAAAAATTACGTAAGGTCACATAGACACTGAAATGCTTTGGAAGCAGTGAGGAGATAAATTGCAGAGCTTGCAGCGTGCTCCCAAATGAAGAGGAGGAGAGAGATATCCATTTAAAGTAGGAAGCCTAAAGCAGGAGCCAAAACAGGGATTAGCATCACTGAGTTGAATAAGTGTGAGTGCCTGGCAGCCTACCTGACATAAAAGGAGGGTGAGAAGAGCAGTCGTGGGCTTCTTGCTAGCTCAGGCTTTCTCTGGCTACTAACTAGTTCTGTACAGATTTGAAATAACTTCAGTGTCCTGTGCTCTTTCCAATAGCCTCTGCAAGAACAGGCTTTCATCTGCTACGCTGTAGTAGCTGTACAGGTTATTCTAGTCCCTTTATTCTAAGATTGGGATGGGAATAGCTGTTCCCATAAAAAAAAAAAAAGAGGCTGTCAATAAACAAGCTCACCATCTGAGCTTCTACTAAAAAGAACTACAAATTGTAGCTACAGGATGCGGAAGGGACTTCTCCCATTTGTAAAGACATGCTGGGGTAAACAGAAGCATCTGTGATGGTTCATCTTGATAGAATTGTCCAGTGTCAAAACTTCAGGAAACGAAGCATGTAGCACTACAATGGTCATTCTGGGGTTTCTTGAACCCAGATCCTGAATAAAACCATGGCTAAAGAAGGTCATGTATGTGCACAGATCTAGTAATTTCATTGGAATAATAATTGTGCTCCTCTAGCCATTAGAGTTTAGTTTAATTCCAGCAAATGCTCTTTTTACATGTGTTAGAAGGTACAGGATGGAGGAGGAATGCAAAATGAGGGCAGCGTTATCACCGAGCCCGTGGCTGCTGGCTTTGGTCCCTATCAGGGTGGGGTAGGGTGGCTAGTGTGATGGCTAGCATCCAAGGCAACCTTCCTCTAAAGCAAACAGGACTGCCAGGCTGACTGCTGCTGTCTTGAGCCTTTTTTTTTTTTTTTTTTTGTCCTCTTCAGGCTCACCCAGAAAAATGCTGGCACACAATGGCACAACTTTGCTCCTGAGCCTTACAAAGGGGCTTGCAGGCTCGTTATTTATATGCTGGGTTTGCTGCTCTCCTGGAACTGTTGCCATGCGCTGTGCTGAGTCGGTTCAGCAGTCCTTGCTTCCAGCAAAAGTGTCACGGATGTTGCTGGGTTACCACTGTCTATGGAGCGCATACAGTCTTTTTGTGAACGCTGTCGCAGGCTGCTGCGGAGCAGAAACCTGGAAGATCGCTTCCAGAGATCTTGCTCTCCCTCTTCCAGACTCCCAATAGTTTCACAGAGACAAGATGTGCGCCCTGTGTTAGGCAAAACTAATGAGAACTTGTTGTCTTGGGTAGGACAGCCATGGAGAAGGATTTGTTACCATGGAGAAGAAACTTCTGCTAAGCTTCAGATAGGTACTGCGGTTTAGCTGGTTTGAGGGAATACCTTACTGGTCACACCAGTGTCCTGTTCTCTTGGTGTCCGTGGCCATCCCAGGTGCTAGTGCTGGGTTCTACCAATTGCAACTCCGGAGCTTTGTGGTGGGGAATTATCTGGGGGTAAATTTACACAACAAACTGCTGGAAGTGGTGCAGGTTTTAGTTCCTGTGGCAGAACCTACCCAAAAGGCTGGGGAAATACTTGGGCGGTTGGGCTGTGCTCCTGCAGCTGGCGGAGTTGGGCTCAACGTGCCTTAAGGGGTTGATGCATGCCTTGGTACAGACACAACACACGGGAGTCTTCATCTTCTGTAGTGCATCCAGCTACCTTTGAGTCTCAGTTAAACTGGGAACCTTGAAAGTTTCCTTGAAATCCAGCTCTCTTCAAAGCTAGATGCTTGAAATGACTTGAATTAGAAAGCACGACTATTATGTCTTTTAAGTGGTTCTTTCCCTGTCAGGCAAAATGCATGAGAGTCTTCGACTGATGCTTAGTTAAGTGGTAATAGGCAACCAGTAAGTGTTACTACACTGTGGTCTAATGATTTGGACAAAGCTGCTAGTTCTGAACTCAACTTGCAAGACTAATTATGTGCCCCTCTACTCGGATGAACTCAGTCCTCTTGGAATGGCTCTGTCTAGCCCAGCGATGGCTGTAATTGGGGAATGTGAGAATCGTCACATTCTTGTAGGCAAAGGCACTTACAAGACTCCTCCGGAAGCCTGGAATTCTGCAAATCCTAAACTCGCCTGTGGTTTTTTCTGGCTGCTCATTCCGTCGCCAGGGTCTCGCTGCGTAGTTGCTAGTGATGTAAATGTCAGGCTTTAAAGTGGAGCATTACGCCTGTAGGACGACACTTGCCGCAATGCCTGTGTCAAAGGCGGTGATGTGCCAAACCTGATGGAAGCGTGCAGCGCGCTTGCCAAAGATATTTCTGTGCTTGGAAAGGGCATGGAGAGCATGCCCTGCTGAACAAAGCCATGTCATTCGCGGGATTTTTTTACTTAGCTTTCCAAAATGACAATAGTGTTTTATAAAAGAACTGTATTCTCTGTAGAATAATTTAAAAGTTTATGCTGAATTTAAAAAAAAAAAAAAACCAACAAAAAACCCCAAACTCATTATTATTGTGGTAAAAATATATTTTTAACCTCTTTAGATTAGTGACAGTATACTTGAATTCCCTGGAAAACTAAAGAAGTCATTACTTGACATTGTGGGATTCCTGCAGGAATGGCAAAAAGCTTTGAGTCACTGTTCATTGAATATCTGCATAATGATTAGTTTTGTAGGTTCCACTCCAATGACACCTTAGTCTCCAAGATAATTATGATGTATATTTCGTTTAAGGACTTGTTGTTATTAACCTATTCAGACCTAGAACTCTCTATTTGCTGCAAAATTTACAAAGAAGGCTCAGGAACTAAACTAGTACTTACGAAAAACCCCTATAGTGGTGGAATGGTATGTGTTTGAAAATGCAGCCAGGAGGCTTCCAGACTTTGCACAGAAGTCTGAAGTGAAGTTTGCTCTAATTATCAGTAAACGCAGAATTTGCTTTAAAGAGTACGAAGTGTTTGTGATAATTATGACAATTTTCTACACAGTACAGGCAAAAGTGATGTTTTCATTAACAAGCTGCAACACTTCAGTTACTGTAGTCGGAGGGTTCCTGAAGTTGCTGGCTGTTCTGGAGGGACTGGAATTCATGTGTGGAAGAGAAAGATAAGGCTTCTCTCCTTTTTTTTTTTTTTTTTTGGTGTGGTGTATAATCAGGAATCATCCTATGGTTTTTGGGCAGCAAGAGGAGAAAAAGATAAGTAGTCCTGTCCTGAGTGTGGAAGTGTAATGTGCCAGTCTGCAATGCAAGGATAATACTTTAGATCAACCTGGGTTTGTGGGCTGTAGAAAGTCATGGGCTTTTTTGTCCAAAGGCAAATAATTCAAAACTTATTTGTTTCAACAGGTGGACTCCAGGACCTAAATGCTTCCGGACAGGAAGATGCACACATTATTGACCAGACCCCAAAATAAGAGTGGGTTCAAGCCGTTGCCTGTGGTGATCATAGGTGAGCTCTCTCCTGCCAGCATTGCTGTGTTCTCTCCTGCTGTTGTTGCTTTGGGCTTGCTGTTTTTCAGCTGTTGTTCCATGTGTTCTCACTCAAACCAGAAATGCGTGGACACCGTTTCTGCATGCTTTCCCTAACAGCCAAACTTTCCCTAGTACTAAGAGAAAGATCACTAAGAGTTGTGGGAAGTAGGGAACCAGGTATTTGACAAACTAAAACACGTATTATATATTTTTTTAATAGTAAAATTGGTAACCTTTTGGGCACCAGTTCAGCTGAGCCTGATTTTTCTCTGGATACTTAGAAGGGTTTGAAATCTTTTTCACTACAGATGATCACACAAGTTGATTCACTATCTGTAGTGCTTGACTTGGAGGTGCGTTTGTGGAATCTTTTACCCCCCCTCCCCATTAGGTGTGTTTAGAAAGTGTTCCAGATGCTGTTAAAGTTTCTTGAAATTTTTCACGGAATTCTTTTAAAATGCAAGTCAGCTACGCTGATTTTTTTTTTGTATGGATTTAGTAGAATGGTAAAAAGCTGTGGGTTTTCTGGCAGTTTAGGAGGCAGGTTAGGCAGTAACTGTCTTTTCCCCCTTGCAGGAGGGGAGGTTTGTAATGGGAGGTGCCTCCTGGGGCGAAGCACTCTCGGTGATGTCAGTGCCTTCCCCCCTGAGACCCGCCGTGGGCTCTGCTCCAGCGCAGGTGCCAGACCCTGTTCATCTGAGCACGTGTTTAAATGCCTTGCAGAGCCGGGTTCCTTTCTTAGCTGTCATCTAATTTATAGCCCCTGGGACAGCTAGTCCAAAGTCAGTGCGCCACATAAATCACACTCAGTCCTTGCTAATGGCGAGTTTGACAAGGACACTCCTGCCAGCGTGTTCTAGTTTGAGGGTGGCTTTGTACTGCCCAGTTGTACAAGCCAGGAGGTGGGAGGGGGGATGTTTTTGGTATGTCCCTAGTGCACCTATACAGGGATCCAGTGCGGAGATGTCGCTAAAGCCTTGGGAGTAGCGGTGTGAAGATGTGCGCTGTGAAGAGGCAGTTGGACTGAAGCAGCTCAGCTGTTTCACTGCAGCTGGACATTGCACGCAAGTTCCAGCTGCATCCCCGGGCCCTGCTCCAGGCGGGATGTGAGCTCCCTCTGCTCTGCTGGCAGCCTCAGCAAAGCACTTGCTTTTGAGACTAGTTGGAGCTCCAGAGGCAGCTGTACTTGTGACCATCCATATCAAACTTAAATGTGGTTCAGAGTAAATATTCTGCGTGTGTCGCCGAGCGGTGTGTACTGAGTTTGGTTTAGGCACCTCCTTGTACTTGCTAAAGCAAAGAAGTAAGCTGAAAAGTGTTATCTTTTACTATAGCTGCAGTGCAGTTTGCTTTTAATTTCTGTTGCTTTTGGATAAGTTCTTGTGCAAGTGGAATATTCCAGACACTGACCTGAAGCCGTCCTTGCTCAGCACAGCAGACTTTGACCCCAGCTGTGGTGTGTGCTGCCCTTCACAGAGCTCAGCCCCCTGTCGGCTTTACAGCCCGAGCCTCCCTCTGTCTCAAATCCCTGCGAAGCAGCCTTTGCTCCAGTCGCTCACACATGCAGCACGGGTGCTGTGTCAACACGGGCTGCTGTGTCACTTCAGCTCTCCGCCCGTGCCTCGTCACTGCACGATGGAACAGGGGTTAGTCACACACTAGTGAGCAGTAGAGCCTGGGCAGCCGGGGAAGCTGACACTTAGTTATGCAGATGCCGTAAAACATTAAACATGCTGGACAACAGCCATGTGAAAACTTTCCACGGGCTGCTCTCACTGGGCTTTGGCATCACATCTATCAAGTTTTTCCACTGGCTGTTGGGTGGTCAGCAGGAGTTCAGTCATCTGGCAATCTGCTCAAAGGGCTGTATTCTGAGGGATTGTCTTGGTATGGCACTTTTTTTTTCCTTAACATGCTCCCTGCAGTACCATGGTGGGGCTGAACATGTCCTCAAAACCCGTTAGTCGAAACTGCTGTTGCCAGATATCCCTTATTAGATGGGATTTCTTACTGAGCAGAGCGGTTCCCCTTCACTTTAATAGTCACTCTCTTTTCTGGACTTTGTATCCTGTGCATGATGAAATACCCAGTACTGGTGTGAAATGTGCATCCAGGAGAGCTGTGGCCCCCAGTCAGTATGTGCCCAGTTGCTAAACATTTGAAGACACTAATGAGCAGTAACTCAATTCATCAGCATACTAGAGACTTCAAGCTTCAGGTGATGTTAACCTCTGGCATGTTTAACCCAGTGTCTCTCCAGCAAGTTCTGAAGACCTTGCAATGCAAATAGATGCAACTGAGGAGGAGAAGGGGACATATGAGGGTAAAATGATTTCCCCAACTCCATCCAGTAGGTCAGTGGTCAACCTGGAATAGAAACTCTCCTGTATCCATTGCAGTCTCATGCCCTTTGAATTGGTCTGGATATTAGAAACATTCCTCAAGGGGCTGCTCTGTCTTCAGGAGTATAAAATCTTCTCCATTATGTCTTTTTAGGGAATGGACCTTCAGGAATCTGTCTCTCATATTTGCTGTCGGGCTACATCCCTTACTTCAAAAGAGACTCTCTTCATCCTCATCCCATTCTTCAGAGGAAGCTGGAAGAGGCACCAGATGTTTCCATTTTGGACCAGGTTCGTGTAAAGAGAAACAGCATAACACCACAGTAAAGTGTCCTAGGGGTGTAAGTGATAACCTCATTTGACTTTTCAAAGTAATATGCCTTAGGCAGAGTACTTTTAGTTGTCCAGATCTCCCTTGTAGGAAATGCCAACATTGCTGTTTCTTGAGGTAGTCTTTGGGCAATAACAGGGTCTGTGTGCCAGTAGATGAGCTTTACAGAACACCAAAACCACTGCCTGGAAGTATTGGAGTAACAAGCAGCCTGCTGCCTGGCAGGACACGCATTTTGAGCATCTGATCTGCCTTTCCGTAGGATTTGGAGTATCTATCTGAAGGCTTGGAGGGACGATCCCACAGCCCTGTGGCTCTTCTGTTTGATACCCTTCAGCGTCCAGACACAGACTTTGGTGGAACAGCAGAATCTGTCCTCACCTGGTGGCATGAGACCGACAGAGCCGTCCCTCACCTGGTCCTTGGAAGAAACGCTCCGGGAGGTGCCTGGCACGTATGTGAATTGAAACCAAACTGCTTGGGGCTGCATGTGTTAACTGGAGAGGCAAAAGCTCCTCTAATGTGCCAGTCAGCCGCATTTGATTTCACGTATCTAGACAAGCAAAAGTTTAAAAGGAAAAAAGCATGAGAGGCTTTTTATATTTCCAGTCTGTTGTTCTCTTTGGGGACATGAAGAGTTTCATCCATGACAGCGAATCAGAGGAAATCACTGATTTCCTGATCTGCGCTGTATTGAAACATGACAAAATTGCATTTCATTTTTTGCATTAAATAACTGAAAGCTATTCTACTGTGTTTCTTGTTCCAGTCTATCGAGGGCTCTATGGTTACCCTGAGCAGAGGTGAATGGATGGGACTCCCAGATCTCCCGTTCAAAGACTGGCTGAAGCAAAAGAGAAGGTAAGATAGCTATGGGGCAAACATCCAGAGGTTTTTTGGGAGCCTGGGGTGGTCTCCTTGATTGTAGCTACCTGCCTGTTATGGATGATTCTAGGGAGAGAAAGCACACCCTTCCACCCCCGGTAAAAGTCCATTCTGCATTCAGTGATTCAGGTAAAGTTGCAGTGCTGCCTGGAGTGTGTCCTTCTCAACACATACGGGGGAGATAGATCACAGTGACCATAAGTTCTGCATAAAGCTCGGAAAAGGCATGGTCATCTGACTTCTGTGTCCTCTGCTGCTGTCCCTAATGACGAGTACAATCAGCTCAGCTACTGTGCAGTCTCTGGGGTGCTTTTGCTCTCGAGATGGGTAATCTTAAAAAGCCTAGAAGTTAAAAGTGGAATGGATGCAAGAGGAAGGCATAAACGAGCAACCATGTTCTTAGGAACGGGATTCCTGCTAGAGAAAGCTGCCTCTGTCCAACAGCTTGTGGGCCCAAGTGTTAGCTCTGTGTACCAGGAATAACTTTGCTGAAGTCAGGGAAACTAGATAAATCTTCTCTGATGGTGCTGGGATAGATGGCTCTAGGATAGATTCAGTGGAAGAGGGCAGAAATTTCAGCCTCTTACTTAACTGCTGCTTGACCTTTGTTTGTACTGTATTACAGAGGCCTCAGAAACAACAGAGCCACGGCAGAAGACATTGCTCAATATTACCAACACTATGTGGTGAGGAAAGGACTGCAGAAGAATTTCAAATCTGGTACTGTTGTGACCTCTGTGAGGAAAGTGAGCGCAGAGAGCATCTCCAGCCACACACAGAAAGATCTGCAGGAGAATAGTGACTTGCTCTGGAACTTCAATGAGAGAAGTACGGAGATCTTCCAGGTGGATGGATTTTTCAAAACTGTGAAAGGTGATAAAGAGCCCTTCTCCATCTATGCAGAGAATGTGGTCTTAGCGACAGGAACATGCGATAGTCCTACTTGGCTTGGGGTCAAGGGAGAGAACCTTTCCTATGTCCATCACCAGCTGTCTGCCCTGGAGGAAGCAGTGAAGAACAACAGCATTGGCATCATGTCAGATCCAGTCTTGATTGTAGGTGCTGGTCTGACAGCTGCTGATGCGATTCTCTTTGCTCACCATTGCAATATTCCAGTAATCCATGTATTTCGGAGACGAGTCACTGATCCGGGTCTTGTATTTAACCAGCTCCCCAAAATGATGTACCCTGAGTACCACAAAGTCCATCAGATGATGAAAGAACAGTCAGCTGCTTGTGCTGGGCCCTATGAGTGTTATGTTAGCCTTCCTGAGCATCACGTGCTATCCTTTGGCAAGGACAAGAAATGTATCTTTCAAGACAAGAATGGCTACCAGAAAGTTTATAAAATTTCCATGGCTCTTGTTCTAACTGGCTCAAACCCCAACCTCTCCTTTCTGCCAAATAATGGCATTGACTTGGCAATGGACAGTGGCCAACCAGTCAATCCAAAGAGGAATCCCATAGATGTTGACCCGTTCTCCTATGAATGCACTCAGGAGAAAGGGCTGTATGCTCTAGGACCTCTCGCTGGAGATAACTTTGTACGCTTTGTGCAGGGGGGGGCTCTGGCTGTTGCCAGCTCTCTGTTAAAGAAAGCAAACAAAAATCCTCCCTAACAAAACAAAAAAAAAAATCCTTGTGCTAACTGTGTCTGGGTTACTGCTGTTTTCTTAGAGAAGCAAGTCATCTGATTTGTACATCCTCAAATGTAAAGCCCACTCCTGGTATTCCTCAAGGTTAGGCAGGGAGTTGCTAAGCTCTTAGTAGCTGAGCTATTTGGGAAGGTTAACTCACCAAACAGAGTGGGTTGCATACACGGCACTGCCTTCAGGCCCTGGGGATTCAGCTCCTTTCCTGCCCAGCTGTGCATAAAGGCTACAGGGGCTTTGAATCTTGCGCCTGGAAAAGCAGGGGGCAAGACATTGATTGCTCTTCTGTGCAACACCTTCCAGGTTGCTGAAAACTGAATTGGTGAACAATCAACGTTAATTATTTCCAGACAGCAGGCTGACGGCCCTGTGTCTGTCAGTGTCTTACAGTGGTTTTTTCATGAAACAAAGTAAGCCGATGTGGTTTTATTAGCTCCTGTGGCTTGGCTGTATGTTCTTATTAGGCTAGAAATCGCTGAAAGATGTTGCAAGTACCTCTGGCACATGAAGTGGTACTCTGCAAACAAAAACTGACATAAAAACAGTCAAAACTGTATTGTCTCACTGACACCAGCAACAAGTGATATGCAATCACTTTTTAATCAAGGGATTCCCGTGATTGGATTTTTTTTTCCTCCTTCTTGAGAAGGAGTGGTACTGATTTGCAAACACTTGGTTTGCCATCTTGCAGCTTTCCGCTTTCAAAATCCTAAAATTGCAATAGCCAAATTCTTGGCAGCTGCTGTTTTGCAGAGACAGCAGAACTAGAGGGCAGCTACGGGTCTGTATGTACCTGCCCAGGTGCTGTGTGGGGCTTCTGCTGCACAGAGGATTTCAGAAAGATGCAGTATGTTATACATTGTATGAATTTCTAATGTAATGTGATTATTATTTTTTTTCTAAAGAATGCTATTTCTGTAAAGGGGAAATTGGCACAGTCACTTTCTGATAGTTTTATGCTACATATAGCAGTTTTTTAATACTAGTTTTCTAAAAGATTTTTATTGGCAAAACATCTTGTGACAGGCTTTCAGTCAGTGTTTTGATGAGCTGGGGTGGGTGGGAATGATGCCTTGTGTTGCAAAGAGCATTCTCAACAGACCTGGAGGGCTTTTCACAAGAAAAACGGGAGCCACAGCTAAATCTTCTTTGGTGTAAAGACAGGCTCTGCTCCCTGTGCTGCACTGAAACTCACCGACGGGGCAGGATGCTGCTTGTGTCTGTAAAGTTGAGTACGTGGAGACAGAGGCTGTTTGTAAATGAATCACCCTCAAGTTGGGATGTACGAGGCGCAGTGTTGCTGTATCGCATTCGAGTGTTTTTGCCACTGACTGTTCTTGTATGAGATTTGTCAATAAAGTGATTTCAGACTTAGTCTGTGTTTGTTTTTTTTAACTCTGACTTTGAATCTCTGACACAGAGAAGATCTAATGAATTGTTTGTCAGCTTCCTGGCCAGCACCAGCCTGTGGTTTGTGCGTGCTCAGTCCAGCATCTTTCCGCTCCCTGGGAGCACACTGCTATGGATTTGCTTTCTGCGTGTTTTCCTCTCCCCAGCAGGATGGGGAACCCTTGTAGAAGGGTTTGGAGTATCCATCTCTTCTGTGAGGTTAAAACACAATGGTAAACCAAGCTCTTTGCCAAGCATGTTCTTGCCTGGGGAATCTTAGATCTCTTTCCTGTTACCCGCTGCCTTCTCCTGTCTGGAGAAATCCTGAGTCAGGGCCTAGTCCAGTAAGTCAACAAGACAGTTTAGATCAGAAGGGGCTGTTGAAGATCCCTGGTCCAACCCCACTAAAACAGGGCAAGCTTTGAAGTTAGACCTGGCTGCTCCGTGCCTTATCGGGGAAAGCTTGTGAGTATCTTCCAGGATGCAGATTGCACTAGCAACACTTGATTGCCTCGTTCAACATCTGACCACCTTTGTTGAGAATTGTGGGCCATTTTCTTCCCTGGTTGAAGTGTCCCTATTGCAGTTTATTCACTGCATCCTGGGGGCTTTTTGTTTTTGTTTTTTTTTTTTCATTGCACAGCTCTGAGAAGAGTCTGGCTCAAGGTGTTAAAACACCATCCTCATTCTCCTCGCGAGGCTGAGACTGGAGAGCCCTCAGGATTTTGCGGGTGCAGATGTGTGGTGTGGATGAGTTTCCTGGTCTAATTGCCACTGGCAAGAGGGGTGGCTCTCTCGGTAGCATTGCTTTAAATGAGGTGACGGTTGTTCCCCTGAATCTGTTATCCTGGCAATATGGGGATTCCTGAGTATGGATAATATAACATGGCACAGAACCACGTGTTTTGGGTACTCTGTTAGCCCTGCCTTGTGTTCCTCTAGATCAGGTCCCAAGCCAGCGCAGGATTGTGCTCTTCCTCTCCTGCAGATGAACTTTGCTAGAACGAAATTGGTGATCACCTTTCTAAAAATACCATTTTTGGCCAAGTCTCAAATTCCTACGTCAAAAGCAAACGAAGTGGAGAACAAAAGCCAAAGGGCATCTTAAAAAAAAAACCAACAGGGCCATCAGAGTGTGCTGGAATAAGGGTGTAGGATTGGTGTCAGTGAAATGCTGCTCTTCCCGTCACTGAGGTCAAGGTCACAGTGTTCGTGCTGATCATTCCTGTATCCCGTGTTGCATGACCATGATCTCATTTGCCCTGCACCGGGGAGCTCCTAACGAGGGCAGCAGCCTGTGCCTGCGTCGGGGGAGCTTGGGTGGCCGTGTTTTAAATAGCCAGCTTTCTTGCCCAAGAGGCTGAGCTAATTGCCTGCCCTGCATAGAACTGGGAAGAGAAGTGGTTTTTCACAGCTGATGCTTAGAAAATATCCTACACTCTGCCCTGAAGGGATGTGGGAGCAGAGGATCTCAATAGCAGAGGTAGTGGTTTCCTCATCAACAGCGACAAGTCCTCGGGGCAAGGCTGTGCAGCGCTAATCCAAGTTGTCATTCAGTTCTCTGTATCCAGGGAGACAAATGTGAATTATTGTTCCAAAACATCAGCCATGAGAGTCAACAGATACCAGCTTTGTTATGTGTGGGATTCGCCCGTGCATTATGACTTTGACCTACAGCATGTGACGGGACCAGGAAAAAGAATTAGTCTCCTCCTGAGCGTTCTGCCCATCACATGCCGCTGGTTGGAGTGACGCAGCTTTGTCAGGCGAGATACTCAACGCTTTCACCACCGTTTCCATTGCTGCACGTGAGGCCCATGTGCAGTTAGCTGGCCACCTGGGCAAGTTTGCTGGCTATTTGAAACTGGAGACCGCTTTGCTTCCTTTCTCTGTCCCTTGCAGGTCCTTCAGTGTCCTCTCCCTGCTGCCCGGTGGGAGCCTTCTGCAGGCTTGATGACCAGAGCAGGTCGGTCTGGGAAGCCTCAAGCAGCTCCCTGCTCTGCTCAAATTCGGGTAGAGCAAAGTTATTCTTATTCAGACCTCCGGCTGCTGCTGAGAGGTGATTGGTTGTCACTCCACTACAAGGGCTCCATGTTGGGCACCCATTTTCTGTCCTTTGGAGCTCCTCGGCCTCCTTTGGTTTCCTCCCCAAACTCATCAGTCCCCAGTTTGTGTCTTTGCAGAAGAAGCTCCTGAGACCCGCTGTCACTGGCCAGGAACAGAGAAAAATATGCACCCAGAGCAGAAATTCAAGGATTTGAAGTTTACCAACAAGACAAAAAAAAGAGAACTGTGGGGGTTTTTTGATTTTTTTTGTGTGCTAGCAAGTCCTTGTAATCAAGGTTGATGTGTTTTAAACAAACACACTTGTGGGTGTGGCAGAACCGACTGTACAAGTCTAAACTCAGGTACCTTTTCTTATGCAATTAACGTGCAAACTTACTGCTGCTACTTTCTGCTTTGGTGAAGGACTTAAGAGATGTCAGAGCATGTTCGTTGTGAGCTTTCACTTCTTAAAGGAAGAGAAAGCTATCTTCTTTTTAAAAGGAGTCGTCTTTTACGTATCATCTGGGTTGAAATTATTTCAGTAAAATAGTCTTGGGAACCCCTTTGGTTGCTCAGCATTCACTTTTTTTGGCCACGCTTCTGTATTTGAGCACAGGACTAAATCCAGCCACATCTTGGCCAAACCGCTCTATTTAAAAGGTCTACAGAGCATTACGATGTATTGCAAGTCCTATGATGCTGTAAATCTTAGCTTTATAAGGACCCTTAGGGAGCTGCCAGGCTATTGCAGGCTGCGGTGCCTTAAATTAACCTGCTTTATTTGTGAAATATAGATACTTGTGTGCAGGCAAGCAGCCAGCGCATCACTGCTGACCGGCAGNGGTGGGGGGGTTTCCTAGCAGAAGGGGTTTAAAGCTGGAACCAAGCCTGGAGGCTCCAGGGAAAAACATCTGAAAAGTGGGGAGTTAAGAAAAGGGAAGGCAAATTTTGTTGGCTTTATCTCGCCTCCGCCAGAGCCTGGGAAGTTGCGGGGATCCGCTGCCCAGGGAGAGTTTCTTTTGCCATCCCCGGGGACAAAGCCCTGAGGACCAGGACAAAACCTGGATCCTCCGCTGTGCAGCTCAGAGGCAGAGAGATTCCTCTCTGGTATGGCAAGGAGAACGTCTCACAGCATTTCTGCCTTTGGCCGTATGAACATTCCCTTCTGCTCCGCATGGGCCCCCACAGGGAGCTTGGGTGGTGCCGATATATACCAATATATCAATTTACAGGAGCCTGTCCGAGGAGGCACAGAGCAAGCAGCTTTCTGCGAAGGGAGCAGAATGGATTTTTTTTTCCAGCCCAATTTTTTGCTGGTCGCATTCATTTCTTGGAAGCGCAGATGGTTCTGCCTGATGTTACGGCTGTGCTGCAGCGGGCTGGAAAGGAGGGAAAGGAGGGGAATCCTGAGCCAGGCAGCACGCGTGCATGGGCAGCGTGGCTCTGCTCCGTAACTGGCATCACTGCCAGCCGGGAAACCCGGTTTGGAAGGTGAAAGCACTATTTATTTAAGATATTTACCCTGCAGATGAATTTCCACATCTGGGTCTTGCTGGAAGTGAAGGGACTGGTGAAATAACTGCAGGAACCACCTTTAGGAACTGGGACACAGCTGGGCAGAGATGTGGCCCCCGCGGCGGGCGGCCAGGATGGGGCATTTGGTGTCAGCCCTGCTGTTTTTGGTGGTAAACAGAGCTGGTTTGGGCACAGCATTACATTGGGGCCAGGTCAGAGGGGGTTCACTGGGTGAAACAGCGGCTCACTGCATGCCGGGAGCGAAGAGGTGGATCAAGAGGGGTTGTGAGGGTGCAAAGTTACTGCTGATGACGAAGTGCGGGTTCTTGGGGTATTATATTGGGTAAGTCTCCAAATTTCAGTCGCGCTTTTATAGCCCACTGAACCTTTTGCCAGGGAGGCAAACCTTAACCAGATGATGAGCAAAGGGCAGGATGAAATCATTCCTTTAATGGCAAAGAAATAGAAAACCAGGAGAGCTGTGCTTTTTTTATGAGACCACAGACACAGTTTCAGGCCTAAAACATTCATTCTTTTTGAGAGCCAGCCCAGCGGAGCAAACCTCATTTGCAACTTGGCATTAATACCCAAGTTATCCAGTATTATCATAACTCCGAGTCAGCAGAGGTCTCAGAGGCTTTCAAAGCTAATAAACTGGCAGATAGACCTTTCGGCTGAAAAACACAGGGAATTTGTATGTCAGAAAAAAATTCCTTGGTGTTTATCTGTGGTAATAAATGGACTTTTCCGTTTAAACATTAAGGTCTAGCAAAACCAAGCCAATGGCAAAGTGGTGGGATGCTGAATGCGGATGTGCCGGGGGCTGCAGTGCTGGGAGCACCGTGGGATGCACTGGGTTCAGCCCGTCCCCTGTAGGGTCCCCTGCTTGGGGACCAAAGGGGACACAGGGGCTGAATGGCCGCCTCCAGCCAGGAGGAAAGGGGGACACGTGATGGGCATTGTGACATGGAGGGGGGTGAGAGGTTTGTCTTCCCAAGGCACCTGCAGAGATACAGAGATACAGATACAGCGTCGGCACGGCTGGAGGGGCGAGAGCCCAGCCCGGGGGCTGCGGTGGGAGCATGGATTCCCAGCTCGGATGTGGTGATCCAAGTTTTCTCCGAGCCCTTTCCAGCACCTGTTTGCCAAGCTCCCTTTCGCAGGGGTCGCTGGAGCAGCTTTCTTGTAAATGCTGCTCTTGTTGCGGCATCTCTGGCAGCTGCCCAGGAAATCAAGGCAATTAATGAGCAATAAGGCACATGAGCGGTGAGAGGTAAGGGCGCTGTTTCGTATGAATGAATTACATGTGATTCATGCTGCCTGAAGTAACCTATCTGCAAAAACATACCACGTCACCCGCATTGCACTTTCACGAAGTTTAAGCAAAAGAGGCTTCTCAGGAGTGTGAATAGCTGGTAGTATTTTTTGCTGGCAGGACTATAACTAAGATGGCTTAAGAGAGCTGATTAAAGCAGGCAGCACACAACCTCTGCGATATATTGACCCCAACAAATGTGTGATAGTAAGAAGGTTTTCTCCCCTGAAAATTAAAGCTTTAAAATCCTCCCTCGGTGTTACGTAGAGGTGGAAGTAAGACCTTTGGAAATTTTCCATTAGAAAAAGAGACAGAAAAAAGTTTTCGACTGGGGATTTATAGCAGAGCCTCAGGTGCAGTGCTCTGACACTGCAGTGAATGCTGTAACTGCTGGGATTTAGGGGGGGATTTCTGGTTCCCTTTTTGGCGAGCGCTTCTGTCTCAAGGCCGAGAGACATTTCCAGATTTGTGTTTTCACCAGAGCTGGTCTCTTCCCCTGCACCATTCTGATTTTTGGTGAACCCGTGTTTTTAAGAAGCAAAAAACATTCCCAGGCGGTGCTGTGGAGGTCTGCAGCAACCACTTGTGCTGTTTCATGATTAAGGGGACTGTCATCCTGAGGTTGATACAAGTAAGTTCACGTTCCAGGAAATACAAATATTTATATAAATATTTTTCAGGAAGATGGAGAAGCAAGTGTCTGAGAAAAAGATAAAGTTACATAAACACATGTTATCCGCCTGATGTAACACCCCAAATACCTCATCCACTGAGTAATCTGGATGTGACATAATGGGGGCGCCGGCCGGGAGCCGGCCAAGTGAAATGTTCTCACCCCGAAACAAAGGAAAGCAAACCGAAGGGAGGTGGAATCTCCCGTTCCCAGGCTGCCTGTCCCCTGTGACCTTCCTCGCGCTCTGTTACATCCATTTCCAACAAAGGGCTTTTTTTTCCACCCCCTCCCCCTTCCTTTAAACAATGCAATGGATCCCCCTCCGTCCATGTGCTGGGAAGCGGCTGGCTGTTCGAGCCGCTCTCGGAAGCAATGCGGCTCCGCTGGAGCAGCTCCCGGTTTGCCGTGCGCAGCTTTCCCAGCCTTAGGTGAAGGAAACTACGGGACTTCAAAAACAATCCTGCAGCTGAAACTATAAAGTCTTGTTCTGGTCAAATATCATTAGAGATGAACCACCTTCCTCCCTTTCCTGGTGTGAGCAGTCCCAGTAGGTTTTGAATACCGCACTGATAAGGGAAGTGGAAATGCAGAGGATAAAAGTGCTTATTCTGTTAAGGGCTGAATGACTGAGCCCCAAATTCTCACTCTTTCCAAGGCCAGAAGGTCCCAATGGTCCCCGCTTGGTGAAAGAACCAGCACTAAGCATTTTCTATATGGAAAAATAGTTTCTGTATTCCTCTGATTCCCCAATACTCAGATTTGTCAGGATGATGTTTTGTGAATTATTTACTACATTGAAGTTTATATGACAGGGGAAAAGCTCAGCAAGAAGGATGGTGACTAACGATGTGTATTCAAGTGAACACAGGGAGGAGGTGAAGGGGAATTTTCAGATGGGATTTTTTTGCTACTGTCAGTAAGGGGACATATTTCTTCTTTTTTTTTTTTTTAATTTTCTTAACTAGTAATGTATTACTTGTAGCTCCAGCTGTCCTTGTTCTTTCCCCAAAGCACTGGTCGCCGTAGCCTGGGGCTGGTCCCCAGCAGCAGAGGACGGGACGGATGCTGTGTGCCCTGTAACGTGGCTCTTCGTGATGTAGCATCAGGCACTTTGCTGATGGAAATTCAACACAGCTCAGGTTTGAGATGAGAGCATAGCTGTTCAGGCGTGAACATGGGGTTTGCTTGGTGCGGTTACCTCATGCTGACAGCCTTTAATTTAACAAATTCAGAGCCGGCTGCCTAAACAGAGAACAGGGGGACCCGACAGCCTCGTTTTCTACATCCAATTTTCTCAGCTCACATCCTCTGATTTCTCCCCAGCTCCCACAAGGAATCTGGGCTCTTGTCCTCAGCTGTAGTTTATGACAGTTTTGAGTCCATATCGAGTAATTCCTCTCACCACCCCTCCAGATATCTCACTTCTCCCAGGGCATTCGATCACACCTTGAAACTGATGCCACCCATGTTTTCTTTTCTGACAGCTCTAACAATAACAAATGGGGATTGCATTCTCCATAAATGGCCCACCCTGGGAGATCTGACTGCCAGCCAAGTTTGGCTTCAAAATCCTTACTGTGGCTGTAGGTAGGCAGCCACCCCACCTACGAGAAACGTTTCATAGAATCATAGAATGGTTTGGGTTGGAAGGGACCTTAAAGCCCACCCAGGGCCACCCCCTGCCCTGGGCAGGGACACCTCCCACCAGACCAGGTTGCTCCAAGCCCCGTCCAGCCTGTCCTTGAACACCTCCAGGGATGGGGCAGCCCCAGCTTCTCTGGGCAACCTGGGACAGGGGCTCACCACCCTCACAGCAAAGAATCACTTCCTCAGATCTCATCTAAATCTCCCCACTTCCAGTTTAAAACCATTCCCCCTCATTCTATGGCTCCCCTCCCTGATCCAGAGTCCCTCCCCAGGTCCTCCATCAGGACCTCCCTGATGTGTCCAGTGATGGGGTCCCAGGTCAGCAGAGAGGCCTGCCCAGAATGGGCAGCTGAAGGGAAGAAAAGATGTAAAAGGCCAAAAGGAGACAAGCCTGAAGAAAATGAACTATTCAAGGAAACTTCCTTGGATTTGGGCTGGAGGACCTGAAGGTGCCAACTGTGGTGGTGTGCAGGGTGCTGGTGTGCCCAGGCTCCTTTGGAGGCTGCTTCCATGTACAGCTGGCACCAGGGCAGCAACCAGCTGGGCACAGGCGGCATACTTCTCGCTCTCCTTCCAATAAAAAATGCATCACATTCGTGGAGGAGGAGGAGTGAGATTATTACAGGGAGCTGGGAAATGACTGCTTTTTATTGAAAGCAGACATTTCCTAGGGATGCTTAGTTGCCCTTCACCAACCCCATGCGGCCCTTGGACGAAGCTGGTTCCTGCTGGAGTTTTAGCCAGGGAAGGATGCTTTCCTGCCCTCCACTGTCACGCAAAGGTGGTGTGTTCAAACTGGCCTTCGTGGGAGCCACGGGTACACCCGATGCCTTCTTCTTTCCAGTTCTTCTCTCCATTTTCGGCTGTCACAAGCCCCTTTGGGGCAGGGCACGGGCGAGCATCCTTGCCCTGATCTGGGATGCGCAGTACCGTATTTATCGTGGCTTGCTTGCTGCATGGCCAGCTTTCCTCCTAGCACGCCTGCAAGTGTAAAAACCTCCTGCTGCGAGCTGGCGCTTGTGTTTCAGTAAATATGAAAAGAAATCATGGTTTATTTGTTGAGGGAGTGTCCCCAAACACAGCCTCCTGGCAGTATCTAATCTGGCTGTCAGAGCTGGAGGGCGCTGCCCACACTTCTAGACATTTTGTGGCTGACCCGGGGCCAGGCTGTTACCTCAGTCCTGAGCTCTGGTTCTAATGTTGGCATGTGAGCCATCCCGAGGGACTGAGCGCAGTCAGCCGGCCACCCAGGGGCAGGATGGATGCGGGATGGCATCACGTTGTCGTAACTCCATCCCCAAAAGTCATCGAGAAAACCCCCTCTTGGCAGGTGGACTCGGAAACATGCTGGACTATTCCATCAGCCAAAGCTTTTGGTTTTTGTTGTAAAAACAGAGCATCCAGCACTTTGCTGGAGCCTGCCAGGGTGGGTGAGCGCTGGTGTCTGTGGTGGGGGTGTAGGAGGCAGCTTTGCTGTTGGGGACGTCATGATTGCCAGCATGGAGCTTGCCAGCACGACGGAATATGAGTAAGAGCCATAAACTGGGGCTGGGGAAGGGGCTGGGTTAATAAGCCAGCATCACCCACGTGTCCATGTTCCAAAATGCCAGTCCTTGGAGGGGCTTTCCAAAGTCCCAGGAGGGACTTCTTCCCTGGCTGCTTCAGGACTGTGACATGGGGCAGGTTGTAATTCCAACTGAATGCCTCTGGCACCTATCGATAATTTATATCCCTGGTCCCTGAATTTCCTGGCAACGAGATTAGTCCCAGCAGCGTGCAGTTGGCGCAGCCACACTGGTGTGGCCGGCCCTGTTGGGCTCCCTGCGGGCGCCCGGGAACTCTTCACCAGGCTTCGTGCCCTCTCCCAGTCTCACTCCACCTCTCCCCGAGCCCACAGCCCTGGAGCCCTCCAGCCTGATGGCTCTTCGGGACCAAAACATGCCCATCCCTCCCAGGAGCCATTGTTCGGAGACTCACACCTCCCTGCTGCAATCAGAGCCTTTATGTAATTTATGTTTGCAGTGGGACATTAAGGTGTGCCCTGTAACGCTATAAAATAAACAACTCTGGATCCTTTGTTTTAACAGGTCTGAGACTAATAGCTAGAAATGCCTCACAGCCATAAAGAATGAACAGCGGGACAGGAGCGCTGCACTGAGAATCTCTCTGCTGGAGGCAGGATAGTTTTCAAGTCTATAATGGGCTTCTGGAGTCACTTGCCATAATCCTGGAGGCAAAGGTGAAGCAGTAAATCTGCGGTGACTCAGAGTGTGCACCTGGTAGAGAAACCCTCAGAAACATTTCTGCAAGGCACCAGATTTATTCTGGCTGGTGAGGCACACTGGGGGAATCCCTCTAAAATCGCCCAGAAACAAAGGGAACCTAAAGAAGGATCCAAAACAACCCATGGATGCCATCCATAAGCAGTGTTCCTCTGCCAGGAAGAAAACCAGCAGTTTTTCAGGTAGTTTATCTCACTGCAATTTAAGATTTCTGTACTTCTGCAGTCATGGATGCAAGCTTTATTCTGATATTTAACATAGCCACTCCTCACAAACCTGAAGTCACACCTGGTGGCTCTGTCAGCGGGGAGCCTTGTGCCCTGGTACCCAACATCCTGCCTGATGCTCGCGCTTCCTGGATGCCCGTCATGAGACATGGGCTTCTACCATGTCGGAGTCGGCGCTAAGAAGCCCGAGAAAGAAACCTCTTCTTTTGAGACAGATCCTGCTGCAATGTACTCAGACAATCTGGGTGGCATAGAGGTTAGGAATATAGCATGGCTTCATTTAATATCTTTATTCCTGCCATTTTCATCAGAAAAGTCATGTGGTGAGTAATTAGCTTTGTATTTTTACCTGTGTGTCTCATACTGCATAGTCTCCTACTGAAATATATGGGCCCTCAGGTGCACCTAGGAATTGGGAATGAAAGCAACATCATAAAGACATCACAATAGGTTTTTACCGCTCAAATTTGTGGTTTGCTTTGGATCTTTTTTCCATGGTTTTCCAGAAGTTACAGAGTTACCTGGAGATTAATTGCCACCCTGTGTCTTGCCACCTGAAATCACGAAGTAGCAGACAGAGCAAGGGTAAACCCCTCCTGGTATCTATTGCTGGTGTTGGAAGAGGGATTTCTCTGGAAATCCGTGACGGGGAGCCCCCAGAAGATGCTGTCCTCGCTGTGCTGGTGGCTCCACACGGTGGCCTGGCAGCGGGAGCAGACAGCCCCGGCTTCGCCAGCGATGCTCAGAACCTTCGCACAGGAACGGCGTGGAGATCTTCTCCATCACGATATCGTGTTATGCAATTATCTGTGTACAGACTGTACAGACATGCCTTCAAGGAGGGGATTAGGTGTCTTGCCAGTCCCGAAGCACTGATCTGGACTTGCACGGGGTGGTAAAGCTGTCGGGACAGGTTTTGCTGGGAAACAGTTTCGGGCTTCTGAAGGTGTGACTCAAACCCGAATTAAGAGGCTAAAACCTGTGGGGTGTGACCTGGGATGCGGCCGGCAGTGGGAAAGACAACTTTAAAAATACCAATGTGTTCAATTAAAACCGCTTAAAAATCAATATTTTAGTGAGGAAACACAAGCATATTTGGCTGCAAGTTCTGGTGGAAAGCAGGCTTTCAGTCCTGCTGAGGTGTTCGTGGGTCCGTCCCACAGCAGCACAGCTCCCTCTCCCGACTGCGGAGCCCACGGGTGCCGGATGAACCCGGCATTGTGCTGGCTGTGAGACTGGCTGGTTTTTGCAGAGCAGAGGGGCTTTAAAGCATGAACACATCGCATCCCCACCTGCGGGGATGGGGTAGATTAAGACATCCCAAATCCATAATTATTCCACGTTCTCCACTGAGCTGTGTAGCCCAGTGGGACCTTCCCGATCTCCAACCATCTTTTCCAATTTGATTTAAAGAAAAAAGATATCTATTTTACAGTGAGGGCTGCTGCCTGAGGAGGCGGGGGGTGGGCAGGGGTGTCGGCTGGCAGCGCCTTGGTGCAAGGGGTTTCTGATGGTCACTGCAGCCTGGCCACTGCCACTGCCCTCCCTGCTGACACCCCGTGTCCCGGGGCTCTGCAGGGACACGAGCAGCACAGGTACTACGCAAACACACTTTGTGCTTAAAGCACTGATACACCCCTGTGTCAATCTACGATGCTCTGACCTTTTAGCCCCATGAAATGGTCTTCAAGTCTTGATTGTTCACTTCCTCAACAGCAGATAGCTTGGATGATCCTTAGAAATACAGTATTTCTGTTTGTACAAGGGTTTGACGAGCCCTGCTTTTGTTGTCCAAGCAGCTTTAATGCACCAGCTTGGCTACAGGTAGCTTGGCCAGGAGTATGTCCCCTGGAAACAAGATCGAGTTCCTTATGCTGCAAACCTTGCGGTGAGCGTCTCCAGGTGCAGTGTTCCGTTAGGATGCTGCGTCTGTGCCACAGTTTGAGAAGCCCACAAAGCAGGTACAGGGCTGGAGAGGCGGGCACTGCAAGTGGATGAAGACACAAATCTCACATGCTCATCAGCCATAATGCACGACTTGCGTTACCCCACGGAGCCCAGCTGGGGAAACAGCCCAAAACTGCCCAAACTGGACTTGTCAGAGGAGCTGTGCTTCAGGCAAGGGGGCACAGGCTGTTGGGGAGCTCCATCTGGGGAGACAAAGCCTCAGACGTGGCAGACAGCTGAAATGCATGTCAGAGTGCTGTAGTTTGAGGAAGACACAGCAATTTATTGTCATTCCGACAATTATTCTCTCACCTGATGACCCCCCCCGACCCAGGAAGGGAAATTGGGAAAAAAACAAGGAAACCTGAGGGTTGAAATATAAACAGATTTAATAGAATAAGACTAAATAATTAACATTAATAACACTAAAGAACCAATACTGATCCCGATACCAATGTAAAACACACGAGGACTATACCCACCCCGTTACCCAGCAGAAGCTGTGCACTCCCCACAGGGACGGCCAATGTGGGACCCTGCGAGTGCTACGGCTGTGGGAGGAAGGGAAGGGCTCAGGGCTCTGGCACTGGGGCAAGCAGTGCTCAGGATGGCAGCCAGCAAGGGAGGGAGAGAGAGGGAGAGAGAGAGAGAACTCCTCAGCAAAGTTTGTAATTTCTATGGAATGTGCCGTTCATGGTATGAAATAACCCTGTTGGCAGCTTGGGTCAATGCCTGAGTCTCACTCCTCCTCGTCCCTGCACCTCGAAAACACCGAGACCTTGAAACCCGCACCCCAGAGCTGGCGATAAAGTAAATATTATCAAATATTCAGACACTGGAGTTTTCTAAAAGTGCAGTTTTCCCAGGCATTAGAAGAGACTTTACTGAAAAGTAAAATTACTGAAAGAAAAGTGAGTCCCGTGTCGCTCAAACCACGACAGAGAGCCTCGCCACCACCCCACTGCGGGACCCTGCTCTCCGGACCGCCACTGCTGCTGGGCCCACGGGGAGTTTTCGTTGCCGCCAGGAGATAAACCACCAGAAAAACACACTTTGCCGTAAGGCGGCGCCTCCTTGCAGCCCCAGCACCAGGCACTAGATGTCCCTGCGTGCCGCGCCGCGGGCGCACATCCTCCGGTGCCGCACAGGCTGCCTGCGTGACATTGCCACGGGACGAAGGTGGCCCTTGTCCAGCTCTGGCCTTGCAGGATGGAGGGGACTTCATGGGCAAAAGGCGCTTGCTGCCCCACTTGTCTTCGTGCTCCCCTGGGGATGCCAGGTCAAGAGTTCCCTCGCTCAGGGGGGGGTGTCGTTTTCCATGAGATCCCAGCGAGTTCTCAGCCATGCGCACCCCAGCACCTGCGGCTCGAAGTCACTTAATGGTGATCTCGTTAAATTATTTCAAGAGCAGCCCTTTGTTGTGTGAAATCGATAGCTGCCTTGCAGGTCTGTTCATGTCTCGGTGAAACCCATTAAATTACATGAGCGGCAAATGGAGCAGCATTTTAAAACAGGTTCGCAGCCAGGAAACCCAGTATCTGCTTATAAAATGATTTTTTTTGCGTCCAGCAGTGAGCAGGACCGGAGAAATGGCAGATGTTACTCACCCCAACTCTTAATGAATAATTACTGGAGTGGTGTAACATATAAATAATTTCCCCACTTCTGTCACTTCGAGGAAGCAAATAAGGACAAATAAAATGCTGCGGGAAAAATGAGTGTGCCCGGTGCCTGGGCAGCAAGGAGTAGCCTTGAGTATGCGACTGAACTGATGGTCTGTATGTGAGAGCCCGGCTCACTCCCGGAGGCTGCAGCGGGCATCTTTTGGGGAGCCCTGACAGACCTCCCCATCTCATTGCCCGTGTTTGCTGATGGGCCGTCTGCTTACCCCGAACCTCGTTTCTGCCAAAATCGCTCCTATCCTACAGCTCCAGCGGCGCTTTGAGGACAGAGAGCAATGCCGAAGGAAAAGGGACACCCAGGCAAGTTTTGAGTCCTACTGCATAACCTCCCCGCGTTCGCAGCTTTAGCCACAGGCTAAATATGTTAAGAATAAGAAAGGTTTCTATCTTATTTCCTTAAAGCGAGCATGCCCTGGGGCAGCTCTCAGCCAGTGTCCTGCCCATGCCCTGGCTGAGCCTGAGATCCTGCCCGGGCTCTTGCCGGGGGCTTTGCCATCGTACCCCATCATATACTGGGTACCCCAGAGGGAGTCCCTCTTACATTGAAAGCTGCCAGATTTTTACCCTCCGAGCAGTAATTAACGGTGTTTATTGTCAGTTAATAAATTGGGGAAATCTTGTCCTCCCACAAATGTGGCCAGAGGTGGTATCTGCTGGGCAAAGGAGGAAATTATTTTAGAAATTAATTACAGCGGGCATGAGCAATGGGAAAAATACCAGTCCCCCCCTCCCCACCTTTGCTACGAAGAAGCTCGATAGCTCTAATTTCAATACATTTGCAGACACATTTTGTCCATTGAAATGGTGTGAATTAAGAGTTTTATGTTGCCATTGGGTTAGTTATAAAGTGGCAATAATTTATTTAGGTGCAATAACTCAAATGTTTTTTTTTCATTAGCGGTCGTGCCCACAGACATGCTTATAAATCTGAAAGTCTACAATTCCCCATTTCTGTGCTTTTTATACTGTTATATACGATCCGAGACAAGGTGTACCAGAGACAAGAAACAAAGGGTAATTTTGAAAGGTCATCAGAAATGGATTGGTTTATTCCAAGGGTTCTTAATAGTTCTGACCTAAGTTGCACGTTGAAAGGAAAAATATTTTGGTCTGCTTTATGTAAATGCTAATATAAGCAATAAACATGCAAGAAAAATGCTACAATGTCTGTTCCCTACAAGCACACAATCACAAGCTCTGTCGAGTCCGTGGCCTGTGACTTTAAGCAAGGGCGGGTCGGTTTTGGTGTTAAATGCTCGTTTTCGCAATTTGCAAAACAACAGAGCTGGGTAATACCCCCTTAATACCCAATAAACGAACCCAACACCCCACCCTCTGAATTTATTTAGCAGCCATTAGCGAAGGGGGCCCCAGGTTTTGTGCCTCCTGCTAGGAGTTCACTGAGTTTGCCTGCACCTCAGGATAACAAAAATGCAATATTCTTTGGTTTTTAAGGTTTCCGCTCTATGGTGGTACCTTCCCTGGGGAGGAAAGGCCATGCCTGGAGCCGGTGTGGAGCCCCTAGCCCAGGTGTCCTGAATTTTACAGGATGCCCGGAGCCCGTGGGCAGCCCCAGCCAGGAGCTGTGCTGCTGCTCAGGGCTTGGGAGAAGCCACACAGCTCCAGGGCCCTCTCTGGGATGAGCCTCTGTATGCCTTGGAAGGTGAGTCTCAAGATTTAGAGGTTTGACCCCGCCCCTTGTGGTGTTAATTCCTCATACTGCTCTGGGGAACCCTCTCAGAGCTCTGGGGAAGCCTGGCCATCTGGGGATTATGATAATAGAATCATAGAATGGTTTGGGTTCGAAGGGCCTTTAAGGGTCGTCTCCTCCAACCCCCCTGCAATGAGTAGGGACATCTTCAACTAGATGAGGTTACTCAGAGCCCTGGCCAGCCTGACCTCGAATGTTTCCAGGGATGCGGCATCTCCTGCCTCTCTGGGTAACCTGAGAGTATCTCACCACCCTCATTGTAAAAAAATTCTTCCTAATCTGAATCTCCCCTTTTTCAGTTTAAACCCGTTCCCCCTCGTCCCATGGCTCCCCTCCCTGATCCAGAGTCCCTCCCCAGCTTTCCTGGAGCCCCTTTAGGGACTGGAAGGTCTCCCCGGAGCCTTCTCTTCTCCAGGCTGAACCCCCCCGACTCTCTCAGCCTGTCCTCACAGCAGAGGGGTTCCAGCCCTCCCAGCATCTCCGGGGCCTCCTCTGGCCCCGCTCCAACAAGTCCACGTCATCCTTATGTCGGATCCAGAGCTGGATCTCCTAATGCTGCAGGAGTTTTACTTGATGGTGAGGTTAGTGCAGGTAATTATGAGGTTGCCTTTAGGAACAGGACCAGGAATAACGTGAACTCTCACGCTGCACCTGGTCTCCATCTGCAGGAACCAGGTGCATTGGGTGGGCTGTGTAGTTCCTGAAAAAAAGTCCCTGAGGAGGGGATGATTGGGTGCAAGCAGGAGTGCTTTAAAAGAAGGGATTTTTTTTGCTCATTAGCGTAACTGCAGTTGGAAAAGGCTCTGTAGGTATTTAAAATCAAAGGCTACATTTTATCTTAGAGCAAGAACCAGTGTAGCACTCTTAAGATCAATGAGATATAAAATGGTGCATTTGAAGCATTTTACTTGCTCCAGCTCCTGCCCTGGCTGCAAGGCCTGGGTCAAAGTCCCCTGATCCCAGCGACCGGGGGGGGAATCCATGCTTTATTAACGGAGTGGGCGAGCTGTATTCCCCAAACCATGAGCTCTGAACCCCTCAACTTGCAGAGGGGAGGGGGTTTGTTGTATTTTTAGGTGTTGACTTACATTGCACAGGTGCATGGTTTCCCTGGGTCTTCTTCAGTTCAGGCCAGTGTGTCACCTCGGTGTGGTTGTCAGTGTGGCATTTTCAAGCTGGGGTATAAATTTGTTATAAAATCACCTCGTGATTACACATGGCATTATAATAAACCTAAATTAGTGCAGGGACTAAAGTGGCATTTCAGCCTCTGGGCTGGGCAGGCAAAGTCCCTCTGCCCAATTCCCGTCTCTATAACGGAGTCACCATTTCCTCTTCCTGCCATCGAACCCTTGGATTAACCTCAATCCCTCAATCATTAGTAAATATTAGTAAGTCATATGTGACATTTTGCACTAAGTGGGGCTGCAGGTCCTGCCTGTTGGAAGTGTTTAATTAAATAAAGCTCCCCGCTGTGCGCAGAGGGACAGGGGGGAGAAGGCAGAATTCAAAGGGGAGATGAAAGGCGCTCCCTCTGCCTGCCACACCAGGGTGCAGGCAGGACTTCTGCTCTGTTTCGGACCTTTCTTTCAGAGAAGCCCTTGGGTTCTTCAGGTGGCCTCTCATCTGTAATTGCAGCTCATGGTTTGAGCTACTGCTCCAATGGCCTTTCCAGAAGCTGCTGGAAAATATTGGGTGTAGCACCTGAATAAAGCCCCCGATGAAAGCTTGTAGAGCAAATGTCAGCAGTGATGGGGGTGAACCAACGCTTTGTGCTGAGCACTGTGTGGACCAGGGAGGGAAAACTGCTGGGCCAGGATCAGGCATGAAACTGGAATGGCCATAGCCTTTTCTTGGGACCTCGGATATTCTGAACTTGGAGCTGGGGGTGCGGGAGAATAGCTCTGGTCTCTCCCAACCTTCAACAACCTCCCTGTCCTTACTGGGTCCTTCCTTTGTAGGGCTGCGGTGGCCTGGGACCCGACGTGTGCCTGACAGGGGCAGCAGTGGGGAAGCTCGCTGTTTAGCATCAGGGCAGAGAAGGTGGAGCTGGAGCTGCCGTCGTTCCCTCGGCAGCTTGCCGTTGCCGCTGTTGGGCAGGGTTTGAGCTCGCTGCCGGCAAAGCAACCTGGAAAGGAAAACACCAGTGTGTCAGGAGTGGAGACAGCAGGCTGTGCTGGGCTCTTCTGCCATTGGGTGCTGTGTGGCTTGACTGCTCTGGGTCTGTCAAGACCTGTAATTAATGTTTGCTGCTTTCACTGGGATGCACTTTGCCTGGATTTAACTGTGCTTTTTGTTGTCTCCTCTGTGTTCTCTCCTCTTTATTCCTGTGCCGCTCAGCATCTGTGTTCTGCATATGCATAAAGCTTTCAAGGCAACCAGCGGCTGCTGGTGGTCCTCCACTCTCCACCTTTAATGAAAGAGCAAAAAGCGTGCTGGATGCCAGGGAGCAGCAGCTAAAGAGATGCTCCACCATCTGGCTCGAGAGGCAGGCAGGTGTCAAAGCCATATTGTCTCCGCTTGTCCAGCACTTGTTTGGTTTCTTCTTCTGGTTGATGGCTGCATGCCAGGGACCTGGGCAGCGCCGTGACCAGTGGCAGAGGGTGGCAGGAGAGGTTGGCAAAGCCCGATGCCTTGGCTGCAGGTGTGTTTACCTGCATGGGACAGACGTGTCCCATGACCCTCAGCAAGAGGCAGGGGATGAGTTTCAGCACACAGAGCCCAACCTGGGGTCTGTGCCTCTGCCCTCCCCCTTGGCTGCGGTGTGACAGGTGGGCCGGACCAGCCCGAGCACATGCCTTGGGGGTTCCTGTGCGTCCTCACCTGCCTCAGATAAATACAGAATTGTCTTTTCCATTTATTCCTCAAAGGGAGACTTCAACCTCATGGAAACAGACTTCAGCCTCATGGAAACACGAGAATAACAACAGTCCCTAGCAATATGGCCAGTTAACTTCACAGTGCAAATGGCTGGCAGCTTCCTAATGCCTTAGTGGCTGAAACTTTTTCTATCTAGATCCATTTAGGGAGGTAAATGAGTATTTAAATGCCATAGAGCTGGTTTTGACATTAACAAGAACTGATTTTTGACAAAAGCACATAAATAGCCCCAAACTTCCAAGCCAAGTAATGAATCTTCTTGGCACACAGAAACAAAAATTCAAAGAACCTTATTTATAACTTATTCAGTAAATAATTTTAAATAACGAGCATATAGTAATTCTAAACTGGCTGTGATTAATACAGTCTGAAGCAGTCATTTAGCGGAGGGATGTCTAAAAGAGAAAGAAGCCTATGAATAATCTGAGGATTATAAAAGTACAAAAAAGCACCATAATTCAGGCCACGAGGGGTACGGGCCGAATGGCACCAGCAGTCGGTGTGTAGGGATCCAGCCCTCCTAAGCCCATGGCAAGGATCAGAAGATGTGTCTTGCCTAAGTTATCTTTGCTGTGAGATGTAAGTGGGGATTGAGCGATGGCTGGCTTGCACGCCCACCTGCTCTGAGCATCCCTGTAAATGAACGCAGAGCTATTAAAGCGCTCCACACAGCTCTCGTGAGCCAACATAAGCCTCCTGAAGTTCCCCCATCAATTTTGCATTGCTGGAGAAGAAGGGAACCCTGAAAGGTGAGAGCTGGCTGAAAGAGGGGCTCAGCCCACAGGCGTCCTGGCCCACTGTCACACTTCTCCGTGCCCCATCTATTTACGAGCCTTTCAAGAGCTTCCAGCCATTAGCCACATACTCCAGCAGAGAGAACCGGGCTCCCACTCGCTTTTCTTTGAGCAGCAGCTAAGAGGAAAATGCACATTCCCCCTCCTGTCACCTCGAACGCAGAAGTTTCACCCTAATTTACCTGAATAAAGATGGGTGGTTAGAAGAAGAGACTATATACTGCCCCCAGCTAGACTTTGCTGGGGGGTCTGGGCTCTGGTGCCCTGCAGTATATAAGCTCTGTTTAAAGAAATAATTTATTGCTGTGGTTTTTTTGGTGTTTTTTTTTTTTTTTTCTCTTGAAGCAGTAGCTGGTCAGGCCTTTTGGAGTGATCGTGCTGATCCTCATTTGGAGATCAGGCATTGGGCTGAGCGTGGGAAGCATATAATGCTTGCACGGAGGTGCTGGGCTTGCTGGCTCATGTGTCGGAGATGTTCAAATCCGGGGACCTGGCCCTTGTGGGGCACAAAGTTCCACTCGGAGCCTGTGGCTGCTCCAGCACCCTGGGGAACCCCCTGAGAGGGTCTGGGTCAGAGATCGCTGCCTTTGGTGCCTTTCTGGGTCTGAACTCAAACTGGGACCGTCTCCTCAAGTGTGGAGGGGGAGATGAAAGGATTTAGTGTCATTTTGGCCAGAAGACTTAACTGCCTCTACTGCAAGTCTAGATCTTGACCTGTGTAGGTGAGCACAGGAGCATCCCAAAGGAATATCCTCATAATACAGAATTATAGGATTGGAAATGTTTGTCCAGCTGAGTGCTGTGATAATCTCTGTAGCCATGCATGCTGCAGTACCCCAGCTGGAATCGCTGGCTATTTGTCATATAGGGGCTTTTTGCAGTTGCGGTAGGGGCTCAGGGGCAAGTTTTATCTCCTAGCAAGGAATCTGTTCCCTGCTGTCCCTACAAAGAGCTGTTAAAATCTGTTGTGGGGTTAGGGAGGCTGCAGTGGGGAGAGGACATGCCATAGGAATACTCTTTTTTAGACAGAAAATGCCTAAAAGGATGGTTTGTGTTGGAGCGGGGTCGGGGGGTGGCTGTATGGGGGTGGGAGCATGCAGGCAGCACCCAGCGGGGCTACTCCGGGGCGACCTACCCCCACCCCAAAAATCCCCCCGGGTCCCCCCGCGGGCCCGCCCTTGCCCGCTGCCCGCCGTGTGGCAGGAGGAGGAGGAGGAGGAGAAGGAGGAGGAGGGGGAGGGGGGAGTCCCCAGCTCCGGCATGAAGCCGGGCTGAGCGATGTGCGAGCAGGCAGCGCGCTACTGCCGGGCAGGCGTGCAGAGGCTGCTGCGCAAGCCTCCGCCGGCACTCCGCGGGCTGGACGGGCTGCTGCGCTGGGTGGTGGCCAGGATGGGCGACAAGGCGGTCGCCGAGCGGGAGCTGCTCAACCCGGGCGCTGCCGCGCAGAGGAAGGGCACCTCCGTCATCCTCGATGTGAGTGGTCCCCCGGCCGCCGGGGATGCACCCCGCGGCCCGCATCCCGCACCCGCATGCCGGCCCCGGCTGCTGCCCCTGCCCGCATCCGGCACCCGCTCGGGATCGGGGGTATTCCTCGGGTCCTGCACCCGTCTGGACCGGTTGGGGACGGGTTATACCCCGGGTCCTTCCACCTTTGACTGGGTGGGCACGGGGGTGCATCCTGTCTCCTTGCGCGGGTCCCGCAGCCACGGACCGGGTGGGCATAAGGGGGCAGCCCGGGTCCCACATCCCTTTGCCCGCGTCCCGGGTCCTGCACCCAGCCAGCCAGCTCGGGATCGGCGTTATTTCGCAAGTTCTGCATCCGAGGGACTGTGCCTGGGTCCAGCATCTCCCGGACCAGCTGGGCAAGAGGCTGCACCCCGGCTCCTGTATTCTCTTGCCCAGATCCCGCACCCGCAGAGGCTGCATGGGCACAGGAGTGCACAGCGGCTCCTCACCCTTGTTGACAGATTCTGCACCCCCCGGTCGGCTTGGCATCAGGGTTATTCCTCGAGTCCTGCACCCCCGGCTGGTTGGGGATGGGGTACAGCCCAGGTCCTGCATCTCCCGGACTGGCTGGGTGAAGCTGCGCAGCCCAGGTCCGGCAACCTTTTTTCCAGGTCCTGCGCCCCTGGGCTGGCTGGGCATGGGGGCGAAGCCTGGGTCCTGCACCCACTTGTCCAGCTCTTGCACCTCCCGGACTGGCTGGGTACTAGGGGTGCAGTCCAGGTCCTGCATCCCTTTGCCCTCCACACTCTGGGACAGTTGGGAGTAAGGTGCACCTTGGTTCTGCATCTCCCAGGATGGCTCGTCATGGGGGTGCGCTCTGGATCCTGTACCCCTTTACCTGGGTCCTGCACCCCCAAAGTGGCTCTGCATGAAAATCCAGCCTGGGTCCTGCATGTTTTATTTTTGACCTGCTGGGCATGGAGATGCAGCCTGTATCCTTTATCCACTTGCCAGGATCCTGCACCCCTGGGCTTGCTGGGCGTGGGGGGTGCACCCTGATTCTGCACTCTCTGGACTGGCTGGGCATAGGGGTGCACCCCAAGTCCTGGATCCCTTTCCCAGTTTCTGCAGCCTCTGGAGCAGATGCATGGGGATGCTCCCTGGCTCCTTAATTGTGATATTAGCTTGACCAGACGGGGATGCAGGACTCCAGGTCCTGCAGACCCCCCGAGTCTTGTATTGTGGGTTGCCCCCAGCTTAGCTGTGCACAGGGGTGCTCCCAGGTCCTGCATCTGCTCCAGGTCCTGGACTGCCATCCCTGAAGGGCTGCAGGTGAGAGGGTCGGTGCAGCGGGAGCGGAGCAGCGTGGTCCTGGATGTCTGCGATTGCGTGGGACCCGGTGGTCCCTTACCCAGGTGTGGGGGGGCAGGCAGGGGTGTGCTTAGTGCCTCGGCTGTGGTATTTATAGACTTCCTGATTAGGAAGCTAACGAGGCTATTTGCACTTAAATGAATTGGGAGAACCGGGTGGAATCAGCTGGAGTGCAAACGCTGTAATTACACAGTCTTCCTGCAGTATCTAGTAATTAAACACATAGATCCTCAGCTTTGCTATCTCCTATTTTTTAAAAAAAACAACTTAGTGAATGCAAAAATAAGCTACTGAGGCATTGGCTGTAGTAAAGGATAACTCACGCTCTCCTCCTGCCTCCTTCAGAGTTCGGCAGTTGTAGCTCTTCCAGGCGAGCCCTTGCATTTTCTAAGTAATTGCTGAATCTTCTACCTCGTCCCTGGTAGGCATTGGCATGGGCTGGTGAGTCCAAAACTCATTACATCTCTGAGCACCCTGGGCTGATAGGCATTTCAGTTCCCTGAACCAACCACTCCAGCTGTGTCTGTTGGAAGCAGCTCCGAGAGCAGAGTGCAGGATGGATGAAATGGGCCGGCAGGTGGGCAACTGCCAGCTGTAGGAAATGCTGCTTCATGGGGAAACTGAAATCACAAATGAAACTAATACCCTTATGTCTTTTGAGTTAGCTTGCTTCTCTTTCCTTTCTTTCCTCTTTTTTTTTTTTTAAACCTGCCCTGCAATTACCAAAATTTTACAAGAATCTGGAATCTGGGCTTCAAGAGCATAAATGCAATTGGGAAGCAATGTTAAACTTATGCAAGAGGTTCTTGAGTTAGGACTGTTTTTCCACCAAAATCGTATCTTATCTGTTCAACTTTACCGTCTCATAATGGACTATTTTTTCCCCCCACTTTGAGGTTTGAGCTGAGAAAATGAGCCATGGACTTTCAGAATGGCTTAACCAGTAGGAAATACAACAGAGCTGGGTGTGCAGCTCCTGATCCTTTTTCCCCTTTCACAATGGGTCTGGGAGCCCTTTCTCACTTGCTGAAAGTAGAAATGGATGCTGGAAATATGAGGTTTGAGGGTTTGGGTCCCCCCCCCCCCCCGCTTAGAACTTGCTCCTCTCCTTTTTCTGCGGTTACAATAGAAACGTCAATTGAAGCTGTGGCCTCGCTGTAAGAGGCTCTCCAAGCACACTGCCAGACCCTCCCTTTCATACAAAGAGCTGAAACACGGGAACTCACGTTTAGGTTAATTTTCACACATTAGCAGGAAAGTAACAAGGATCACCCTGAATCCTCAGGGATGGGAATGTTTTTTCTGCTTAACTCGTTCACGTTCTTGTGTTAGGTGGATGTGCTGGGGAAGCAGCGAGTCCCAGCCCAGCTCCTCAGTGGGTGGGGATGAATTAAAAGACCTGTAAGATTTTATATTTAACTAACACGTTTGCATGCGCTGGTGTGCTATGTAGGCAGTTGATTGGGGGCTGGGGAAGGAGGATTAAGCTTGGTTTTGGCTATGAATTAGATAAGATGACTCTGATGCTAATGGTACCTTAGTCACTTCTTCTTCTGTTCTGGCTTTCTTTTTACTCAACCATCCCCAACATGCGTGTTTGGGCTCCTCCAGACCGTGAGAGTGGCTAGTGGATCAGTACAAAGTTCCCTACGCCCTTTCCACCAAAGAAACAAAACTGTGGCATTGTGGGGCAAAACTGAAGGCTGGGGAAGAACAAAATACAACAAAGGGGTTGGATGTCTTCTGCCATCAACCTGGCTACTGCCATTTGGAGGCTGTTCTAAGTATTTTTCTTTTATTTTGCTTGTGTCTTTTTAGGTAAACAGTTGAAAAGGTTGAATAATGTTTACTAGTTCATCTCAAAATCATCGATTTCCAAGTGTAAAAAGTGGCTAAAACTGCAGATTAACTAAGCCCTTTGTACAAACTAATGAAGAAGATACGTAAGTCCCAAGTCTTGCCTAAAATAGGCAGCAAGTAAAACTAGGGAGCGATAGATGCTCTTCACTGGTGGTAGTAGATCAAATGGAGATGATGTGTAACTCCAGCAACCTGGGAAGCATCATTTTGCATTTAGTGGTCAGCTCTGACAGCGTCAGTCAAATCAGCGTAAGGGGCTGGGGTTGAGCAAAGGGTCTACACCCATCCTGCGCTCGCCCTCGGGTGTTGCTGCTGTCGTTTGCTCCGTGGCTCTGCACTGCACACGGCGTCTCTGCCTGCAAGAGCCAAGGGCTCAGGGTTGGCAGCACTTGTAATTTTCTGTGGACGACTTGTGCCTATCCACAGATCATGGTAATGCTGCATTCTCTATCTGCCCTCTGGGCTGCTTGAAGATGCCCTCCAAAGGCTCTGAGCTTCTCTCTGCATCCCCGAGGACAAAACTCCTTTGTTTAAAGGAAGCTGAAACTCTCACGGGTGCTGCTCGAATCCACGTGTGGTGATGGTGGCATTTCCAGTCCAGAACAAATCTGCAAATGTCACAAGGCTTATGGAAGGGAGAATATAGTGGGGCGGGTGGAGGGTAAGCCTGTATTAGACCATATTTGCTGAGTGTGGATGAGTCCACGTGCAATACGGAGCTGCTGTGGATGGCTCCCATGGCGTGGAAATGTCTACACAGGTATTGCTCTGTCTGGGAGTACTTCAGTGCCGACTTGCCGACTGCCCTTACTCGAGGGTCAGCCTTGGGTATGGGTGAGCATCCCCGTGGCAGGAACGTGCACTCCAAGGGATGGTGGCATCTCTGCTGCCTTTCTGGCTTTGCCCATAGCGAGTGAATTAATTGCATTTTGGCTTTATTTTAAACGTCCCTGAAGAAAGCAGTGCCATTCATTTCAGGTCAGATGAAGCTTTTTGTTTAATCTGCTCTGTCTTTTGCTGAAAACTAATTTTGACCCTTGTCTGCCTCTTTCCTTCTTCGACAGGGTCAGAAAGATTGTTTCAAATCCAGCTCTCCTGCTTATGGCTCCTCTTGCACCCTCTCTTACGTAGCCAAATCTGATTTGCACTTCATCCCTGTGGGACTGAGTGAAGTGTTTGGATAGAAGATACAGAGAATTTGGTTTGTGCCAAGGGTGCATTTCCAAACGTAGATCTCTGAGCATCTATTCTGCACCTTGTTTACCTGTCCAACTCTGATGGGCTTCCTGCTTCTGATACATTTGAAAAGGCTTGTAATAGTTTTCATACCATTTACTTGTTGCTTCTTAAGATCGTTTTAGCATGCCCTCCTATACTCTTGTATTTAACAACCAGCATATACCTTCCTGTCTATTTTCCTCATTTGGAGTCAACTTGGATTTTTCAGTTCTAGACAGTCCCTTTGCTCCTATGTTTAACCTATGACACTTTTGATTTTTAGGCCTGAGTTTGGGTTTGAGTCTTTTTTTTTTTTTTTTTTGTATGTGAGTTACGTTTACTCAAAGACTCTGGTAAGGTGCTTCTAAAAAACTGTCAGAGTTTTCCAGCTGTTTTGTCAATGATGCTGTTTCCAGCGTAAGCAGGTGCTTGAAAGGGAGCTGCACCCAAGGCTGGTGCTGGTGGAAAAGTAACTTCTAGGGCTGTGAAGGTGGTAACATCGAACGTGCTCTTGCCTGTCGTGTGAAACTTTTATTTAGGACAACTAGGGAAAGTCTTAAGGAGAAGGTAAGGGTGAAAGGAGGGGCTAGGACATGGTGTTAACTGCTCTCCTCTTGGGGAGGAAGGGGAGGGGAAAGAAGGAAAAAAACACAGAAAAAATAAAAGAACAGAAAGGAAGAACAGGAATGTAGGAACATAGTGATCAGATCAGTTGGGGTTTTATGTACCTCTGTATCTGGATGCTTTCTCATCCACAGGCTTTCCTCACCCGGGAGACTTAGATTTTGTTTGTCCTCAATTCTGTGCCAAGATTATGATGGAAAACAAGATTCTAGCTCAGTTGCACTCTATTTTAAATCAACATCATATTAACCTGCTGAAGGGATAATAAACTCTACAAACTCTGTAATAATTCTTAGGCTTGTTAGGAGAGTGCTTGTGTGAATTTAATAAAATTGCTGAGAAAACCTCCTTGAAGCTGCCTCCAGTGTGGCATGTTCTCATCCAGGAGCTTTGAGCAGGCAGAACTGAATGTTTAGATTTGAAATTTGAAATCACCAATTCTTTTTTTTCAAGTTTATTATTACCGCTAGCGTTTTGAATTGCTTACTTCTGCCAGCCAAATATCTGTAGTAGCCATTTCAGAGTACAGCAAAAATGTATATTTTTTTTTTTTAAAAGCTATTGTAAATCTTCACCGGGGATTCTAAATAAAATAGATTTTATATTCATCTAAACACCTGGTAAATGGAATGAGTATGCTGCAGGCAGCAAACTGCATGCATTGCCTGTGTAAATCCTATAAAATGGGTTAATCTGATCCATACTGTGGGCGTCCTGTGGGCTCACTGTGCAGCTCCACCTGGGGCTTCAGGAGACTTGCTTAATAAAAGCATTACCTGGTGGGGGAGATGGTTGCTGCAGTACTTTTTGGACCGGATAATTTCTCGTTTACCGTCTGAAGGCGGCGCGTTGCCCTGGCGGTTGGGGAGCTGGAGGTGATGGAGCGGAAAGAGCATCCCCGATCAGGCCGCTGGGGACGGTCCGGGGGCGGAATGGCGGGAAGCCAATCGCCGCCCAGGGCCTGGCAGGACAGGGCCTTCCTCCATCAATATTTCATGGCCTCCACCCTCGCTGACCTCCAGGGCTGCTGCCTTCACTGAGTCTCAGCGACTTTTGCTGCTGAGACAGAATCGCACCCATGGAGTCACTGCAGAGAGTGGCCACGGGGCGGGCTGGCTTTGCAGCCTCTGTGTTGGAGGTGACGCGGTGTCCTCCTTGCTCATATTCCCTCTTCCCGGAGCTGCTCGGAGGTTCCCTTTCCCCAAGCTCCCTGGGAGCCCGGCACAGAGCTGCCCTTGGGGGTTTGCCCCTCTCCGGTGTGAGGGGCTGCTGTTTCCCTTCCATCACCAGGTCCTACGCCTTTCCACTTCCAAAAGATGTAAGATCTTCCCTTCTTTTACTTCTTCCCCTTACCTTACCTTTCCCTTGATGCATCCCTCATGCAGCGGAACAGTTAATTCAAGAGGTGAAGGGAGGGCATCTTCAGGTTGTGTGTGGGAGGGCACTGTTTTTTGAGCTAGAGCTGGGTCTTCACAAAAGCAGTGTTTTTGGCAGTGTTACTGAGTTATCACAGAGTAATTGTGTCTTTATCAGCCTCCTGATGCCCGTTCCAGTGTTCATACCTTGATGTACTGCCTGCCTGTGTTGACAGATGACTTTATCTTAAATTACTTTTCCGCTGGGGTGTCCTGTTTTAAATTTTTTGTATGTGTGCAAATTTTTAGGTGGTCCAATTAGGTTGGAAGAATAAATCTTGCTCATTAGCAATAAAAACTAAACAGCTTGGTCCTGTAGAATAATCCTTGGTAGGTAACAGAGCTGATGTGATCTTTCATCAACCAGTTCATTTACAAATAGTCATACTTTCTAGGAGTACCTGGGGGGTTTAAAGCCCTAAAAAGTTCACTTAGTGAAGCTGCACATCAGTTCTTATGTATCTTAACATTTCTTCCATTTCTTAATTTTTCTTCTTTTTTCCCCCCCTCTTGCTCCGAGAGTTCATTGCGACGTTGGTGGCTCCACAGCGCAGAGTGCTGCAGATTGAGCTGTTCTCCCACTTTAAGCTACATTTTCCCTATTGTTTTTGCCTTCGCGTTCTCCCTCTGCCAGTTGTGCTTAGTGGGGTGGTGATCTCCCACAGGACCTTAAAATAGACATCACTGCTTCTGCATTAGACGTGATGTGATGTCTTTGTTTCAAAGCAGCGGGAACGGTAATGGAGGGATGTGGTGATGAAACAAAAAAAACCCCAGAAATAATCAGCATCTAGAAAGAAAAGTGCCTCATCTGGAGGTGCTCGGGGGAGCGAGGAGCTGGGGTGTCCAAGCTGGGAAAAGATGAATACTTCATACTGTTGGCAGGACATGTTGTTGGCAGATGGGTGATGTGTGCCAAAGCCACAGGGCTAGCTGAGGTCCTCCTTATCCTGCGTGGCTTCATTCTTACTCCCATAGACAAGCTGTGACCGGTTGGTCTTTCAAAACCCATATTTAACTCCAGTGAAATCCATTAATATAGAGCCAGGTAGGATTTTCCCCCAAAACTTTTATTGCTCTAAAAAAAAAATAATGAATGTCAGCCCAAGTAGTAAGCAGTTTTGGAGTGGTCGCAAACTGAAATCCTGGTAGGGATTTTCTGACCCTCTCTTGAAGCTGGGACTTGGTGACTCCACCACTTCGGTTGGGCTTAAGCAGAGTGTGGTTGCCTCTGCTGAAGTACACCAGAATGTCCAGCTTTGACTTTACCCTATGCAGCCTATGCAGAACTTTGGGCAAAAGAATGATTAATGCTCCTTGATTAAGCCATATTCACTTAAATAGCACATTCTGCAATTCGATTTGTCTCTTGGCTTTCTTGTTTTGTGCAGCAGTTTCTCTTCTGACTTTTTTTTTTTAAATGATTTTATGACCCAGAAAATAAGAGATTCCATTTTACGGCTGACTCTGATCTGTCCTGCTGGTGCTTTTATTCCCTCTGCAGGGAAATTTCATTGTACAGCCAAAATCTCTGCTCTTGCTCAAATTAATAGGGTCAGGTCTGAAGAGATGACAAGAATGTTCTTCCTTTTCTGCCCAGCTTATGACTATGTTAATTTTTTGGTAATTTATGGCCAAACCTGTGCTAGCAGCCATTTTTGTCAGGAACTGATAAGATTTCAGCCCTTGTACAAATCTTTTGCTATTAATTGCATTGTATCAGGGGACTATTCCTAAGATGAGACTAGTTGGGAAAATACCAGTTGCTTCTGTCTTGCTCCCTAGCAAATTCTACTGTACTACACATTATTGCGATTTTTTTTTTTTTTCTCTTCTGAAAGGGCTATCTGATTCCTCTCTGTGGGCTGTTCCTCCACACTTCAGTTTTAAGTCTAAATATAATCTCCTTCCTACGCAGGAAACTTTCTTTTTAAAAGAAAAAAAATATTGTAAATAATTTGTTTCAGAAGTGCAGAACTGTGAAATTTGGTTTAAGAGATATTATCAATGCTAGAGAAATTGGCTGGGCTTGCTGCATGGCTGTTGTAGGCTTTTTTTTTTTCCCCAATTTTTTTTTTTTTGTCCTGTGTTGGATCTATGTTTTTGGTTTTCTTCTGTGAGGGAGATGGGAAATGCTGGAACTGCTGTTTTGCCTTATCTTATTTTGCTAGTTAGCTCCTTTTCCACTGGTTAGTCCAAAGCCAGACTGGTGGGTACTCTTCCCAGCGGTGGTTGCCCATCGTGTGGGGTAGAATGTGGTCCTGCTTCTAAGGGCTTCACCCTTTCAAGTTGAACAACATAGTAAAAATGTTTCTCTCTCTCTTTCAATTTTAGATTTTCAGAAGAGCTGACAAAAATGGTAAGTCTGTGCATTCATATTTCACATTTCTTCATTGAACTTTTGTCAGTATTACTATGTTTTGTCATAATAACATCTAACGGTTTAAATGTCCTTCAGTTTACTGGGTCTGATGCTAATATGTGTTAAGCCTTGGAAAAAGTTTTGTTTCTTTGACTGAGATATATTCTTAGAGCGGACATGATACTAGTGTGCAAGTTGGCATGGCAAGATCTGCCAGGTTTGGGGCAATTTCACAAAAAAAAAAAAAAAAAAAATCACAGTTAAGTAATAAGTGAGGATCCACCTCTTGGTAATCTTGGAATAGCTTTGCAAAACCAATCGGATCTGTGAATATTAGCCTGGTTCCCGAAGGACTTGGACACACATGTTGAGGGTGTATTGGTGTATGTTTGCAGTCTGTGCCTGTAGAAAGCTGACCAACTTCGCCGAAGCCTAATCTTGTCCCAAATTGGGGAATAACAGGGACGGATCTTCTTTAAATGACTTGAGATCCTGAAAGGAGAGAGCTGTTCCGCTGTGAGATAATGTAGTTATGGGGAAAAGCAGCAGCAGGGTCCAGTCCCAGGATCTCTGAAAAGCAATCTGATTTTATCTCCTAGCTAAAATCCCAAGACCTAGTCTCCATTCTTTCCCTGTTGTACGTGAAAATTAAATATGCGTCAAACCAGAGTGTGTTTGCAGAGGGACACGTGGGAGGCTTGTGCAGAGGAGCACAGGGGAGAGTCTGGTTCGTCCCTGCCAGATTTACAAGGGAGGTGCCCGATTTCTGCAGGAGCCTGTGGGTCTGATTGCTGCCCCCAGGTAAAGCAGCAGAAGGACACTGTGAGCTGGATGGCACATAAGCAGTAAATGACCAATTAACACGGACGTTTGGTTATAACAACCGACAGTAATAAGCCATTGAAATGGGAGTGCTGGGGGGTTGGTGTGGGGGGAGAGCACTCCAAGTGCTGCTTTCTGGGAAAAAATGAATTTGTGCTCTTAACACCCAGGCTGTCATACTTCACAGCCTCCGGAGCACTTAATTGTTGCATAATTGGAGACCCGGAGGTTTTGCCGGATGAAATATGCGATGTAGGCTCTGAGAGAGGCTGCCTGCTTGCTCTCTGCTGGCTGATGCCTGCCCCATGGTGCCGAGTGCCGGGGTCGCCAGATGGTCATGAAGGTTTACCTGCCGCACGCTCCCTGTCAGAAGTCTGGTGAGATGCAGATACCGGGTTAAAACCTCTGCTTAGTTATTCCCATCTCAGTTTGAAGTTGAAAATGCCACTCCAGACCTCGACCTGTGAAACTGTTCCTTGCTGAGCCCGTGTTTAGCCTCCCTCCTGCTGGAGCCTCCTTCCAATTCCCATTACAGCCTCCGTGTAGGGCAGCTGAAACCAAAAGCAGTGGTTTTTCTTTTCCACAACAAATGTTACTCTGCTGAACGAAGCTTGAAAGGATGCACTTTAACGTGCTGGTCTTGATGTAGTTATTTCCAGTGACTGCTTTTCGAACTCTGCCGAATGATGCTGTGCTTTTGTTCCAGTCTCAATTAAATTCATAACAGCTGCCATGGGGCTGAAGTATTGGAACTCAAAGTACAAAATCTTGTCTTGGCTGTTGTGCCATTATTAAGGCTTTTCTAGAGTGGGTGAGTAGAGCAACTCAGAAGTTGCTCTTGAAGCTTTGCTGTTCCTCGCTCACCGCAGCATGATGGAAGGAGCTGCTGCCTGCCAGGGGCAGACAGACACGTCTTTCAACACAGCCAAGAGGGCAAAGCTGCCATTTTGGTGGGTTTACCACATCACAAGGTTGTGGGGGTTAGATTTTAGCGCAGCTCTCACCACAGGGACAGGTCTTTTCGTGTATTTGGTAGGTGCCAGTGGCAAGCCGTGAGTCTGGGTTCTGTGGCGTGGGTGATAACGTGGGGAAACGATGAGCCTTTGGACCCGCTGGGTCGGGTCTGGTGATGGGTCTCTGAGAAGAAGGATGTACCTTTGGAAAACTGGTGACTTTTGCTGACCAGTTCCCTTGCTGTTGTTGAAACCCATCCAAAGCTCCTGTTTTTGCAATGTTATATGCTGTTACTAATGACGGGCAAACATCCCTTCAGTGTTTTAGCATGAACGATGGGTAAAAGCCAAACAAGGTGCTTCCAATAGCAAGAGCAAACCTGTTGTTTTTACCTCTGCTCCTTACCCTGGGGAAAAATATGCCCATCTTCTCCCTGGATGTTCCTCCCTTTGTAAGGCTTGAGGAAGTGATCCATGCGGGTAACAGGCGGGATGACTCCACTGCATGTGGACAGGAAGACAGCAAGCGGCTCAGCTACAGCGTGGCGCTTAAAAGCATTTTCTTGTCCTGCTCATTCGACCAGAGGGGATACGGATGTGAGCAAAGCAGCAGAGATTAATACCCCAGAGCTGACCTCGCAGTCTCCATCAGCCATGCTGGGCACCCAAACGCCTCTCCATGGAGCTGCTGTGCTGCCCAGCAGACGTACCCTTCTGGGGACCAGGTACCCCGTAAAGTAATGCCCGTGGGGAGCACCGCTCCTGGATGAGCGGTCTCTTTGGTTGGCCATGCTGTGAGGACAGGAAAAGGTGTCCACCCCTTTGCAGGTATTCCCCTGGATGCTGTTTGTGTGAACATCTTTGTTCCATGTTAACCAGTAATATCCCAATTAAAACTCAAACAGGGATGCTTGCATGCATCAGAAGAACTGGAGCTGCTCTTGTCTAGGTCACAAAAATGCTGAAATGAGTGTGGACTGCCAGTGACATGTCTGCCACTGGGTAGCTGCTACCACATTGAGTGTAATGGTGATGGGCTGATGTGTCAGGACCCCTAACCAGCTTGGGGTGGTATGAACAGGCACCAGCAGGACAAGCCCTGCTCTGATGTCTGGTTAAATTGGTGGTTCATTGTCAAAGATGGTGTGGGGCGGGAGTTTGAATGGGTCAGGGTGAGAGCTGTCACTGCCGGGGGGCGGCAGGTCTGAGCGCTGGGCTTGCAGGAGGAGAGGAGACCAAAGGCTCTGAGCACAGGCACGAAAGGTGCCTCTGAGCCCTGGCCAGGCTGCTACCTCCAGTTGCACTTCTGAAATTTGTCCTGCCTTTTCCTGACCCTGGCTGGGCACTGCAGGGGGGGCACAGCTGGCTCTCTCGATGGAGGCCAAATGTTCTCTGAAGAAAGAGTTACTCTCCATCTCTGCTTCCACTCTCATTGCTCGCAGTGCAGGTGACCTACAGTTACATTGTCTGGACAACAAAACGTGGTGCTCTCTGTGGGACTGACGCTGCCTTTTCCTTTTGATGACCTGGATGACAGGCTGTCACAAAGCCGTCTGGACCGAAGTGGCAGCTCCGTCCCACGTTGTCTCCTACAAGGCAAGGTGGCCGAGCATATGTCAATCTTGGCGCAGCTGCTTTCCAGTCCCAGGGAGGAGAGTTGTTTCCGTAATCTTGGGGCTGTCTCCTTGAAGGACTGTATGTCCTGCAGTGCCTTTCCCTGCATTTTTCCAGATGCTGATTTTTTTTTTTCTCCTTGAGAGAACACCTGTAAGTCATGGTGGCCAGCTTCACCAGCCATTCCTATTTGCTTAACTCTTGATAACAGGGTTTGCCACTCATTGTAATTAGCTCAGTGTGTTCCCCCACAGCCCTTTGGGGTCAGGGCTTCCCACGGCCGCCCCTCGCAGCAGCTGCTGCAGGAGACGTGCAGGAATATTTCCCTTGGTACAGCCTCCCCACAAATGGCAGCTCAGAGGTTTCCAGAGCCAGAGGGTAATATCTTTGCATTTAATATCCCTAGGGATCTCTTTTTCACAATTTTCTCTTTGACGTTCCAGCCTTTAATTTATGGATTTGTTGAAATTCAGTCTCTTCATGGCTTTACCTGGTACAGCTCCAAGGAACAGTGGAAGCATCAGCCTGCCGCATGCCTGTCTCACCGCAGGTGGCCTGTCTGCCATGCACAGCCCTCTGCTGAAAAATGAAAATCATATACTTTTAGATGTTTGTCAGAATCCCGGGAAAGGGCCCAGAACCCCGGACAGGCTGCTGAAAACACAAGCTCACAGGTTACCCAAAATATTTCGCCCTGTTAACAGGCTTCTACTGTCTCCACACGTGCAGAGGTTCTGATCTGGCAGGGACTTTGCTCTTTTTAATTACCAGCTGAGACAGGTCGTTATCCAGCGCTGCGTGCTGGTGGCACACTGGGGAGGGAGCTCCCAGCACAGGGAGCGCTGGCACCTTTGCCCAGAACTGGTGACTTTTGCTTTCCTCGGCGATGCTAAAGCTGCTCTCGTGGACCTGTGTAGGATCCCTACGGAAACAGGTGAGGGGGAAATCTGAAGAAAACTTCAGCTCCTGCCATCTAATTTAACTAGAACATCTCATTTAACTTTTGCCATCCAGAGATCAGATAATTAAAGGGTCACCTACAAGGCAAAGGGAGGATTGTAAGCCTAAGGAATTGTGGCATTTAGCGTGCAGCTCCCTATGGTCATAGAGGTCATAAATTTCTAAATGTTTTCAGCATCTTGATTTTATTTTATTTTTTCCCCATCCTGGTAAAAATGGCACGTGTTGTGTTAAAGCAACGTGTCTGGTTCAGACATGGTAACTATGGAGTCTGAGCGTGTGAATTCAAGAGCTTCTCCCTCCTCCCCTTCCCTCCTCGGCGTGAATTGTTAATTCATGTAAAATTGGATGTTCTTGGTGCAAGATGCTAAAACACATTATTGTTCCTGCCATGTTCAGGTACTTGTATCAAGGTGACTTGATTCAGTGCCTGCATATACTAAGAGACTGCTAATGAGGCAGCTCTTGCTCGTTAAGAAATGTCTTGGTCTCCTGCCCCAGAGAAGTGAGATTCTGTCTCTAATGCGAGCTAAGTCCCCAGCCTTGCCTCCCTCAATAATACCAAGCATCTGGACTTACAACAATCTGTGTGATAAACTCAGCAAGCGCCCTGGAGAGCACACCTTGAAATGGGGAACACGTTGGAGACATCTGGAAAAAACTGGCAAATGGTCTGAAAAAAGGCAAAGGGCTGGGGTGGAACCTTCTGGCAGTGAATTATTCAGCTAGCTCTAGTGATGCTTTGCAGGGGCATGGCTGTTAGTCATTCAAAATAATCTTTCTCTTCTGTGTAGGAGTGTTTTTCCTTTCTCTGCTAATAAATCCACCTACTGTCTTGTAATCCTCCCGGTCCCAGTAAACAATACTTAATCGTTTAATTGGCATGTGGCAGGAAAACATCTTGTTTCAGGCTGGTGAAGCACAACTGTCAGTCATCTGAGTTATCTACTGCGTGCTTTAATCCTCTCATTAGAAAGCTGTTAATCAATTATAAGTTAAATAGCCCAGCATTCTCTTTGAAAGATTAAGACAGTTTTATTTTGACAGAACAGCCTAATTGCTAACGATTCATTATAGAAAGGTGCTTCCCAAAAACTGGAGTTTTATTATCTTGAAATCTCCAGTCACTGCAACTACCCAACTCCCATGTCTTGTAACTAAACGTGAAGCGCATCCAGCTTTAATCTTGTGGTTTAGTTTGGAGCTTTTGCCGTAATTAATAGATGATGTTCATGGAAATGGCAATTGGTCTGCCCCGTCCATGGGGCTGGCTTGCTGGGCACTGGGGATTAGGTGGTTTCCTCTGCTGTGGAAGAGGGGAAATGCAAAAGAAAATGTGCCCAAAACTCTGCAAATGGTTATAAAGCACCTACAGAGCATGGCAGGAGGAGCTGGCGGTGGTGCACTATTTCACTTGACAGTGACCAGGTGTGAGTTAACATCGTGGTTCGGTCAACTTGGCACCTTCCTATTGCTGCTGTCCTTTTGGCTTCTGCACCGAGAACAGGCCCAAATGGTTGTGCTTCTCCCTGAAATTTATCATATCTAGAGAAGGTGTGGATGGGAACGGAGACATTCAACACATGCTGTCTTGGATAGCTTCTGCTGTTATCAAAACCGAAATACAGTGGAATGTGAAGATGGGTTAAACTAACTTCGATTATAAATTTAACATAGAGATCTGGAGGGCAAATGCTGAGAGCAAGCTTCAGTTTTTAGTCGATTGGGATGATCAGCTGAAGGCCTGTAGAGGACACAGCAGAGCAAAAAGGAAGCATGAATGCAGCAGGAATAGGGGGTTGGAAAGGGCTTCTTGTTTAAGAGCCACTGAGGGCACTGGAGCTGTGCCCATTCCTATCTCAGTAGGGCTTGTCCTTTAAATGGCTGCCCACAACTAGCTGTTAGTGACTTAAGAGCTCATTAAAGGGGATTTATGCTGTTATTCTTTGTAAGTAAAGGTCTGCATATCCCAGTGTTGCAAGCCTCAAGGCAAATTGTGCTACAAACGATGGGGGCACACAGGGAGCCAGTTGCAAGCGGGGAACATAAATATCTTTGGACATCGGCGTCACAACAAACTGGCTAGGGAGCCTGGATCGATGACGGCAGCGTTGTGCCCTTGTGAGTAAAGCAAGCTCCGCTTCTCACATATAAACCAGCAGTGTTGCTCTGCCTGATGGCTTTGTGACGATAGTGCCCGTGCCACTGCTGTCCCGTTGGTCTGTGGCGCTCACAAGCTTCTAAAGCTGGAAAAAGGCAGAAAAAGAAAGCCAAATAAATTAAAAGCTTCAGGTTTATTTCTCAGTCCCAGTTTGATGTGTTAAAGAACTGAGGCACATCATAACTGTTGCCTAAGTACAAACCAGTCTTGTTAATCAGCAGTACGCAAATGAAGAGACTGAGGCTTGAGGTTCTTCCATGGATTGGGCTTCTTGGTTAAGAGATAGTGCTGGGAGAGCAGGGAAAGCCCTGGGCCTTCCGTGGAGGGAGAGGGCTGAAAACCAGTCCTGCTGTGGGTCTCCAGAAGGCTGATTTCCAGCCCTTCCCATGTCCTGCTGTGTGCCTGTCCTTGTTTGTAGGCAGAAACTGTTCCTCTAAGGACTTTGGGACTCTGGGAAATTTGCAGGATTTCTAATGGTGGTAGCTCTCAAAGTCTCACCCGCCGTTTCCGATCCCCACTTGGAGAAATGATTTTGATCACCTCCAGTGAGCCCAGAGCAGGAAGAAAATAGTGTGTGTTTGTGGATGTGCTTACAGCTCAAATTCACAGCAACTGGACCCACATCGCGGTGGAAGCATCTCCTTTCCCCCTTTCACTCTGAGAGTGCCCCTTGCTGAGCTTGAGTCGTTAATACAGAAATTGGGGCAAAAAGGAGTGCAAATGCCTCTTCAGTTCTGGCAGTGGGGGAGCACAGGGAAACGCAGGCAGAGAGGGAGGGAGAAGACTGGCACTGGCAAGCAGGTTGTCCAAAGACCCCGTTTTTAGTGTCCACTGCTTTATGTCCTTGTGTGCTCCTCATCTGCAGGGCTACAGGTTACAGGAGGCACTTTGGGATCAGGAAAATGGGAGTACAGTCCGAGCCCAGCCCTGCTATTGTGACATGTGCTGAATGTCATGTATTGCTTGCATGGTGTCCTGCCTGTGTTGGGGGTTCTACTTTAGTCCTTTCCTTATTTCGGGAACCCAAGAAGCTGTCACCGTTCAGCTTGCTCGCCCTGCCAGTGCCCGTCATCTTTTTTTTATGGTATCTGACTGCTGGGCAAAAAACTTTCATTATGGAGTTGTTCTGAGTTTAAAAATAGCAGGCATCTATTATTAATTACCTTGTTAATTTATTGAAACATTTTCAGAAGACTGCTTGATCTGAATTTAGCATGGTAATTGTCCACAAGGTGGTTTTAAGACTGGAAGTACTTGTCTCCTCACCTTTGCCCATCAATTTGAGGCCCTTTGGTAAAATACCCTTGCACAGGACTTGAATGGTGGTAAGCAGCTGGGACTTCAATAGTACGGCACCCAAGGCATCAAGGAAGAAAAATGAAGACATCGTAGCTAGCTTTGGGTGCTTTCATCAGATCTTAAAGAGATGCCAGGCTAGGACTGTGATACCTCCATGTTATGTATCAGATTAAAAAAAAAACCAAACGCCTAATAAGCCTCCTGTAGTACGCACAACTCTTCCTTCCACAGCCAACAACTCTGCACTATTTTGAAATTATGCGTTTTCTGTGAGTTCCCAGGAGCCTCGCAGTCCCGGACGTAATCCGCTGCCAGTCATCAAAAACACTTATCTTCCAGACCTCGGTAATTACCTTCTGCGTGGCTACTGCTCCTCACGCACAGGGAAAACCTTGAGCTATTCATATCCCGCTGATGTGTCCAAATTAAGTCATTAGTTCTAAGTGAGAATATTTATAATTCTTGCATAACAAAACCAGTATTAGCAGCCACCCACATATAAGTGGAAAAATGCAGTGACGAATCAGGTTTTCTAAGTGTGGGTAAATCTGCTAGGTTCTTTCATGACCAGATGACCCGTATAAATGTATTTATCTTTTTCTAAAAAAAAAAAAAAAAAAAAAAAAAAAGATTTTCATTTAGATAGTCTGGATTTCATGCTACAATCAAAAAGCACCTTGTAAAACTGTGCAATGACATTTATTTATCAGGAGGAAGTTTGCATCTGTTTTCAGTTATTTGGACTCCTGTATAATTTCCTGGCTCTCTCTATTGTACATTCAATTATCCTTCCAAGTCCTTGCAAAGTTCACAGCACATGGTTTTGAAGAGATGACATCTGTTTAAATCGGGACATGCTGTTCCCGAAATAATAAACAAACCTATCAACCAGATGACGACTTTCGAGATCATGTAGAAATTGTGAAAGGTGATTGCTGGCCATGCTCTACAGGCTGTCACTAGATGTGTCCGGCACTTCTGTCCACCCTTTAAACCTATGAATGCAGTGTACTGAGTCAGGGTTTGATTTTCATCGTTGACCAGCTTGAAAGGGCAATTCTCAGCTGCTTGTGCTGTTTCAGAGCTGCTTTTTTTTCTTTCAGCAAAAATACAAAGGTATTTGCTGCACACTGTGTGCAGCACAAGTGAAGAGCTGAGATTTTTTTAGGACTTGTTTTTCTTCTCATGTCTCCTCTCGTTAGCAAATGCATATTAGAACCAAGGTTTTAGTGTGGTTTTTTTTTTTTAATACCTTTTTGTCTGGACCACCATAATTTTGCAAAGCAGGCTTTGAATTGAGTGCATAGGGTTAGGATTTGTATCCTCATGTGCTGCAGGCTGACAGTTACGCAGCAGTCTGGCTTTAATCTGGGCCCACGTGTGGTTTACCTCGTGCAAGGTTTAAGACAGATGAAGTTTAATCTGGGCAAGGTTTGGGTACAGCCCAGAAGCTCCACCATGAACTCAAGCCAGTGGTGTAGCCAGGACATGAGCTTTCATTTCCGCAACAAAAATGTCCATATCCCACCTGTTTCTGCAAGGCATCAATTTATGGCCCATCACTCTCTAAAATATTCCTCTCCTCTTCCTAAAGCTTTTCCCTACTAAAAGAGCAGGCTACCAGAATAGAAGGTGTCATGAAAGCCTTTGTGGATGGAGGGCAATGGAGGCACTGTTGGTCCAAGTGAGACCTGCATGCGTGGGGATGGTGGTGGTGGGGCTTCCCTGCGTGGAGGGCAGTCACCCACAGCTGGGAGAGGTGCTCCATTTAAACAGAGTGCTTGGCCTTCCAGGCTTGCTGATGCTTCAGCTGGTATCTGACAGTTCAGGTGCCCGGCTGTTATCGTGCAGAATGTCCTTTCCTCATTATCCAAGGTACAAATCATTGGCCATAGTTGCAGCGTTGGTAGCCATCATCTGTATCCTCCACCTTTTGCTGTAAAACCTGCAGCTGGAATATTGAGCCAGACTTAAAGACAAAAAAATTAAAAAATCACCATCACCTAGTACTTGGAGTTCTTCAGCCCTGCTTGCCAGCCTGCGGGACTCGCTGCCTTGTGACTACAGCGTATTCCCAGGTTGGGCTGCCCAAGGGCTGTGCCGGCAGCTCCTGGCTGCCCTCTTTGCCCAGCACCTTCTCCTCTCATGGCTGCTGAGCCTTTCTCTCCACCCTCTCTCAAAAATTCAGCTGTTGTGCAAAACCCACAATAAGAGTCAATCACTGCTGTTACCTTCAAGGCTTCCTGGCACTTCTGTGTTGATGGTAAATGGATCTGAACCTCAAAGACAGACAGATACCTAAACGCACAGCCTTTCACACCTTCACGCTTTCTTATTAGGCTATACCTCAGTGATGCTGACCCGAAGGGCTGTCTTCTTACGAGTGCTGTCTGAACAAAAGTATCCGTCCTTGGGCTGTTGATGATCTCTGCTCTCTTCCAGACCTCGCTCGGAGGGGTCAGACATGGAGGAGCAGGCTAGATTAAAGCTTTTGCATTGAAAACCACCTACCATTCTGCCCCAGTGCCTGTATTTCCAGCCTGACCCATCAATCAAGCCTTCCTGCTGCCCGCATTTATCTCTGTTAGAGGTTCAGGGTGGTCCGAGACCCACCTGCCCACCGGCATCCTCTCGCGGTTCATCAAACCTCTTACCCTCAGGAAACGTTGCTCCCCCTGCTTAGCAAACGCTGATCTGCCAGAGCAAAGAGGTGTTTGGGCTCCAACTAATTAATGCGATCGCATTGCACTGGGAAGTGGGGCAGCCTGGCTCTGTTCAGCCTTTGAGGTGGGTTTTGTGTGTGTGATGGAGGCTGAGCATCTCCATAGGCAATGCCCTTTTTCTGCTGTATCCCTTCTCTTGCATGGATCCTCCTTTCAGTTGCTCTAATACAGATTCAGAGACAAACAGCAGCACTCGGGCGTCCCCAAGAGACGCGGGGAGGGGACATGGAGCAAGGGTTACTGGCAATTTGAGGCTGAACATTTGATCTGGAGGGCAGTGTTTCCAAACGCTCCCGCTTTGCTTTGAAACGCACCAATTAAGGTTTGACAAGTGATGTAACCCAAAGAAGATGAGGGTTATTTTCTTCTTCTCTCTGTGGGTCGGGAGATGTGGGCTTTCTTCTGCAAACCTCATTAGAGACTTCAGGCTGGACAGGAGCGAATGGGATATATTATGGTGACAGATTTAATGGCCATGTCGCAAGTTGTAGAGGGTGGGAATAAGGGATCGTGGTTGCCCAAGGAGATTTTGAAAAGCTGCTCAATTAGCCAAGAGGATTTTTATAGACATTTTTTTCTGGAGCCAAAGTTGAGAGATTTAATTGGGGGCTGCACAGCAAATGTGTCTACGTGGCACGATGACGGCCAGCAAAGGGCATTATGAAACATTTATGGAGCTGTTACCTACTTGTGATCTCAAGCCAAAAAGCATGAGCTTTATTGGTAGTGCCTTGAAAGTGGTGGTTCTTGCCCTGGCTTTTCTGGAGCATGGAGATCGCTGGATGCTGCCAGCTGGCCTGAAGAGCTGTGGCTGTAGCCATCCTGAAGGCCATTTCAGTTAAAATGTTACATTCATATATTTTCCTTGCCGATGGGTCAGTCTTTGTGCGAAGCTGCCCTGCCGTCTCTCCCTGCTGAGTTCATGACACAAACCCCAGACCGATCTCAGGCTCCTTGTCCGGGTCAGCTGCTGGGAATGTCCCTGTGGACTGGCTGGGGGGCAACTATCGAAGGCCAGAGAAAGCCAAAGTAGCAGGGCATCCTTGAGAGGCGATAGCTGTGAGGGCTTTGTGGGTCTGCTGAGATGTGGCTGCACCCGATACCTGCGGACGGGGACAAAAATAGAGCAGGTTCGGCGGGGAGGGGGCAGCTTCTCCAGCCGCAGCGAAGCCGTGAGCTCGTGGAGATGGGACTGCAATGTCTAACCTTTCTGTAATGCCATGCTCTGGTTTCAGGAGAGGAGGGTATCTACAGGAAGGTCTTTTCTGCATGGAACTGGTAGCATGAGGCGAAGGGAAGGCTCCAGCTGTAATGGCAAGCCAGGGAACTGATGGACATTGAGGGTTTAGCACCTAGGGCGCTTTTTGATCCGTCTCATTAATATCTCATGTTGCCGTATCTGGGAAGCTTTTCAAAGCAGATCCAGCAAATCGCTGTTCCTGCTGCTAAATTCTTGATGTTGTTTTTTTGGCAGCGATGAAATTTTAAAGTGCTTGGAAAGGAGTTTTGCAACTTGGCTGGCCATAGTAGTCTGACAAGTTAAACAGGTGCAGGCTTTGGGGACTTGGGTGATGTGTAGCCGTTGACCGCAGGGCATGGCTTGGGTGCAGGGACAAGCTCCCAGGGTGGACGTTTGCGTTTTGAGTGTTGGGAGTTGAACCCTACAAACTGTGGGGCTCTGGACACCTTGCGTAACTCTCTTCTCCTTTGGCAGGCAATGCTTGCTGCTCCCTCGTGTGTCAAAGCTAGGTGTACAGCTCTGGTTTGAGGCTCTTAAATCCTTGTGATTTCTAGTTTCACAGGGACAGCTGCTCCTCCCTGCTCTGTATTTCCCTCTCTGCTGGCTGTACATGGCCCCCAACAGGGGGACGCAGGCAGCAGGGACCTCACCAGACGCCGGAGCTGACAGTGCCCTCAGCATCTCCCAGCCCCGAAATTGTCCTTGTAAGATCTGAGCCCCTTTGCCACAACTGACCTTAAAGGCTTGGGTTTGTCCTGCTCCCTGGGTGGGAGGGTGTCACCGCCGCAAGTGTTTCCCAAGCTGCGTTCAAAGGAATGGGGTGGCAGTGAGATGACTTTACACATGGCTTCTTGTTAGCTTTCAGTGAATTTCCCTTGGAAGCACTTATGCACGATGCTGCCTTTGGTGGAGAGATGTCCCAGCCAGGATGTTTTACCTTGTTTTAAACCGGATCAGTGATGTGCTTTGTGTCCTCCTGGTGTATTACAAATGAGTGACAAGGTGTGGTGCAGCAATGGCGATTCACACCCGGGTGGAGATGACCAGCACACAAGAACTCCTTAAAATGCCTTTGCTGCTGCTACAGGCATCTTGCGTGACCCCCAGCATGCGTTATTTCTCTTGCCACCCCACCTAAATCTCACATACGGCTTCCATTGCTGCTTCTCTCCCTTGGTAGCAGGGCTTTCCTGTGTTTTCCTGGGAAGGACGGTCCCTCGGGGGCAGCGGTGCAGTTCCTGCGTGGAGGAAAATCGCTGCTTTTGCCTCCTGCCCCCGGTCCCGGTGCCTGTGAGCCACACTCCACTCCGGGCAGCGTGCAAGCAAGGGGCAGCACCGGGCTCTGGCATCGCTTTTCATTAGGTATCTTCTTGCAGATCAGCTGGTATTTATTGAAGATGGTTTATTACAGATGTTAAAATTAAATAAGGCAAAAATTGAATCCAGAACAAATACACTGCTGCAAGTAATCCTTATAATTCGCTAGCAATTTTTGCCAGACAATTGTGAGAAAATAAGTTCTGGCAGCCTGCATTCAGGCAATTGGCCAGGAACAGCTATAAATCATGTGTATCTGTTTCTTCCTATTATCTTTCTCCCTCTTTTAAAATCCATGTGTTACCAGATAATATACATTGGAGAGAGGGGAATAATTATCTTACTGACTCACATCAGCGAAAGAAACGTCTGAAGCTAAAACAGTCATACATCCAGATCACAGATCCAGCAAGGATCAGCAAGACTGTCCAGCAAGGACAGTCTGAGAGACAGGAATAGCTGATTTTTGTTTTTCCTGGGAGGATGTGTTAAAGAGTGAAAAACAGATGTTCATGCACATGAGACATGGGAGCCCAGGTGTCTTTGGTCTTATGCTTGGTCGTCCGCACTGTGGGAAGGTACTGTGTCACTCTGGAAAAAGAGCCTGCAGTGCTTTCAGAGAGTTTTACAACTGGAGATCCTTGAAAATTATTTTTAGAGTGGAAGTTCCTCTTCTGTGACCCTGCTGCAGAGGGGGAAACCTGTCTGTGTGCCGGCCAAGCCCCATCCGGAGTGCGGCTGGGAGGGAGGATGCTCTGGCTGCGCTCCTGTGGCTGCTCAGCAGCACGTTAAAGGGCTGGTACACGGTGGGCTTGGGTTCAAGGAACGACTCAGCCCAGGCTTTGGGTTTGCATCTGAGATTGGTTCCTGCTGCCAAGTTTCTGCTTTTAATTAGAGAGTGGCGTTGCAGCACCCAGCCTGACACAGCACAGGCACGCATGGTTCCCGCCCTCTCGTCACTCATCGCTCCCAAACTTCAGCCTGTGACAGGGGCCAAATTTCTGGGACACTGCTGTCGGTGATGATCAGAGCCAGAGGCTTTCAGGTGCTGCTGGTGCTGAGCGTGTAAACACGGGATTTCTTTTTCTCAGGGCAGAATAATTGACTCCAGGAACCCGCAGAGCCTGTGTACTCTTTCGGCACATGGTGGTTTGGTTACGTATTGCTCTGCTGTGCTGGCACTGAAGCAGAGGTTTGTGCTTGGTCTGCTAATAAAAATAAGTATGTTGAGACTTGTTTTCCTCTCCAAAGGATTTTCTGTTCATCATGGAGATGTTACTTTCCCAGCTGGCTGGCTTGCTGGCTGTCAAACATGCTACACCGTTAAGCAAGGCTGTTTTTCCTTCCTCCCCTTTGGAGCACCATCAGTTGCTTTCTTTGTTTCTTTACACCTCCCTCCCCACTTTCTAAAAAAAGTTGAATTAATATTGGCAAATAGTCCAAGATTAACCGAAATCAGTGTATTTACATTAATAGGCTCCTCACAGTATAATATACTTTGTGCTTTCTTAATCCATAATAGACACACAGGTTAGGAATTAATATCTGATGCCACTTTAGCGGTTTGTTATTCCTAATAGAGCACGGAGGGATTACTTTTGGCTCTGCAGGGGATAAACAGGGCAATCCACGCTCCTGGCAGGTGGGAAAACTGAGGGATGGGAAGGCACAGCTTGCCTGGCTGGGTTTCAACCTGGAGAGCAGGAGCAGGGGGATACGCTTCTGTCCCTGGGCTTTATGGAGTTCAGGCCTTGGCTATATGATTCTATATGCAAACTCAAAATGGTCTTGTGATACTTTTGTAGCTGGAGTGCAAGAGGTATCATTTAATACACTCGGTATGTGTTAAACAGTGTGTGTGGGGGAAATGTGTGTACTATAATTGGAAGTACTTGCTTGCACAACACTGTAAAACCAAGATGAAATATTTGTATTTTTCAAAGAAGGGAACCAGACTTGTTTCCTCTCCCTTGCATCCTGTAATTTCGTTGTTGGGAAACAGCAGAGTTTAGATCTTGCAAAAGGAATTCCTAAGTGGGAAACTAGAGGGGGAAATGGTTTTGTTGCATTTAACTGTAAGAAGAGTTAACTGAAAAGAAGTTATAAAGGTGGGACTGTGCACAGTAAGGACTATTGAAACCTCCTATAACAAGAGCTGACACTGTGACCAGACATGGTGATAAATGCTGAGATCCTGGGGAGAGGAGGGGAAAAGGAAAACTGAGCGGTGGGGGATGTTCTTGCAAAGCAAATGTGGCTGGAGCAGGACACAGACACTTGAAACTTTTCAAAAACCAGTTGTTGCTTTCTAAATGAGGAGCCTGACATTTTAAAGGTCAGCAGCCAGGGAGAGGGCGACCCCCGGTAAGCAAATGCAATCAGAAAGTGTGCTCGCTGGCATGCCCTGTCCTTCACGCCAGGGTGTGGTGTTGCCTAATCGCCTGGGGAGGCAATTTCTGGAGATGTTTCCAAAAATAGACAGATTTGCAGAACACAGATACCAAAATGAGTGAGGATACTTGGTATTTTTCCTGTTTCTCCTCCCTCTAGGGCAGCTAATAAGGGGGAAGTGGGTGAAGAGAGACCTCATGGCAGTTTGAGGGTGGCTTTGGGTGGGGAAAATGGCAGCAGAAGGTGCCTGTTGGCAGGGGGAACCTCTCTGCAAGACCAAGGCAGCAGTTAACAGCAGCAGCTGCACACGTGGCCACTGCCTTGCTAACAGCTGGGGACCATGGGGCCATGTGTCCCGTGGTGGCATCTCAGGGTATCAATGTCAAGAGAACCTCAAACCGTCGGTTGCTGGAGACGCTCGCTTCCTTCCCGTGTGCTTTTTCCCAGAGCCCTGCACTGAAATGAGCAAAGGTGTTCATACAGTGAGAGACCGAATAACCAAGGAATAAAAGGAAGCAGTTTTCTTATATTCATAAATCACTTCAGAACAGGTCTGGGCCATTGCAGTGTAGCACAAATACTTTTTTTTTCCCCCTTTTACCTCGTGTCTTCTACAATTTTTGGTATTCAAGTTTTAAGCCCGCAGTGTGTATTTCTTTGCTCTGATGCTTGGACGTTGGGACTGACAAACCTTTGAATTATCAACATGCTGAGCATTTTGATCCTTTTATAAAAGCAAGAATGAGGACTAAATGTTTCTCACAGCACTGCTACTGCAGCACTCGCTGCAGGTACCTATGGGCTGATCTTGCAGTAGGAGACAAGTTGTTCTGTCACACAAACATCCCGCGGGACTTTGGCGGGTAGGAAACTGCCAAGCACGTCAGTGTGCTCCACGAGAGAGACAGATGAGGTTTGGAATTAGCTTCTCTTTAATTAGGGTGGAGATAGCAGGAAACGGCAAATGTTGTGTCGTCTTCCGTGCCAAATGTCATCCAAGCCCTCAGTCCGAGGTTTCCTATGAACGCATGGCACCAAACCCTGCGGCACTCTGGTCTTCTTCAGCCAGACCTTGCTCTTCGCTGGGAGGTTTGCTCTGGTTTCCCTGAAGGGGAGCTGCATCGCGAGTCACCCTCGGATGGGCTCTGTGGGGCTTGCTGGGACACAGCGTCTGCGGCCCCTGGGGGCAGGCAACTTGGCCACTGGCGCTACCTCCTGCTGGAGGCTTTGCTGTAGGTCTGGCCAGCACCACGACTAACACCAATGGTTTTGTAAAGGCTGTTCTATTTCCTACATCCTTTCTCTTTGTATGTAATTAAGACAATTTTTTCAAGCTCACGTGTGTACAATGAGGCCAACAGGTCCCTAAGGACAGGGGGTGGCTCAGAAACCCTGTTAACTTCACCCGTAGCTTTCTGCATAGAACTGGTCTAGAAATGCAGCTTGTGCTAATAGTTTGGAGATGGAGGTAGATTCAGTGGGGTTCCTGCAGGCAAAGGAGAGCCCGGAGAGAGCTGTGCTCCCTGGAGGCTGTGACACTGTTTCTCTGCTTTCTGAAAAGCTTTTCCATGCCAGGTTTGGCAGTGATGTGTGAGCTGGGAGACAGAAAGCATCTCTGTTAACGGCTCCTTTGATGGAGCTCTTAGATGAGCTTTCTCCTGCACCGGGATGCTTATTGCTTCAAATGGGTCCAATCTCTGCTAATAAATCACCTCCTCGATGCGAGGAGGGTTTGACTGAAAATCACAGGAGATACCATCGAAGGCTAAACCTAACATTTTCTAAATTAGCTAAAGCTTGTAATGGTGAGTATTTCAAAGAAATACAGTGTTCCCTCAAGCATTTCTATTGTCAAGCCAAGCAGCCCGTGGTGAACTCTCCATGCACAGAACAACTCCTGGTTTTTCTTTCTCGGTTGCTTGGTTTATCTTTACTCCCATTGCAAGTCCCAAGCAGAATGGAGCAGGGCTGTGCTCCCCCTCTCAGGACACTGAAACTTTGGGAAAAAAATGTCAGCAGTGGTTCCTGTGGATAGCCTGTGTAACTTTTCCTGGGATGGCGCTTCTGTGAAATGTTGATGCTGTTGGGTTTTGGTGGGGTATTTTTTAAACTACAAAATGATTCTGTTACCAGAGCTTGAGGGAGAAGAAAGCTCGAATGAGTGTGTTTTATCTTGTAAACTCTCTTGAGCATCACTGTAAGTGCTGGAGGCCCTCCATGCTGCCAGGCTCCTGTCTTAATTCCGTTCTGCCAAAAGCAGAAGGTGGTCCACGCTTCACCCTTATGTCAAACAAGTTGTGTATCTTGACTTCTGTGGCCCGTGTTCCCATTTTCCTCCTTGTTCAGCACGATACATTTGTTTCCCAGCTGGTGCCCGTGCCAGCCTCCGTCGCTCCCCGCTCTGCTCTCCAGCCATCATTACCTCTATGCTTCCTAAGACCTTAAGGAAAAGAAGGGAAGAGAGCATCGGTTCCTGGTGCAGAGGCTGCTAATGGTGCTGCGCTGGAGGGTTTGGATGTGCCAATATGAGGAGTGTTGCTGGGTGTTCCTGTGGGTGCATCGCTTGAATCTGGGTTAAACCTGGAGGGTGGGTCGGGGGAGCTCTGCATGGCAGAGGTCTGTGGCAGGCACTGGCGGCATCTTCCCACACCGCCCGTGTGCCATCCCCTTGGGATGCAGCCGATGCCGGGATATCGGTGATGCTGGGAAAGGCCGCCTGCTGCTGCAGGTCGCGTAGCTGCGGCCCATGCTGCTGAGATGGCGTGGAGAAAATGTGGATTCAGCAGAAGCTAAGTAGCACACGGCATTAAAAATTCACAAAGGCTTCTCTGAAACTGCCAGAGAAGCGCTTTAATGAGCTGCAGCAGGGCTGGTGGGGGGAGCGGGGGGACCCTTCCCCAGTGCTGGGTCAGAAACAGCCCCCATGTGCTGGTCGCCCACATCGGTTCATGCACTGATGGTTCTCAATTTTTAATGAAAAAACATACCAGAGGGGTTTTTAACTTCTTTTCACACTGTCTTAGGAACTCGGTGGAAACTTACTCAGGTTTCCTGTAAAAAAAAAGTAAAATAAAAATTGAGACGGTGTTGCCAGTGTTCAGGGGAAAATGTTAGGATTAAACCGAAACACGTTGGGTCTGGGATTTTCCGATGTTCCTTTGAAAGCTTTCCCTAAGAAGAGAAGCCAGGTGACCCCCTTCTCCCCCTGGAAAAAAAAACAACCCTTGTGGGCATTTTTCCAATTGGCTTTGTCCTTCAAATACTTTTTTTCCTCATTTTAGTTGACCCAAATTCAAGCTGAAGACCGGGCTGAACCGCAGAACCCCGGAGCTGGTGTCTGGGATGGTGGGGATGGGGGCTGAAAGGAGCCAACTGGGAGACGCTGGGATGGGGAGTGGGTCGGGGGGGTGCTTTGAAACAAGGAGTTTTGGGTTGGTACATAGCTTTCCCTCTGCCTTTCGTGCCGGTACTAAGCGGCTTTGGCTGCTTCTGCAATTAAATGGTGAGTGGAGCACGTGGGACGGGCACTTGGGGGATGCTGCGCTGTGACCTACTTGTTCCACCAGCGGCTGGCGCGGGTCTGCCTTGTGCAGCTCGGTGCTGCGGTGCCTCTCCTTCTCATTTCATCCCTCCTTTGTTTAAATTTATATGTTGCCATTTGTACTTTGTTCTCTCCAACGTGGGGGCATCGTGGAAAACACAGCAAAATATTGTTCCCCTCCCTTAAAAGTGAAAAGCGTAATAAGACCCATCTTGTTGTTTTGTTTTGTTTTTTTTTTTTACGTACTTTTGAAATGAATAACTACAAAAAATAAACAGAAAAGATACTAGTGCTGAAGCTTTGTTAAAAGCTAGTAGCAGAAGTATGTGATTAAAGATGTGCTTGTTTAATTCGCTGGAGCATAAAAATGAATTTAGGAATTTTATTTTTTTTTTCTTTGCAATCTTTTCAGGGCGGATGTGCCTTTCCTGCAGGACTCTGCCGCTGTGCTGCTCGGCTGGTTCGCTGAAGCAAGCGGCTGAAAAGATCTGCATTGTTTGCTGTAGAGATGTTAAATATCTCTGACAGGGCAGAGACACCCATCCTGCCCTGGACAAATAGCTGGAGACACCGAGCTAGGGCTTATGTTTATTCTGTGAAAACAAAGGAGAAAAGCCGAAGCTTATTAAGCAGGAGCCGGAGCATCCCATGGGGAGGGACCAGCTCTGGCTCTCACTTGTGCTGGGTCCTGCAGCAAAGATTAGGCAAAAAAAGAAGTTTCTGCAGGAGATTCGGCTGTTGGCAAAGGAGTTTCTCAGAGAGGGGCCATCAAGCACGAGCAGTAATTCGGTTTAGAGCCTTGAAATGTCTTCAACGGGAATTTTGAGACTGTTGAGTTTTAAGAAATGAAATGTTCATGTTGCGAGAGATCAGCGTTGTAGGCTTATGCCTGGAGTTCGCAGTCCAGGGGTTAAGACAAAGCAGCAAGTTATTAATTATGCAGGTTCTGATTTGCCATTCAAATAACTTCTTGTCGGTCCCAGCGCAAGGACATGAATGTCCTATACGCTGTAAATGCTAATGCAGAAGGGTAACTTTTTCTGCTTTCTGAGAATGCAAATGAGGTATCTGCTTTTCGAGTTAGTTTAATTTGCTGTCTTCAGCTCTGCACAGCTTGTTAGCTGAATGGAAAACTGTTGATGCTGCCAATGCAATCTGGATATTGTTTCATGGGACTGCAGAAAGCCATGAGTTTGTAGCTCTCTAATCCGCGGTAATTTGCTGCTAATTTGTCAACAGTCAACAACTCCAGTGGCTACTGCACCAGAGCAGCCAGGATGCCGCTGCTTTCCTCTTACCGGTGGTAGTCAAAGGTCATTTATAGCAGTGCTTTTCATCCGCTGTGTGGTTTACTAAGCACAGAATAATGCTTATTTTAGAGGGGGGAAACAAAGCCATGGTGTCACCGCTGCCCGTGACAGAAGCCAGGTGAGGTTTCAGACCTGCCTGTGACTGGTGGCTCCTTCCTGACTTGGGTTCGGTTGACATGCAACGTCTGCTATTACAGATCAGGAAATCACGTAAAAAGTTCCAGTTGCATTCGTAGCAAAAATTCTTTTAACTGTCTTAGCCCTCTGCTTCCCCAGGAAGGGCAGGAGCTGAAACACTTGCCTCTTTCCTTTTTTGAAGCCGAGCGCTGGGTGTAATGAGCTGAAAAGAGTGCAGACCCTACCCCGGCCCTCTGAAATATTCATCTGCGCCTTAGAGAGGAGAAAGCAAGCGAGAATGGCTGCTTAATGAGGAGCAGAGGGGGATTAGGGCTGTTCGGTGCCTGTTTCTGAGCTTTCCAAGAAATCTGGATTTAATAGGCTATCGCAGAGCTGGGGTGTATTGGAGTTGGTAGCACTGGCCTCTGCTTCGGGTTGATTGAAACTTCTGTATATATCATTCCAGGTTCACTTTTTTTGATGTTTCTGCCAAAGTTTAATGATAAAGTTTGCAAACTTCTGTGCTGACAGTCTGCCTGGAGCTGACGGTTCCCCAGTGTTTCAGCTAACGCGTTCCCAGTTGGGGCACGACGCAAAATCACGTACGTTGCCTTTCTAAATCTGTTTCTAAGTTGTCCCCACTCGGAAGCAGGGACGTTCATTTGGCAGAGGAGGTCAGTATGATGCCAAGGTCTTCCTTTCTTTCTCTTCCAGTGAAATAACACCCAAATTCAGACAATATTGTAGTCTTAGGGAAAAGGCTATGTGCACACTTGCTGAGCAAGCTTGCTAGCGACCGGGCTGTGCTATCGTCTGCTCTGCTGCAAACATAGTCTATATGGTCCTCTCCTCTCCCCTCCCTCATCAGCTGTTTTGCTGCTCTTTTGGGAGCAAGAGGGCCCTGTGCGGACTGCAATGCGTTTTAGGAACGTGTGAGAAGTTACTGTCAGTAAGTGGTGGTGTTTCCCCACATGATGCGACTGAAGATGAAGAACCTGCTATCTAGAATTTTCTTCCTCCTCTCTCTCCTGTTCACCCTGGTCTTTGGCAAAGCATCCACTGCAGCTGTCTGAGGAGGCTGAGTGCTGGGTGCTCTTTGTGGTCCGGATTTGCTGTGGGGCTCCTCATCTTTGAGCTGTTCCCTAAATCCAGTGGGGTACAGAGTACATCTGACAGCTGTTCCAGAGCTGCTGTGACAACGCTGTGGCTGCTCCAGCAGTCTCCCAAGATTATCAGTTGTGCCCTCCCCATCTGGCTAGGTGCAGGAGGGAGCGGTGACTCCAGGGTCTGCTTTTCAGCATAACAGAGCTTTTGGCTGCCCTTGCAGAGGTAGAAATGAAGTGACCTACTGATAAGCTTGAGAAGTGATGTTTTGACTTCCCTACGGAGGAACCCAGGTTTCCCTCTTTGCTGCTGAGCATGGCAGGAGGTCAGGCACTGGTGTGTCTATGTGATCAGTCCTCAGCCTCCCTGGAGAGAAGGGACTCTGCAATATGGTACCTGTGGTAGCTTCTCAGAGGCTTTTTGTTCAGCTAAGGTGAAGGTAACCTGGAGTCCAGGAATGCGTCAGCTCCCTTAGGGCCCCATCCCATTGTTGTAGGAGACCTGAAGGAGAACACGCCTAGTGCCACCGTGGTTCTCCATCCCTGCCCATCACCCTGAGCTTTCTGCCTTTCAGCATATCCCGAGAGAAGCATCTGGAGGAGGACCGTGGCGTGGCAGGAGTTAAGAGCCTTGCAACAGCCTGAAACCATGTGTAGCTTTTGGTGGGGGTGTGGGGAATTGCAAAAAAGTCTCCTCAATAAACCCACTGCTCTGCTTGGGTGGCGGCAGAGCTCAGTGGCAGATTTAAATATCTCTCTGTGATTCCCAGGCCACCTCGATTGTGCAAAGAAAGAAATACTTAACCTTGCAGGGTATTATGTATAACACCGTGGTTTGCGGGTACATAGGAATTAACTATTTGTTGCATAGGAAAATAGCAGCAACACTAGTGAATATTTTAATATACATATCCATATATCAATTTTTCTCACATTGTTTATTTTAGTGTATTGTGGATGGTTTGTAGCGCTTCCCGTGCAGCATAGGTTTTTTTAGGGCACTGTAGGAGGCAGGTTCTGTTCTCTTTGAGCAAGGTCTCCTTGGGAGAATTTTGCCTTAAATGGAAGGAGGAAGTTTTGAAGGCAGGATTTACAGCTTTGGGATGGCAGGAGCACGGAGTGGTCTCACATTAACGGCAAGCTGTGCTGTCTTTGTGTTTTATTTCCCCTTTAGATCAAATGTTCGGAGAGGCTGTCAGTAGCTCGGGCGCTTTGACCGGCAGGTTTGGCAGTGAGAGCTTGTCGGGTTTTTGAAATGCAACTTCAAAAGTTGAAGTTGAAGAAGGAGTCTGCAGCAAGGCTGCCTGGGCAATTAAACAGGAGTTTTGGGGATCAAGTGGTAGGGATCGAGGGTTGATGGTGTTTCAGCCACTTCTCTCCATACAATCTTCTCGTAAATCCTGGTTTTGTACTACTGCATCCACAACTCGAGTTCAAAAAGGAGAAGAAGGGAAGTGTGGGGAGGGAGGACGCTGAAGGCACATTAATGGAGAACATTCGGGCTAACAGAGAAAGATGGGGCTGAGTAATGGTGGAGAGAGCAAGGCAGATGTTCGAATATGTGGAGAACCAAAGCCTTTGGGAGAGAGAATGGGGCTGTTTGGGGCAGGGGCTGCAGGCTCTGCACAGGATCTGCTGCTTTGCCACGGTGGCTCCTGCTTGTGTAACTCATGGGGGAAATGGTTTGAATGGGCAAGTAAATCAAAGGTGCTAAAAAGCTACGGTTGTTCAGAGGCAGCCAGCCATTTGGTAGCACCCAACGGGAAGGAGACAGGCTGAGGCCAACTAAGATGGAAAATAACTTTGCGGCAGTGACAGTTGTATGTCCGGAGCTAAGCTGGGTCTGCTGGTGGCTGCAACAGCTTGGTAGGTTGCCACTCTCTTTATATTTATTTATTTATTATATGCCATATATTTATGGTATTTGGGTTTGCTGTGTGCTGTCACGCTGACCGGTAAATGCCCTTGGTGCATGTCCATCAGGGCTGCCTTCCCCCCAGCCCCTCTCAGCCGCCCCGGCTGGAGCCCGAGGGCAGCGCCCAGAGCTCAAGTGTTGCCTCTTCATGTGGACGATTTACCAGGAGGCCGGTTCCTGCAAGCTACAGTTCCTTTTCCCAAACATTTTCCCACTGGTCTGCCCTGAGCTAGACCAACATGTTCATGTACAAAGCGTCCCGGGGCTCAGATCACCTGTGGTTTTCATAAATGATTGCAGAGCAGCAGCACGTGGAGGGGCTGATGCAGTCCTGCCTTGTGCTGCTGCAGATGTGAAGCAAATGTATTGGAATCAGCTGCTGGCGTTCACTTTCTTTTTAAATAGAAAGAAAAGCAGTTTAAGTAGTGAGAGGGAAACTGACACAGGTTTTCCATAGGAAAACGGTGTGGAATGCTGGCACCTCTGGCTGAATCCTCTTCTAAATTTTTGGGTAACTTTTGTTACAGCCTCAGTTAAGCACTGCGCTGAGCCTGGGCAGGCTGTTTGCACCCTGGGAAAATCTGATCCCAGCATTTAGTTTGTAAAGCAGTGTGAAATCCTGTGGAAGACATTCCTAGGCTAAAACATCTGAAGTCAATATATCGGGCGAGTGCAGAATAAAACCCATTTAAATCGGTTCGTTACAGCAGGGTGAGGATTATCTGGGAAATGGGGAAAAAAAAGTAGTCTTCACAGAAGACAGTGGGAGAAAACGTGCTGTATCACTCCTGCATGTCTCCCTGCCTACCGGCCTACATTTGATATCTATCTATAGCTACTATTAAAAATAATTTCAAAATTACTTGTAATTGTAGGATGACAAAAGGCTTGATTTGAAGGTAAGAGCTGAGCAGCTTGGTGAAAATTCTGGCATGTTAATGGACATCGCTGGGTGCACAGGCTATTCCTGGTGAGAAGGAGAGGCAGGTTTCTGGCTGCTGTGGAAATCCCCACTTTCCCTCAGGCCAAGTCCTGCAGGGAAGGTTGCCAGCAATCGTCTGCTTGGTACATGCATACTCATCGCCCCAGACAAGAACCAGGCCTTAACTCATTCCTCAACATCTTATGCTGATTGATGAGGTTATTTTGAAATGAAAGTTGCTTTTCCCCCTTTTTTTAATGGAAATGAGAAGGTTAATGCTGGCATGAAAAGGAGCCTCAGTCCTGCTGTATCGGTGCACGTAAAGGATTTTGAATATGCACCAGTTGCAGTCGTAACGCGAAACTGCATCATCTGCTGCAGAGCAGGAAGAAAAAGACCAAAACTGACTTACGTATTTTCTTTGATGAACTCCGTGCTTTGATACAAAGAGAAGTACCTTCAAATTCCTGAAGAAGAGCTCATCTTTATTACTGGGCTGAATGCCTAGGGAGGGGCATTGCCTAACTTCTTAAGAGATACTTTTTCATTTGCGACATGCGATTTCTGTTCTATAAGGTCTTATCTGAGCATAGAAAGGAAAGATGTCCCAGGAAGATGAAAAATCTCAAAGGTTTGTGTTAACACATGGCAAAAAGAAAATGGTGATGCTGAAAGTGGAGCTGCATGTGGCAGCCTGCCCTGTGGCAAGGAGCGCAGTGGGTTGTGCTGGTGGGAGCTGTGGTAGGGTCACCGGCAGAAGACAGGAGATGCCACCGTGAAACTGTGTCAATGGCAAGAAGAAAAGCATTTATCAAGTGGTTTCCCATGAGTTGAGTAAGCAGCACCCTAGCCCCTGAAGTTTGGTCCCTGGCGTTGTCTGTATGGGAAACTGTGGCTTCTCCTGTGCCAGCCTTTGCATTCCCATGCCTGCGTCAACCAGCCCATCCCATCAGCAATCCCAGCCGGCATTAGGAAGTGCACAGGTGCGTTTCCAACAGAGATTATCAGCTGTGATGGAAACATCAATCTGTCTCTCAGGTTATCCGTGCGCGTGGGTTGGTGTGGCACCAACCCAGGTGAAAACATCTGGGCTGGGCATCAGTTACCTTTCCAAAAAAAGGTGATTTTGAAGTCATGCCTTAAATTCCTTTCACTAGAAAATTACCATAATTGTAGTAATTTCCTTTTAACGATGTGTGTTCCATCTCATCAGCAAAGACGTTTGCAGTAGTTCCAGTGGTGATGGCACCATCCTTGTGAGGAGCCACCAAAACACGGGCTGTGCTTCTCCCACAGAGCTCCCATGGCCTCACAGCTCCAGCCAAAGCTGGCGGTGAGTCACCAGCCCTGCTTCCAACTAAATTCGGTTGCCCCCGAGGCAACACTGGGATACTGGAGGCAAAGTGGGCGGATAATTTTCATCTGGCTGCGGGTGACTTTGGGACCAGAGCGGGGGTGGCAGCGAGGGCACCCCTTCCTCAACCAGCAGAAGGGTTGTGCAATGCTGTGCGACATGCAGTCCCAGCCCTTCAGTGACGCAGGGGCTGCAGGGGACATGGCCCGTGAGCTTCTCGTGAGAGTGGCAGCTCAGCTTGACAGGGGGGTCCTCTACCGGCTGCCCAAAAGCCACAGATTAAGATGTTGGAGGACATCAAGACACTTATCGGGACAGCATCTAGGTAAAAAAAAATGCTCTAAAAAAACCCACACTGAATTCTTCTGAAAATGGAAGATGAAATGGCTTTCTCCAGGCTTAGGAACCTATTTGTATCCTTCCCTCCATTTGTATCCTTCCCTCCCCTTGCATCCAATTCTTGGTTCCTGGTGCCTCCGGGTGTATCTGTGTTAGCCACAGCCCAGGGAAACGGGGCGATAAGCGATGGATGTCCCTGCTGGGACATGGAGAACATCCAGCTTTAAAAGTAGGTTTTGCAGCTTAAAAACTCTGCTAAAAGGGCTATTTTGAGGTCTTACATTTAGTGTCCGATCTGCATCTTTCAGATCCATCACATATCACATCTCTGGACTTGGAGGTAATTTTTCCTGACAGCCCAGGACTGGAAACTCAAGGCTATATCCAGGTTCATTTAAATGAATAAAAGTGTTCCTGCTGACTTCTGAGGGAGCTGGCTGAAGGGGCCAGGGTAGAAGACTGTCCATGTTCTCGCTGGCTCTTGTATCTGCACACACATTTCCAAAGAAAGAAGAAAAAAAATTAAGTTGTCATTTTTATTCACAGGCCACAATAAAATCCAGTTTGCTTACCTGTTGCTCTGCTGGCAACTGCACACTAACCGGGGCTTAAAGCATTCTAGAACTTATATAGTAATAAAAATAAGTAATGAAATACATTCATAATATAGCTAGAAAATATATGAGCAGGCTCTACCTGATGTAATTGGAAACGGATTTAGCAAACTCAGGCTTAGCACCAGTGACCTTATATTTTGTAGATGCTTTAAGCTATTTGTATCACTTGAGTGAATTTCCAAAAACTCAGCCATCAGATTTCCTATATTTTGGATGATTTATGATTTGAGTTTGTTTTTTCCCCTGGATGCGTTAGTGGGTGAGAAAAGCCTTATTGTGCGAGTTAGAAGGTGCAGAAGCCTCCTCCAGACTCCTCAGATTTTCACAACGGCAAATGGAGCAATAATAAAATCCCATTTGGGGCTTTCTGATGTTCTCCGTTATATCTTTGGTTAGCTTTAACTTTGATAACTCTGTTTGGCAGGTAATTGCTTTGGTCTCTGCCTGCAATTGAGTTATTTTGAAAAGCTAGAGTAAAATGAAGATTACTGTCTTGGGAAAAAATGATGGCAGAGTAACTGTAGCCTGCTTATCTTTTTTTCTCAGCCGATCAGTGCCAATGTAGGTGATTTCCTCTTGGTGGCATTTGTCCTCGCTGCCAGCTTCGGTGTTGACTTCAGGTGCTAGGTTTAAAGGGGGAGGGGTGTGCACAGGTGGAAGCAGGTTGCCAGCCTTTAGTGTGCTCACCCAGATGAAAAAGTCACAAAGACTTCTGTAGGTCTTAAAGCTGCTGGAAACTTTGTTTTGTTTAGCGAGATTTGGTGTGGAATCTCAATTTTTCTGTTATCCTTGCTATCAGAAGTAGCTGCCTAGGACTGACATGTCCCCAGAGGATCTCCTGCAGGGCAGGGCACGGGGCAGGTTGGACCGTACAATTGACGCTGCCACTCTGGTACGATGCCTGACAGTTCGTCCGGAGAAGTTGTATCTCTCCAGCCCAGGAGCTTTCAGCAAAAAGCAGGTTTCTGGAAGGCTTATCCGTTCTTCGGCGAGCGCAGACACTTCTGCGTTCAGGAAAAGCTTGCTTTTCTGTGACTTTCCTGATAAGGCTGCTCCTGGAGCACAGCAGCTCCATCGGCTCTTATCACAGCCCCCGCCGGCGGGTAGACCTGGTGTCTGTAATGTTGTGGTCAATCCTCCTTGCCCAGGATTTTCCACCAGTTTAATTTTAACTGCCAAATCCCAGACCGGTCTGCGTCCTCTTATCGCCTGAGTTCCCCCAAGGCTTCCTCGCCAGCTGGGCTCCAGCAACCTGCCGCTTTCAGGCTGTTTGCACAATTATAGATATGCAGCTCAAGGATTATCTTGTTCCTCTGGAAGGCTTTTGCTTTTGTGTGTTTGCAGACAAGTATTCCCGCTTGTATGAAATAAGGATCAGCTTTAAGCTGGCTGGTACTTTATGGCGTTATTTGGGGGGTGAAAGTCTTGAGCACTGTTTAAGAGTGAAATTTGTACTTTTATTCAAATTCCTGCCAGAGGCCAAACCGTTCTGTGGGGTGTCCAAACAACAAAAATTAAAATAAAATTTACTGTTCTCTCCTTCTCCCTCTAGATCCTCTGCCCGTCCTATGTTACTTTGGGCTGTTGAATGCCAGCGAAAAATGGGCATGGGTTGGTACCTGTTCTCACCTGTGACTCTGGAGGCTGCGAGATAGGAGTCAGAGCAGCATTTTGACACAGATTTTAAACACCAGCATTTCAGAGGCTGCAGCAAAAATGCAGCCTGGCACACATTACTCAAAAAAAAACCAAAACCAAACCAAAAAAACCCAACAAGTAAGAGTAAAATGAAAGAGCACGTTACAAGATAGAAACTAGGTAAAGGAAAATTACTTTTTCCTTAAACTTAGAAACGCTTTGTGCCTTTCAGAGGTGAGCAAACTGTAAATTCAAATTGAAGTACGCTCCTGGAAATAATAACTTGCTTTTACAGTTTCACTTTCCTAGTAAGTTGATTTATGTGACTTTCCTGGGAATTAACTTCTGCCTGCCCTCTGTGTGGAAGGACAATTTTGAGGTGGAAAAGCACTGATTTATGGTTTACAAGAAAAGCGTACCATATATAAAGAATTGTTTGGCCCTCGTGAGGCAGGAATGCTGTTATTCTTTTTATGTTGATGCTTGAAGACATATTCATTGTCAATCAGGATCACAAGAAGCCAAATCAGCGAGATCTTGATCTTGGCTTAGGATACTGCACAAACAGGAGCACTGTGGGGGAAGCTTCTCATCCAGCTGTGGAGATGGATGGTGTGGATGGGGCTCTTGCTCTGGGCACAGCCTTTCTGAACCCCTCGGGTTAACCTCCAGGTGATGCTGGTGGGATGCTTCAAGTCACAGGCACTTGTTGAAGTACAGATCACAGAATCGTAGGGTTGGGAGGGACCTCTGGAGATCATCCAGTTCAACCCCCTGCCAGAGCAGGGTCACCCACAGCAGGTGGCACAGGAACGCATCCAGGTGGGTTTGGAATGTCTCCAGAGACGGACACTCCACCACCTCTCTGGGCAGCCTGTGCCAGGGCTCTGCCACCCTCACAGGAAAGAACTTCCTCCTCACGTTTAGACGGAACTTCCCATGCTCAAGTTTGTGCCCGTTACCCCTTGTCCTGTGGCTGGGCACCACTGAGAAGAGCCTGGCCCCATCCTCCTGACACCCACCCTTTAAGTGTTTATAAGCATTGATAAGGTCCCCCCTCAGTTGTCTTTTTTCCAGACTGAAGAGACCCAAATCCCTCAGCCTTTCTTCATAAGAGAGGTGTTCCAGTCCCCTCATCATCTTGGTAGCCCTTTGCTGTCCCCTCTCCAGCAGTTCCCTGGCCTTCTTGAACCGGGGAGCCCAGAACTGGGCTTTAGTTTTCTGCCATCAGAAAAACTGGACCCGTCCTCCGAGCTGTGCATTGGTATTCTACACCCTGCCTGCTGCAAAGAGGTCACGTTCTGTGGAAGGAAGGCAGGAAAACAATATAGGCAGCTGGGCTCTCTCTCCAGCCATTGTGGTGCTCTGGAAATGATACCCTTTTCACTGTAGATTTTGTTCTCCCGCTGTGTTCCTTTTGTAATTGCCAATTAAATAAGTATCTTGGGCTCAATTTATCACTGGTCTAAATTTGTCTGTCAGGCAAAGCAAACTGGGTTAGCATTTGGCAATGCAGGTATGTTTTAGGAGCAGCAGACTTATTTAGTTTGGGGAAGAAATATTGATGAGTATGTGGTAAGTTGGTTAATTTTGTCCTCTAGCATCATTTCCTGAAAGAGAAACAACAGGGTTTATAATTGGTTTGATTAAATAATAAATGATACATTCTCCTACTGCAAAGTAGGCATCATTTTCAGTCTACGAATCTTCTGTGGATATGAATGGAGAGACTCTAAATAGTATGTGACCTGGAGTAGTTATTCCTCCCTGGGCACTGCTGCACACCAGAGCACAAATTAAAGTTTCTTTAAAGTTTCTTTTGTGTCTCTCCCTTTGCTTTATTGCTGAACTTCATAGGAGCTTTCTCCAGACCTTCTCACTTCCAGCTGTGGTTTTAAAGACGTGCAGTACTTGTCCACAGCACACACACGTTATCAGCAAAAGTTGCAAAGGAGTCCTTCTTACATCCTCTTGTGCATGGATTTGATAATTTTTTTGTTCTTTCCTGGTCATTTAAGGAGGCTGTAGTAATCCTAGTATTAAATTAATTAATTAATAATTAATGCATAAAATAATATACAAAGTGTATGGCCAGATTTTCAAATCTGGATGATGTTATTTTTCAGTCTCTGAGTTTCCCCCGGGCACTGGCTTTCTCCAGGACCACTTTGTCCAGCTGGAGGTGTGGCTGCTGAAGTGCCCACACGCTTCTGCCCAGAGTCAGTATCCAAATAAACGTTCAAGGATGAGCTTGGAGCTTGCTGCTGAAATGAGCGCATGTTCCTCTCTAGGCACCCAGGAGAACGTCATTAAGCCTCTGTCTTGTGACTCCTTCGCCTGCCAGTGGGTTTGCCAAAAGGCAGCCAGCAGCTGTAGCCCGTATGGCCGGGCAGATGGATCCTATGCGTCATCGGGTCCCTTTAGAAGTAAAGGCACAACATTACGGTGACACAGTCCTCGTGCGTTTGAACAGCTGAAGCAAGGCATGTCTCGTTATGCTTGGTAGCTGCTATTTTGCGTTCTTGTCCAGAGCTGGGAGATGCGCGGTGTTGGGGAAGATGCAGCTGGATGGAGATGGCGAAAGATACTGATGGGTCTGTCATTAATTCCAGCCCTGGGTCTTTGCCTGTCTATTATATGTTCCTTAATAAGCATCCTGCAGCACTTGAACACAGGGTAGACAAAACTCTCCACAATTTCTTAAAAGTAATTCAGTTTTAGGATGAAGCTTGCAGGCTTTCCTCTTTAGGCTTGAGTCATGCTTTGGGTTAATAGCCCAATGAGTTGCTAACAGCTGGTGCATCCATACCCAGGAGCAACTGCAGCTTCACCTGCCTCCGGTGCCATCCTGTGGGCCGTGAGAGGTTGTGCCCTGCATTGGTTGAGGGTCAGTTCTGCAGAAGTACTTGGAGTTAATTTTTGGTCTGAATCTTTAAATCTGAACATAACTCTTGATTTTTCAGTCATTGTGCCCCTCGCTTTGCCTGTTCCCTAACAGTGGCTGTGTTGCTGTTTGCAGATGATGGGAAGCTGTCCCTGGAGGAGTTCCAGGCCTTTTTCTCAGATGGGACACTCAATGAAGAAGAACTTGAGAAGCTCTTTCATACCATTGACTCGGACAACACCAAGTGAGTTTCCTGCGCTGACACCCCACAGTTTCACAGAGCCTTCGGATCATTGCATTAGCGTGCAGCGCCAGTGCTGCTCCGGAGAGCTAAGCACTGTGGAGGCTGCAGGGGTGCAAAACTTTGCAAAGATCTCCATTTCTACTTGGTTTGTGTCTCCTCATGATGGCTACTGTGACTCCTCTTGTCTTGGTGGTTTTCGCAGGCCATTTTCTTTAGTGCAACCTGATCTTTATGGCATCTGAAATGATGCTTAGTTTTACTCATGAGGGCATTTAAATGGCTCTTCAGCTTTTGCACTTTATCTAAAAGCTTTGCTGTGCTATAAAAGGTAGCTGTGTGAATCTCTGTAAGCATTGTCCTGTCCAGCTATTTTACACACAACAAACTGGAATAATTTGTGGTCTTGTCTCTTTGTGATCTGTCTGTATCCCCCGCGCTTGGACCATGCCTGCTTTGCCTCCTATCCAAAATATCCCCTGGTGCAGTGATCAGTCTAGCACTGGATAGAAACCAGCCCCCTTCTCTTCAAGGTGGAATTCAGTGGTGTGGAGGCCAGCCCAAGCCCTGCAGCTACTTTGCCTCTGCTCTGACCCCAGCAGCCTGATGCGGCCATACTTCTGTCCACACAAAGCCTTGGCAAGGAGCAAGGGGATGGATCATAGCATGGTTGTGGTTGGAAGGGACCTTTAAGGTCATCGAGTCCAACCATCAACCTAAAACTGCCAAGTCCACTACTAACCCATGTCCCTCAGCACCATGTCTGCCCGGCTTTTAAATCCCTCCAGGGATGGCGATTCAACCCCTTCCCTGGGCAGCCTGTTCCAGTGTTTGATAATCCTTTCAGTGTAAAAGTTTTTCCTAATATTAACCCTAAACCTCCCCTGGTGCAACTTGAGGCTGTTTCCTCTTGTCCCATCGCCTGTTCCTTGGGAGAAGAGACCCGACCCCCCCTGGCTACACCCTCCTTTCAGGTAGCTGTAGAGAGTGAGAAGGTCTCCCCTCAGCCTCCTTTTCTCCAGACTGAACACCCCCAGCTCCCTCAGCTGCTCCTCACAGGACTTGTGCTCCAGACCCCTCACCAGCTCCGTTGCCCTTCCCTGGACACGGTCCAGTTCCAGGAGCAGACCGCGCTGTCTGCATCGCAGCTGCAGTAGCAGCAGGGGAAAAGGATGGCAGAGGAGGCGTGCTTTAGCTTGGTCTTACATCAAAGTTGAAGCTAAACACGGCACCTGGCTGCTGTCCCCAAGAATCAAGCTTTTGCAGGCTGTGCCCAGCTATCAAATTAAGGTGCCAAACTCATTAGCTGCCCCTCTGCCTGCCTTTGCTGTCTCTCCATCAGGTCCCTCTGACTGCCTTTGCCTTTGGCGGGGTCTGAGATGTTTGTGAGCCCCCTGACAAGTCTCAGGTACGGGCAGCGTTCAGGATGGGCACAAAGCCATGGGGTCTGTGGGGCCGCAGTGGGAGCCCCCCCTGCCAGCAGCTGGTGATGGCACTGGGCACTTGGCACAAAGGACACAGCCCACTGCTGGCTTTTGTCTTTCCAAGAGGAACCCATCTTCAAAAGCCCTGGTAGGTTAGGCTGTTTGGAAATGCGAAGGAAAGCCAGCTTTGAGTAGTATTCCAGTGTAACTCTCATGCCTCTAGAGAGGCATATATAGCAGCTCGGCATATACTATATATACCATATATACCAGCATATACCGTATATACCAGCTCGGCGTATACCATATATACCAGCTCGGCATATACTATTCACTGAATAATTAATCAAGGGAGCTTAAGTGATCTTGTTGCGAAAATTAGCTGGGAGTTGTCCATCCTGTCTAATGGTTCCTGTTCAATGGACAGAAGGTGCTGCTGTACGCGTTGTGGGCCTATTTATCGGGCTCCAGGTGATGCTCCCGGGTGGGGTCTCTGTTGACTCTGGGACTCGGGTGCTCATCTGCCTCTCTTCTGAAATAATTTATAGCATTGCCTGAGCTTATCAACTTTCATCTGGCCTTTGACAGGATGGAGACAGCTGATGTGTAAACCAGGGTGCATGGGGGTTAGCATGCGGATGTTTCTTCTGGCCTTCTTGAAATGGGACATTGGATTGCAGTCCGGTTTTGCTTGGGGATTGGAGAGAATCTGCAGCTTGCTCCGAGCCTTAGTAAGGGATTTCCTCTAAACTGGACAGAGAGAAAATGTGCTATTTCTTAAGTGTCACGCAGCAGTGCTGCCGGCAAGGAAGGTCTCGCTGAGCAGCTCCTGAGCATGGCAAGAGTTCCCACAATTCAGTAGCACCTTTCTTCTGCCAAGCTGGCTTGATTCAGTCACCAATACCCACCAGGGACCGATGCTTGCGCAGAGCAGTGCAGCATCTGCCGTTCTTGGCTGGCAGGAGAAGCAGTGAGTTGGTCACCCTTCCAAGTTAAATCCTTGCATGAAATTGGCACTTGCTTATTGATTTGGAAAGCATAGGCACCTACAGCAAATTTGTCGAGTTGGAGGAAGAAAATACTCCTCTTTTTTTTTTCTCTGCGAGAGCGCTCTCAGTCTCCAGAAAACCTATTTCAGAGCCAAGCTTCCTTCTGCAAAAGGTGCTTTTCCCTATGGAATGAGGGGTTTGCTTGACTGCAGTCTTGCGTCTGGTATGGCCCTTGGAGTTGTGTGTGCACTCTTCACCTCACCCCGTCCTCTGTCCTCCGCAGCGTGGGTCGGTGGCTCTGCCGGGGGGTCAGGCAGGAAGGATGCTACCCCCGGGGCTGGGGCTGCAGTTCCAAGTGCTGCTGCCACCGAGCAAAGAGGGGTGGAGTGGAGCTTTCATTTTTCTGTTTCACAGGGGAGCATAGGAACAGTATTCGCTTTATCTTTCCAAAAGGCTGCTTGAATGACAATCATGTGCCGTTTGATAGAAGTTTGTTTATTTTTGAGGCTGTTTTTTGATACTTTGTTTTATCTGTTTTTCTCATATTGCCCATGATGTTTGTTTAGTGTGCAAAACAGTTTGCTATTGAAATTACATTACAGCGAGAGTAGAAAATGAAGAAAATTATGTTCCTGCTGATTATTAGTGATTGCTGTTACCAGCCAAATTGCAAAACGTTGATTCAATTTCCTGGAGTATTTTTAGGAGCAGGGAACTGCGTTGCTGGAGTAGACAAAATGAACGTCTGTATCGGTTTCTTGACTTGCTTTAGCTGGGACGACAGTGGAAAGGAGAAAAGTTGGGCAGATGGGTGGGAAGGTGAGTCTAGTTAATGAGGGAGGAGCAGCTGTGCAGCTGTGGGGAGTCAGTCACAATGTGCTGCGGCGGGGAGGTGGGCTTCTGCTTCGGGAATTACGGTCCTTGGTAAAACACCGCGTTGCCCACAAGGTGTGTTTAGGAGGATGCTGAACTGAAATGGGATGCTCTGAATAGCCCAGGGGCATTAGCAAGGCTCCTGCTTTCTTCTTGACTGCCCAGGAAGTGTCTCTGGGAGGTTAATGGTGGGCATGGGCTCCAAAAACTGCCATGGGGTTTTCTTACTGGGTGTCTGTGTAAGAGAACCCATGGCAGGGTGCGAGGACTGCGCTGCAAGTCCCATCATTGCTGGTAGTTTCATCTGGCATCAGGAACATGCAAAATGTGTCATGTATTTCAATCCTTTTTTTTTTTTTTTTGGCAGAGTTATACTCATAAACCTGCTGTTGCTTAAAAACGATGATCAAGCGGTGCTTGTCTGTGCGTTGCTCAGGCTGGCTGCCTTCCTTCCCTCCTCCCAGCTGAGGCAGGAGGCAAAAGTGAGATGTTGCTAGGTGGTTTTTCAGGAGGTTTCAGCAGTGCTTTATGGGGAGCTGCCTGAAGATTAATAGGGAGGTAATGGTATGTTACTATTAATATCGATGCTACTGGAATTGCACAAATTATGTGTATGATATGTAGACGTGCATATTTTAATATACAAAGATTTGGTTTAGTGGCAGAACAGGGCTTTAGAAAACATCAGATTGGTGTTCCCCTGGGAACTCCTGTTATATCTGCAGAGTTATCTACAACTTTTCCTACCTCTTCTAATGATATATATCAATTTTAAAAGGAAAAAGTCGTTGCAGATGAAAAGTCAAGCCAGTTTTAGGATCACGAATGGCCAGGTGAAACTTTCTCCGAATGTCAGTGCACTACTGGGTGAAGCTTGCTTTGCCAGACCCACAGGTCCCATCTTGTCCCAGCTCCCTGGGCCAGCGCTTACGCCCGCTCTCCTTCCCCTCGGAAGGAAGGGGCACCTCTCAGTCCTTGTGAAAGTCAGGGAAGTCAGACGTGGCTGTTGACCAGACTAATTTAGTCCTAGCAGGGGATTTTAAAAATTCCTTTTCTATCTCGTACATTTTTCATGGCTGCAGAGGACGATCCTTCGGGGAGAGATCTGCTCGCTGGAGCAGGACTTCTCTCTGATGAGCTGTACAGGTCCATTCACAAGGAGCCAAGAACATGGCATTAGCATTCTGCTGCTCTGTCGTTTGTTATCTCTTTGCTAGGCTTATAGCTCTTCTTTTAATTGCTTTATTTCCCCCCCTCCCCCCTCTAAATGAGCTCTTCTCTCCAGTGGCAAACACTAGAAATGGTTGGAGCGTGCATGTAGGATAATTAACAGAAGCGGTATCTCTTTTTGGAAGCCCTTCACTGCTTCCCTAGGCTGTCACTTTTGCTGGAGGATTGTGACAAATGGAGAACAGGAGACGATGGGGTTTTCCAGCCTGTAGTGTATTCGGCAGTGTGCCGCCTCCTGCCCTTCATGGTGGTTACGTAGGGCTGCGCTCGGATGGGGGTGGATGGGGAAATGTCAGCCTTCGGAGACTGAGAAACATGGAAGCCGCCTTGGAGACATGGAGCCACCTTCCTCCCCCAAGCTCTCGGCTGCTCAGATACCACAGGAGCTGGATTATAAATTGGAGTAGTTTGAGGTCGCTTTGGGGTGCAGGGCTGTGGTGGGGTACAATGAGGGCAGTTACCAGTCCGAGTGCTGGTTTCAGCCCCAGAGCTAACGGAGACGTGGCTCTGCAGGGCCACCCTGGGAGCAGGTAACGATGCTGATGAGCTTCTCTACCTGCGCTAATTAGTCCTGCTGCGTAGGCCGCTGTGGTGGCCTAGCCATGCTGCTTCCAGTAGTGGAGTCAGCTCCAGGGTTTCGAGAGCCCTGCGATGCCGGTGCAGAGAGGGTGGGAGCTTTGGGTGGGAGCTTTTGCAGGGAGATGGGGCATACGTGGCCCTGCGTGAGGTGTTTAAATGTCCACAATTCCATGCGGAACTGTTGGTGGGGACAACCTGTCGCTTGACGAAACGAAGCTGATGAGCTGGGTCCATCCCTGGGCTGGCACGGCGGGACAGCTGCTCCTCAGCCACTTACTTAAGGTTGATGGGAGCAGAGCAAATGAGGAGGGACAAGTCTATGTGTCATTGGCTGTTAATTGTGCAGGAGAAGCTGTTAGTATCGTGTCAGCACTAATGAGGAACAGGAGCCGGGGTGAGCTGCCTCCTGCATCATGAGGTGCTGGCTGCGGTGCGTGTGGTGCTGGCAGCAGGCGTGCAGAGCATCGGTGCCGGGAGAGGCAGGGTGCGTGGCAGCCTGTGCTCCTCCTGCTCCTCCTCCAACCCAGCTAGGAAACATCCCCCAGATCTTCTCCCATTTCTACCCTCCGCAAACATCAGCAGGGCATTTGCGGACCCAGAAGCTCTCAAAATTAGGCTGATGCTTGCATGGATGAATTTTGTTTTTTCCGTTATTTTGATTGTGATACCCAGAGAGTAAAATTGGTTTACGTTAGAACCTGTGCAAACGCATAAGGCTCTGTGCCTGTGGCTATGGAGCCTGATGCTCTACAATGGTGAGCAGCCTCCAAAGAGTGGGAGGAGGTGCTGGCAAGGTGCTGCTGGTGTAGCTGGGGGTCCGGACTGATGCTGTTCCCCACCAGAGGAACCAAAGGAAGATGGAAAGATGGGGAGGAACTCTGGATCAGGGAGGGGAGCAATAGAATGAGGGGTAACGGGTTTACACTGAAAGAGGGGAGATTTAGGTGAGAGATTAGAAAGAAATCCTTTGCTGTGCAGGTGGTGAGGCCCTGGCCCAGGTTGCCCAGAGAAGCTGTGGCTGCTCCATCCCTGGAGGTGTTCAAGGCCAGGCTGGACGGGGCTTGGAGCAACCTGGTCTGGTGGGAGGTGTCCCTGCCCAGGGCAGGGGGTGACACTGGGTGGGCTTTAAGATCCCTTCCAACCCAAACCGTTCTATGATTCTATGTCTTGGTAGCAGCCTTGCATCTCTCTGGCTCAGGGGTACTCTGAGCTCTAAAAATTCCTGATGTTTGTAGAAGATCAATGTGGCATTCTGGTGGGGTTAGAGGTGATGGCAGAAGAGCTCAAAATCTGTTCCCGAGCAAGCAGCAAATAGCTTGCAAGGAAGCTTGATATGTGCAAGCTAAAGCTACGCCTTGTGCTCCAGCTGATAACCTGAGCAGAAACGTAGCTTCACATCATCACAAGTGAACATGAGGTTCTCAACACCCTCCTTCCAGCACACAACCCTGCTCCACACCTGGACACCTTCAGTACCTTCAGTCCTGCATCAGCTTGCTGTCCTTCTGCTTCGGTAATTGTTTTCCCCTGGTGGAAAAGGTCTGTTGTTACCATTTTGCTTGGATACCACAGCCACCCCAGGCATACCCTCTGAGATGCTTTGCTTTCCCATGACCTACATCAGGTCTGGTGTCCTTTGGTGATGGAAGAGACTCCATCCGATAGATGTGGGCAGGGAGACTTTAGCAGCAGTACTCTGCTGCCCATGCTTTTCTCCAGGTTTCTGCTGCCCAGCCCTCTCAAATTTGAAAAGAAAGTACTTCCTCCTCTTGGGTAAGGAACAATGATGATTATGATTGAGCATTTTTTCCCTCTTTTTCCTCCCCCTCCCTCATCTTGGCTATTTGCATTGCAAACCTGACTCAGTGGCGTGCCGGATTCGTCTGGGAGCCCAAAGCCCACGCTACGGAGATGGATGTGCCCATTGAAACCAACTTAATTTCTGAATATTGAATGTTCTCAATTATCTCTCTGGGAAACAAACTATGGATGGTATAATCAGCTGAGATTTTGATTAACTGATTCAAGAGACAGTTCTTGTCTCTTCTGAAAGGGACAAAATGATTGCACAAAAATTATACGTCTGGCTCTAATTTCTGGCTCTCGAGAGCGTGGGCATTTGGTGGAGTTTGTTCTTTCTGTTTATGTGGAAGATGTTTTTTGAGTCCTAGCTTATTCTTCTCCAAGAAGAATATTCTTCTAGCTTATTCTTCTCTAAGAATAAGCTAGGACTTGTCACTTATGCTGTACTCCGCTCTACTTTTCATTTAAGTGAAGAAATACTTGGTGCCAAGGTTGCGTGCTGATAGAGCCACAAGACACCTCAGGCTCATGGGAGAAAAGGGCTTTTAAAACAAATCGCTTGCTGGGAAGGTCATCGGGAGAAACACGAGGCTGGAAAAACTGCACAGAAACTCATTCAAGCAGACGTTTGAGAACATTTTTCTGGTTCTCATTGTATTTCCCAGGCATTTCCCCAGGCAGCTGCTTGGCGGGGTCCCTGGAGGCAGCCTGTTTAATACCGTCAGCCAGGTGGGTTTAGCTGTGAGCCATGGGCTGGTGTTCGCTGTGGAGGGCGAGGACCAGGGAGGGTTTGTCTGTGCACACAGAGTGGAGAAGCATCACACCAGAGGGCTTTCCAGCTGGGAATGAGGCTCGGCAGCTTATTTTTCGGACTGTGCAGGGGCTGTTCTGCATCAGAGGTTTTCTTTTCTCGGGAATGGAAAGATACCAAGATCTTGCCTTAAAACCATAAAAGTGACTAAGATATTTAATTTTAATCAGCTGCTCATGTTCGAGTCATGTAGGCATTCAAAGAGATCGTAGCGTTTTGGTTTAAGCTCCAGTCTTACGAATCTATCCATGTGTTTTTCTTGAATAAATGTGCGTAGGGCACTATGACCAAGCAGCAGACGTGCCCTTGGTAGGCAGAGCAAGCGGTCTGCCTTGGGACTGAGTCTGGGGAGAGATTTTTCCAGATCATTTTTCAGTGGCAGGAGAAGAGACTACATGGGAAACAAAGATATTGGGAAAATACAGGCAGCGGTGTACAGGGATTTCTTCGTTTGCTATTCTTTTACTAGTTCCCTGACAGTTGTGTGTGACAGATTGCTGCTCTGATTCCGTCCTCTCCAACACACAAGTCTGGTCATAACCAAGATACCTGCAAAATCTAAAAGGAGGAGCAAGCTGATTTAATTTTAACTCATGCTCCCAGTGCCTTACCATTTGCTTCTGGCAATTAGCAAATCATTCAGCTGAGCTCCGAACAACTACTTTTTCTCTGTGTCTTTTGCAGCTCAATATTACAGAGATTACAAATAGAAATCAGATTAGTTCAGGCTTCCATATCAAGTAGAACTAGGCAAAACGTTAAACATTTGTTCATCAAAAACGGCCATTTCTGACTGACTTGTACTGTTGGCACTCTGTGCAAAAAGGCCTGAGAGACCCTCTGCTGCCCCCCAAAAAGGAGTATTTCATTGTTTTAGTGGTTTGCTTTGAAAAATGAGCTAAAAGAAATAACAAGAGGTTAAAAACATGCACAAATGGTTACTTCTTTAGAAGGTAACAAGAGGACCAGAGAAGCTGTGGCTGCCCCATCCCTAGAGGTGTTCAAGGCCAGACTGGACAGGGCTTGGAGCAACCTGGTCTGGTGGGAGGTGTCCCTGCCCAGGGCAGGGGGTGGCCCTGGGTGGGCTTTAAGGTCCCTTCCAACCCAAACCATTCCATGATTCTCTGACGGAGAAGCAGAGGGAGGTTTGTGAAAAAACAGCAGAAGTATAGCTTTGCTGCGAGCCACAGAGCCATTGACGGGCCCCTGTGAAGGTGAAAAGGCATGGCGTCCCTTGGCTTTCTTGCCCAGGGAGGATGAGGCCAGCAGCACCCCGGGGCGGCGGGGCGAGGGTGTTCGGATGCAAACCGCTCTTTTCTGGAAAACTCAGCCCTGCAGGGTCCAGCACAGTAACTGCTCTGAAATCCAGGCAGTGGTTTCCAGTCGCTGTTATGAATGCATAAATCTTTTCTGCCTTCATAACTGGTTTATCGCTGTGTTCACTCGTGTCTTGGGGGTGTCTTGGTTTTGTCCCTGCCTGCTTCCCGCCCCATCGTGGTGGGCGCTGAAGAGCAGCGCTGGCTTTGCAAGTGCCCTCACGTCCCTGGTGGTGGCATTTGGTGTGGAGATGACCTTAGCCCCTCCGGCATCACAACTGGGAGAAGAAGAGGCGCTGCATAAATGTGATCCCTTATCCACTTGCACTGCCACCGCAACCCAGCAGCCCTGGCTGAATGCTGATTAGCCTTTAACATGCTTGTGGATGTTGCTGGCTTCTAACAGAGCAGCTGGGAAAATACTATTGAACTGGCCAGACTGGGAAAACACTTGTGGGGGGTGGACGGGAGCCCATCTGGACAACTTTTTGTTTCGTTGTTTTTTAAAGCACTTTATCAAGCACTCCATGGCAGGAGGGCTACCTTGTGATTCCGTAAATGAGCATCATAGGTTGAAAATACTCTTTTTCTTCCTGGATTTCCTTTTTATTTTTCCCCCCAACAGGGGATCCCTCTTAGAATAAACCAAAATAGTGACAGTAACTATCTTGGTAGTAGAGTTGACATTACGGAGTGGTTCAAATGCATCGCAAGCAGCTGGTATTTAAAAGTCTGTCTTGAGGCTGATGAATTTGCAGAAGCCTGACAGCAAAATTGATGCGTCGTTAACTGGGATGCAATTGCTGTGCTTACTGTTCATGGAACGCACGGGCGAGATGGAGAGCTCGGTTTAAAGGGAGATGTGGTACAGGACACAGGCTGGTGACACCGGCTCTGCCTGGGACCAGGCTGCCAAAATTATCTCAGCGATGGAAATATCTCAAAAAATCATGCTGTGTTTCCAAAGTGGAGCTGGTGGAAATACCCTGAGAGCAAAGGGGTCACCCTGTGCTGCCTCTATGCTGGCCACGGTGTCTACAGCCCATCGTTCCGAGGATTATAGTCCCAGTTTTACCCCCCACTACCAGGGGATAAATTAAACGAGAGCTGATAGAACCCGGTGTATATACACACCGGTCCCAAGTTGTGTATATAATAATTGACAACTTAATAAATTCGGAAGTGCCATCCCCCCTAGCCGCTAAATTACTTGTAGGCTGAAATTAAACCTGCCTCCTCTTTTCTTTGATGTGATACTTCACAGATCAAGTCATCCGTCCAAAAAAAAAAAATTAAAAAAAAATTAAGGGTTTAGATGCAATTTATTAGGGATTTGGCACACGCAGAGACTTGAAAATGTTTAGTACTGTACTAAATGTCTGTTTTATTTAAAGTGATGACTGTGCTCAGAAACCAGCTGTTGGATTAAGCTTAGTAAATCAGCGTGCTGCATTGATATATTTGTCAGGGTATCAGTTGCACTGTAAACAGGCATTTTATTGTGTTGTTGTCTTGTCCGGAGATTTTATGAGCTTTTCAAGAGATTTTTCTTTTGTTAAGTGAGTGGTTAGACTGACAAAGCAGAGAGAGATGATGATGATTATTTTTAATAGCCTGTGAAATGGTCTTACAAGGTATGAAGAGGGACAAGTGAGGAGCCTTTTATCACCCGAAATTTTCTTCTGTGGGCAGAAACCACCCCACGAATTTTTGCTTTTAACACGGGTGGCCCGATCAGATGCGTAGGGGGGGAAAAAACATTCCCTTGCCCACGACTGAGTGGCAGAAGGCTGTGGTGTCCCTGAGTGCAGGGTGCTCTGCGGAGGGCAGGATGGAGAGCCGCCGTGGGATGTCTCTGCCTTGGGCTTCTCCTGTGCTCCATGGAGTCTGGGGACTTGGATTCATGAGCAGCACTTCGCGGAAAATTGCACCTTTTTGCTGTGTGTGTGATGCTAATATACAGAAGTGGTAGGGCCGGCCGGGCAGAGCTGCACCGATGCTGGGCCTGGCTCGACGGCGGTACCTGGACCCGGGCGCTGGAGTTGCGCGACAAAGGGAGATGGTCCCGCACTGGCTGACAGCCCGGAGTGCCATATTGCAGTTGGTGATGAATGAACAAACAAATGTCTGGTACGCCGCAGATGCCAGTTTATTGCCCTTGCCTTTTTTTAAAAGTGACATTTATTTCTCTTTTAACTAATGAGAGCTTAGAGCATGTTTTCCAACAGCATGCAGAACATTTGTTTCATTTTTATCCGCATTCAGTCACTTTTCTTGGTGCCCTTGATGATTAGAGCTGGGTGTTTTGTTCTGTCAAATACTTCACCGCAGAGAAAATGTGATTTTGGTTGTCTTGAAACCACTGATGAAATAGAGCGTCTGGTCTGCGTCGGGGATGGTTTGCAGTTTGGGATGTTCTGGGGATGCGGAAGAGGCAATTGGGGTCTTCACCGTGCTATTTCTGACCCGGACCTGCAGCTGCAGGTGGGCAATCAGGTCCCACGGAGGCTTGCGCAGGGCAGCCCTGGGGCTTCATGCATGTCTATGGCTGCAGAATAAATCAGTAAATCAGTACAGCAGGGGAGTGAGGAGCTGAACTGGCCTTGAAATGTAGCAGCAGGTTGGAGTCTTTAAAAATGAGAAACTAAGCAAATAACGTGTTGTGTTGTAACGGTCTCTATCTTTATGGTAGATATCGATTCCCTGAAAGGAAATGGAAACTCTGAGAGCTGCGCTGCTGAAAAAGCGTATTATGAATGGAGGGGTGTTTAATGCTCCCCACCCTGACAAAGTGCCGGCATTGGTTTTATCAGTTGCAGGAGCAAAAGCAGGAACATCGCTGTTAGCAGCATTATGGCCAGGCTGATCCCCAGTGTGTGAATGTGGCCTGGTGCTGCTGCACCTCCACCTCGTGCACAGCCCTCGGCCGTGGGGAGGGGAGGGGGTACGTGGCCCAGGGGGGCCGGTGGGGTCACTCCTGAGAGCCTGTGGAAAGACTGGAGGAGAGTTTTCCCTTTTCCAAGCCTAGGAAAATCCACACCAAAAGCCTTTCCTCAAGGACGGTGATGAGTGTGAAGCCATGGCCGAGGTAAGGGTCTCTGCCGGGAGAGGTGGGGATGGATCCCATGGGAGACCAGCAGCCAAGATGGGGTCACGGGGGATGGAGATGCTATCCACACCTCGGCTTGGATGGTTTTGGACTTCAGGGATTCTGTTTAGCAAGTTTAATAGCCTCTTCGCATCATATTTACAAGGTTTATTACTGCTACAAGGAAAATGCAAGTGCTTTGCGGGCCACTGGCCAGAGAAGAGACATCTTCCCATCACATCCCTAATTACTGGTCAGGCCGAGTGCTATGGCAACCGCCTTTCTGCATCGTGCTGCCAGGCAGGACATCTGCACTCGGGTTCCGCAGGCTATTTTGGAGAAGGTCCAGGCTTTTTTGGACCTGTTGCTGCCCAAAGTGTGCCGCCCACCTGTGGGATTCAGCATCATGATGAATCAATTAAGAATTAGTATTCGGTGCTAACCAGCCTTTTTTCTTTTCTTTTTTTTTCCTCCCTTTTCCTTTTCAGTCAGAGCTGGAATAGCCTTCCTAAGGCACTTGCCTTACTGCGGAGGTATGAAAGCTGCTCCAGGCTGAATTCAGCACCTTCTGGCGTGGTGGGAAGGATGCCAGTGTCTGCTTGGGAACCCTACACCCTGGGCTGCATGGTGGCCATAAGGCGATATGGCACTTTGCTGAGGGTGAGACTGTCCCCAGGAGAGCCACCACCCCGGGGCTTCCACATCAGGGAGGAAGAGGAGGGAGTGAAGGTCTCCTGCTGATCTTCCACATCATGCTAGAAGGTCACCTAAAGGAGACTCCTTTGTGATGCTGAAACCCCAGATGTGGGTATCGAGATGCTTTTTGTCTGGTTTGGGCATCGAGAGCACTACCTGCAGGTGCTCAGCAGGGAACCAGGACCTCTGTGTTTCTGCAGGCAGAGCAGGTCTGTCCTGGCCTCCTGGTGCCACACTGCAGCAGCTTCACAGGGACTCCTTGCGTAGGGAGGGAACAGCCTTGAAGCATGATGAGTAAAGGAGTGTGTTTTGTCCTGAGCCTGAGAGATGTACCGTGCTTGTTTGTATTGAAGGTCAGTTCGGTTTACCTTGAAAAATCAGTGTTTTTCCAGATTGCTGGCTTGTAATGAGGACTCTTCTGCCCTTGTGCACAACTTCATGCGCTAACATTTCTGATACTTGTGGTCTTATGGGTTGAAAATTGGATCTGGGCAGCGTCTGTATTAATGAGAATGCAGATGGCTTATCAAGGCGAGGAGACAGAGAAAGCCATGTGAAAATACCAATATGAAAATATTAATATTCAGTGGATCTAAATGCGGGTTTGCTGTGCAGCCCTGCTGCTGCTCACCTTCTGTCTTGCTGAGCAGCAAGCGTGGAGAAGTGAAACGGTCCCTATCTTGGTTATCATCTGCCCAAATCCAGAAGAAAGCTGTGCAGGGAGCAGGAATGACTTGCGCCCTGGGCAAAACATCCCTGGGGACACTAGACTTCACCCTTCAGACTGGTGAACAAAAATCCTGCTGATAGCAAGGGCAAGTAGGAGGAAAGATTGTCTCCCAGAGTACCTAGAATCTGTTATAATCCCAAATCACGCACCATAGGTGATGAGGCTCTTTATAATACAAAATCTATACGTGAAAACTTCATACAAAATCCTCCTTTTATTTCTCTCTGTTTCTGGGCAATTCTTTGCCCCTGTTTTTTCTTCTCTGTGGTATCAGCACTTCAGAGAAAACCATGGTTGATTGCTGGGCTTTCAGCCCCCCTTGCTGTGCTCCCCAAGTGCTCGATGATGGAGCAGGTGCCAAGGCAAGAATAAAGTTATTAGTTTTGCTCTGGAGAAGGCAGCCTTTCTCTCCCTTTCAGGAGCTGCTGTGGTAGCTGTCCCGTGTAGGTCTTTTAATCTAAATCATTGTGCTCTGGTGCTGGAAGTGTCCCAGTTTTGTGGCGATCCACATGGACTCTGTTTTACAGAATCACAGAATGGTGGGGTTGGAAGGGACCTCTGGAGATCATCCAGTCCAACCCCCTGCCAGAGCAGGGTCACCCACAGCAGGTGGCACAGGAACGCATCCAGGCGGGTTTGGAATGTCTCCAGAGACGGACACTCCACCACCTCTCTGGGCAGCCTGTGCCAGGGCTCTGCCACCCTCACAGGAAAGAAGTTCCTCCTCATGTTTAGACGGAACTTCCCATGCTCAAGTTTGTGCCCGTTACCCCTTGTCCTGTGGCTGGGCACCACTGAGAAGAGCCTGGCCCCATCCTCCTGACACCCACCCTTTAAGTGTTTATAAGCATTGGTAAGGTCCCCCCCTCAGTTGTCTTTTTTCCAGAGTGAAGAGACCCAAATCCCTCAGCCTTTCTTCATAAGAGAGGTGTTCCAGTCCCCTCATCATCTTGGTAGCCCTTTGCTGTCCCCTCTCCAGCAGTTCCCTGTCCTTCTTGAACCAGGGAGCCCAGAACTGGACACGCTTCATGTAACGTGGATTTGGGGAGAAACTCTGCCTGCAGTGAATGGTGAACCCTGTATCAGCTCGTGCGAATGGGGCTCTCCTCTGCCCACTTGGGGCATTGAAATAGGTGCTACCCCCTGCCCTGCTGGAAAAAGCAGAGCTGAATGAAAAATACCTGCTGGGTTATTTCAGACATGCTGCTCACTCTGTGCGTTGGTTGTACCGCACACTATGTGGGACAAGCGAGCCTGTGCCTGTTCTTTTGCTTTCGAGTTATTCCCACTGAATCGTACCGCAAAATACGTTTCAGATTTATTTCATGCAGGAAGCAGGGACATTTGGCAGGAGATGAAGACCATCCTTTAAAGTAAGAGCCAGGTGGGCACCAGCGCTCTGCCTGCCAGCTTGCCACAGCTAAAGAAATGGAAGCGAAAGCTGACATACATTATGAATACTTGTCTGCCTGTGTCACTTGAAACTGCAGCGGGCTGGGGGCATGTCTGGCTGTGGGCAGCCTTGGCATATGGTTTGTGCTGTTTCTTTGCATGTGGCACCTCAGATTTTGGAAGTCCTTGTTTTACTAAATATCATAAAGGCAGTGTGGTTTTTGTTGCAAAGCCAGTGGGCAGGCGAAGGAGGTCCTTGGGTAGGTCTTGGGAAGGATTTAGCAGGGTTCTCCAGAAGAGTACGATGAAGGGCTTGGAAAGTTCTTAGTTCTTTAGAATTAAAGTTACTCAGCTCCTGGCTGGCATCCAGCATTTGGTATTTCTCTTGCTCTGCCTGGAATAATTTCACTCACTCTGGGGTTTGTGTAAAAATGTTTCTTTGAGTTCCTAAACTAATGATCAAGAGTGACCATCTGTGACCCTTTAGTAGGCATCTGGATGTACATTTTCCACTTCTGAGGCGCTGAGATAACGCAGCGCTGTTGCTGCTGGGACTAGAAGGCGTAGCATCAGATATAATAATATTTTCCAGCTGCACATGTTGTTTTTTAGTCTTTCCTAAATGAAAATGAGTTTTGCAGGTGGCTAACGCTAGAGGATAATTTGTTTCCATGCTCGTTTGAAGCCTTGTAGCAAACCCAAAGCTGTGAATTGAAGATGGAAATAGAAGTAGAACATGATTTCAGAAAAAAACTCCATTTTCTGTGCTGCTGAAGCAACTAAGCTGTGTGGCTGCTGATGCAAACCTTTCATCTGCCCAAGTAAAAGAGTTATTATCTTCAGCTGAAGCTGATCAGGTGTTGAGTGGCGTTTGAGAAGCACATCCAGGCAGCGATTTGCATGAGAAATACGCTGTGAAGATGAGACTTTGATGTATTTGCAACTTCTGAGTTCCCATTATGTTTTTGATTGTGCCGCCCGTAGGGAGAGCCTGGGACATCTTCCCTTGGCTGAGCTGGAACCCAAGAAGGGAATTTCACGCCCCGCTCCTCCACGTTATCTTTTCCTTTCCGAGATAACTTTTCTGCTTCGCTCTATAATTGAAGAGAAGCCTGGAGAAACGCGTTAACAGCAGCAAGCCAGAGGCCATCAGCCTTGCCTCAGGGAGACAGGGAGATGCTGGGAAAGAGAGGGAGAGATGCTGGATGGTAGACTCACGACCATTTTGGTTGGAAGGGACCTCTGCAGGGCTCTAGTCCATAGTAGCAGGACCATCACCAGCAATGGACCAGGACAGCCCTGGCTTTGCCATGCTGAGCCCTGGAGACCTCCTGGAATGCTCTCCGGGTAACGCCTTCCAATGCTGCACTGGGCTTGCTAATTAAGAGCTAAAGGAAATAATCAGGGTGAGAAATTTCCAGAAATACCTTTTTTTTCCTGCTGGAAAATGCTGATTTGCTTAAACAAAGTATTGGGCTAATTTGGATCAATGTAGCAGGAGCTTCTGACCCGAGACCTGGAGGTTACGTGGGGGATGGGCACCCACCCAGAGGTGCTCAGCTTGAGCTCGTAATCCCATGGCTATTGGACCCCCAGCAGCAATGTGCCCTCAGTCTGGTGTCACCACCCCACCTTTCCCCGGGGAGAAAGTCTGAAAAACAGCAGTGTGCTTCAAGAAAGGCAGGTGGGGAAGAAAAACAGCTTCAAAGTGCTTTGAACTGATGGAAAAGCAGCAGAAAGTCGGTGCAGGGCCAACTCTTATGAAAGACTGTCCACTGGATAACGTGCAATCAGGGATGTGGTGAGGCAAAGAGGTGACTTCCCAGGGATCCTCGTTAGCTCAGGAGCTCATCAAACCTCGTTTTAACATTGGGTGGGGTTCTGGGGGGAGAATTGCATTTCTCTCTGGTGGAGGCAGGAGGCACAGCAATTACTCCAGGCAGCCACCTCCTCTTGCTGGTTGTGCAGCAGTAATTACCCTCTGGGCAAATTCACTTAATTAAGCGGACTGAGGAGATACTCTCGCAGCATGGTTGTTGCTCTTTAAACTCCCACATACGAGGGAGGAGTATCACGCTTTGAGGACTTTTCTTTTTCTTTGAAATAGTTGGATGTGAACCAGCAGGGAAAACTATTTCCCTATTGCCAATATGTTTATCTGGTCAAATTATCCCAGTGTATTTAAATGGTGGTGGGTGGTGAGCAATAGAACAGTCCTTTTTGTGGCCAAATTAGCCTTATGGCGTGGATTCTGATTTTTCAGAAGATGCTCTAGGTTGAAAGCTGAGCTCTCGTGTTCGGCTCGTATTTCTGTCAGAGAAATTAGGTCCCAAGAGGCAAATGGAGGATCTCCAAAGTATATCTTTGCCTTGGAAAGTAATCTCAAAGGGTGCACATCCCCAGCAAAACTGTGGATGGATGCTTGTGCTGCTCCATGCTACAGCTTCATTGGTTGGAAAACAGAGAAAAAGGCCTGAAACTAAACAACACTTGGATTTTCTAGATTATTTTTTTTCCTACTTTGAAAGAAAGACTTTTGTTTTGGAAAGAGATCAGATGATAGATATGGCCTCTACTATGCAGAAAAAACTGTATAACACAGAAGTCTTTAATGATTTCTTCATTTAAAGTTTCACTTGAACATTATTATATTCTGCTTAGTTGGTTGGGTCGTGGTTTCAATAAGTTCTTTAATTAGTCACACTATTAATGTAGAAAATGCTTAAAATTAAAAGCTAATTCACAGCCAAGTGTTCTGGTAGCTGCAAGATTTTTTCCTTTTTTTTTTTCTGAAAAAAATGAGAACAACGTGTTGTGATTTTTCTTTTTGTGGCTTGCAGGAATGTTGACTACCTGGCAGCTTAAAAAAAAAAATGGTAGCTAATGCTCACCTAAATGTTTTCATGTTGAAGGGTTTTGTGGTATGCGGCCGCTCCAAAAATCTCTGCTGAAGGGCAGTGCTGGGATAAAGGGTTTGGGATGCTGAGGATATTTGTGGGGAGCTGAGGCTTGGAACCCAGATGCTGAATACTTGCAGCATAAAAAATCCTACTGGCACAACCCACGTAGTGCACTTCCCTTGCGTTGTGTTCCACCCACTTTGGGCAACACAACCCCCGTGACACCAATGGGGATGTGACCACCTGTCAGCGACGTTCCTGATGGACGTACTCCTGGAAAACATCCCAGGAAATGCCATGGGTCGCGCTCAAGTACCCATTGATTTCTCCTTATAAATTTTCATCTGAACATTATCATATTTTTTATTAAGATAACTTATGACTTCAGTAATTTCTTTGATTAAGCTTATTCTTAATGTAAGATGGCTTAAAATTAAAAGCAGCTTCTCAGCGAAGTTAATATTCAAGCGCAATTAAGTTAAATAATATGATGGCAGGATGTGAGGAAATAAAAGACCATTTTTGGCAGCAGCAGACCGATTATTACAATGCAAAACCCCGTGGAATACAATAATAGATTTTTTTTCTCAGTAACGTGCCCTATCTGCAAACCCATAACCACTTCAGTAGGTGTTTATAAACACTTCTGAAAAATATTATTTAAGGACTTTGTGGGTGGTGCTAATGTAAAAACTACTCCCGTGCCTGTTCCTGAGAGTATGAGTTGACCTCCCAGCTCCCACGAGAACTTTGATGAAAGACCAGCTGTGGTCCTCAGGTGGACATGAGGCCGTGCTGGTGTTGGAAATGCATCTCCTGTGCTTCTTCCCCCACCTGAATTTTCTCTGCCGATGGATTGCTGAGGCTCCGTGTTAGCAATCACACACTGCCAAAGCGCTGTGGACTCTTCAGTCAGGAGTCGGCTCTTTTGGGTAGGGTTTCAGATCTGCTTATTCAATGGGTTTGGGCATGAGAACATCAGGTCAGGGAAATTGAGCTTGCAGCCTCCTCGGGTTTTTTTTTTAAGATTCACTGAAGTAATCCCAAGGTTTGAGAAAGATGATAAATCTCCAAGGGAATTAAGATAGAGTAGTGCAAAAGCTCATTTTGCAGAGATGCACTTGCCGCCCGCGCCTCTCGATGAAGCTTGTGCCAGCAGCGTCCACGCCACGTGTCCCGCACCACGGAGGTGTCTGACATGAGGGATGACTTTTGTTTTGTATATCGTGACAGACAAGAGTTATCCACAAGAGTGTGTGACTCAGTAACATGTGCTTCTACAGCAGGAGACGGGTCGGGTAGCACCCTTCTGGCAGCCAGCATCGTCACAGGATGGAGATGTTGGTGTTCACTCCGGCAGGTCTACAGCTCAGGAGGGTCGGTGAAGGCATCCCCAATACCGTCAGCGGGGGCTCTGCTTTTGGGGAGAACCTGGGCATGGCTGGCACTGGGGATTTGGGGAATTTCCTCCCCGGATATCACCAGTGCACACATGCGTTTCTGGTTAGCTGTAATGCACCTGGCTAATGCGCCTGGGAGATGAAAGGCATCTAGTGAGGGGCCCCACACTGCATCTTCTCAGCCAGAGCATAAATAGAAAGAAATATCTCCTATATCAGTGTCTGATGTCAAATAGCATTATTGAGCTCTCTTGATAATGCTATTTGAGGGGGAAATGCAGGCTGTGCCCTGTCCCGCTGCCCCAGCGAGGCTGCTCCGCTCGCACGGGGTCTGACCCTGCTGCAGAAGACGGCAAAAGATTTCAGTGGAGATGAGATTTTCCTTTGTGTCGTGAATCCTCGATGACAGGGTTCAGCGATCCCAAATTAAGGCTTTCCCACCGCGCACCCTCCCTTCGGAAGGATATCTCATCCCGAGGGAGGGCCCGCAGCGAGCAAAATCTTCAGGTGCCGGAGGGAGGGAAGGTCCCAGGGCTGGGAGCGGATCTGTCAGTCAGGGCTTGGGCGGGCGCTCGGGAGGATTTCGAGATTCAGGGCAGGGCTGTGCTGATGAAAGCAGTATTGAAAACATCCCTATCCCTAATTCACTTATTTTGACAGGTCAACCAGAGCAGGGATGAGTTTGGTTAAAGAAATAGCTTTCCAGGACATAAATGGATTGATAAAATATAATTCTATTAAGAGATCATTCCAGTGCTTGAACAGCTTTAATAATTGTGTGGGAATCTGAGGCACAAAGAGATTAGCAGCAATCTTTATTTCCCAGGCAGGTTGGCTGTTGAGATGTTGTTAGGTAAATTAAATGTCCATGTATTAAGAGGTAATTGTGTGATTTTGTGCGAGGGAGTCCCAGGTGGGAACTGTGCACAGCCCCATGGATGCTTCGCCAGGGTAGAATCGGGAGGATTGATCCATCTGGAAAAGTAAATTGTGCACATTTTTATTCCAAGCTAATGGGAACAAACAGGTTCCTGTGCCACACCTGGCTGGATATGTGGGAGGAAGGCAGAGGAGTTGCTGTGAAGGGTGGGTACAGTCCCCCATCGGCACAGGTCCCCTTTTCCCCCTCAAAATATCCAAAATAACATGTGAACCCGTCCCCACTGAGCAGATGCTGAAGATGCAGAGTGTGGGGATGCCCTGAGTGGCACCAACCATTGCCTTCTCCTTAGGCTGTCCTGGGGGATGCTGAGGCGTGGGTGACATTGCAGGTGGGCATCTGGGGTTAAGCCTGCAGAAATCCAAACTGTATCTTTTGCCTGTCCTTTACGTTACAATCTTCCTTCTCTCTCTTTTTTTTCCTGCTTCCTCCCCTGCTTCGTCCTCCCCCTCTTCCAGCAACGTGGACACCAAGGAGCTGTGTGGTGAGTGCGGTCCCTCTTGCGGGGCAAAAGCGGTGGCTTTTGGTGCACGTGGGCTTTTGAAGGATGCATGAACCCATCACAAAGCTGGGGGTGCTGTGGGGGGCTGCGGAGCTGGGGGAGGTCTCAGCACTTCTGCTGCTTCACCCCTTATTCCACAGGAAAATTGACAAAGCTTTCCTTCGTTTTCTTGCAGCACAAAGGGGGTCAGAGCTGAGCTGAGCACCTGGCTCCCCTTCGATAACAAGACGGAGTTTAATTTCTGGAGATGTCATGGCTTCCAGCTCTGCTCTGAAGTTCAATAAAGCAGTGTCGCTCTGCAATACCCGTAACGTGTTTCTCCTTAGGCAAACCTTCGCATGTCCCAGCAGGATGCCTGAGGAGCGTGGCACCTCTGCCGCAGCTCCCACGGCTCACAGAAATTAAAGCTTGAAAAGAAAATCTCTGATAACGTTTTGTCCCACACCTTGACCAGAAAGGGAATATTTCCTGCTGGGATTTCTGAAGGGCTTTGCTTCGATGAGAGCTGACTCATGCAGAGGACTCCTGCTGTTCACTTGGGTGTATTTTTCCATGGACACTTGGTATTGGGAAATGTTTCCTGCGCCCCAGCTTTTTGGGAGGAGATGGGGAGACAGAGGTGTATGGCCTCGCAGAGGGCTCATCCACCTCCCCTCTTCCCCTCCCGTGCCAGGATGTGGAAGCCACCTCAGCAGGTCCTCACCATTCGCCTTCATTGCTTATGTATGAATATAAGAACATATAAATATACATATAAAGAAACTAAGCCTTTCATAAAGTCCTTTTGGTTTGCTGACGATACGATGGGCTTGTTCCCATCTCATTGCGTTAGATCTCCTTGCCAGGTGACCCAAGAAACCAAAACCCCACAGCTTGTACCATCACCTTTGCCAGGAGATAGAGGGGTAGGAACGTCGTTGCTTGTCGCCCACCCTACCTTCTCCATCAGTCTGATAAAAATCAGAAAAATCACACAGCTGTTACCCACCGTGATCCCACCTCACTGCCTCTCCTGGGGGTGACGCTGCCAGGAGAGGAGGGATATAAACCCACCACCTCCCACTGGAGCTGGAGGGGATCGATCGGTGCGAGAGCCTGCCTAGATGACATATCTGCTGAATACCTGCCCGTGTCTGCAGTTTCTTGTTTGCTTGCTCCTCTTCTAAACGTTAGTTGAAATGTAAAACCTCATTTTGGCAAAATGGAAGCTGCGGTCTCTCTCTTGAGATGGGTTGCTTGTTGTAGGGTGTTGAGGGCATCTTAAACGGGATTTTTTGATCCCTGCAGCTTCTATGAGAAATTTGATATGGCTTAATCAGTATCAGGTACCATCTTATAAAGTTCTGGGGTTTTTTTTTCCTGCCAAGAAATGCAACAGTTCACCAGCACCTGGACTGATTTAAACATGGTTGTGTAGCTCCTCACGCCCAGAGGAGTTCCCGTCACAGGACGGCTTGCAGAACTTGATATGCCCAGAAAATGCATGTACACAGTTTTCCTTTACCTTTAAGATCTGCTCAGTTTTTCTTTCCCAAGCAAAGTAATAATAAGAAGAATAACACGAATAAACACGCTGCAGTGAGGATAAGCTGTTTGGCTTATCGTGGAACAGCAAACAGCTGCTGTCAATCACGCTGTGACATTCCGGTTTCTGCCAAGATCTTCTTCCCCTTGGATATGTTCTCAGGCTGTAAATAGCTATAGGCACTTCTAATTAAGCCAAGAGAACCTAATTAGCGGGATTGTTCCCTGGAGTTTATGTCTTGTTGCATTCCGCGGAGATGCCACCTCAGTGTGAAGCTTCATGTCTTAGCACTAAGGAACAGTGCCAGTGGCTTTTAAGGAACAGTTTTTAGCTGTAGTCTGTGTCAATCACCCAGAAACCAGGTAACTTTGCATCGACACTCCTGCAGGAGAGATGAGGATGGCACGGGGAAAGCGTGGACTCCCTCTCAGTGGAGAACACATGCTTTTGGGCCCAGCTTGCAGCTCTCTTCTCTTCCTTTCGAGGTATATTTTGCTCTTAGGAGCCTGTGCAACCTGTGATTGCGGGTTGAGGCGCAAACAGGATGGGAATGTAGGGAAGGATGTAAGGCCAGTCTCAGCGCGTATAAGTTGGGGTGAATCTGGCAGGTATTTGGATGCTTTGAGTGCTAAAGACTGCCAAGGGAATGGAAAAGCGATTTCTTTTGAGCCTTCTCCCTCCATGTTGGCAATAGGAAGGAGAGAGACAAGATATGGTCAAATGCAGAAGTGGGGCATGGAAATAAAGCACCCGCTCATTTATTTTCAGCGGAAGCTACTGTGCCTTACATCTCTTTTTTAAAATGGTCCCAAACTTCACAGGAATTGCACCACTTCCCATCCCTGCAGGACAAGCTGTGACTTTGACTCAGGATTATAGAATATAAAAATATACCTGAAACCACCCTCTCAGTTTTTTCTTTCCACCAACAAACAGACCTTGCTGCGTCAAGTAGCTTTGAAGTGTTAAGTTACATCAGTGGTTCCCAACCTCTTGGTTTTCCCAGACTATTTTGCTGACCATATGGGAGACTACGAAGACGTCTTGGCCTCGCTGGAGACGCTGAACCTCTCCATCCTGAAGGCAATGGACTACACCAAACGGGTAAGTCCTCCTGACTGCGCCTTGTGCTCCACAGGCTCGGGGCAAACGGTCCAAATGTTATCAGAGCGTCTAAGTCCCAAGGTCTTCATCCTGGTCAGCAGTGTTGTCTCCTCGTGCTGGTGCGTTTGTGCGGTAAGTGGATCGTTACAGCAACAGGATGATAGTGGGGTTTTTTTTGTGTTAACAGCAAAAGAATCATGAAAATCTTGGCCAGGTTGCGAACCAAGGTGCCAATGTCACGTGTAGTAGACGGTGGCACAAGGTCTTTGTGGCAGATCATCATACCTTCTCGGTAGCCTTCCTAAGTCTGAACACAGGTCTTGTGCTCTGTGTTGCCTGAAGCTTGAAGGTGCTCCTGTTGTCTTCAGACAACACGGCCCATGGGTCTCTCTGAGTGGGATTTTCAGTGCATGAGTTCTTGTTAGCGTCACTGGGAGCGCTTTTGGAAACATCCTGTTATAAAGCTGCTGTTAAAGGCAGCTCATGTGTTGGAAGGCATCCTGACTTCCAGCAATAGGGTTGTTGATGAACACGGCTGCGGTGTTGGAAGGTAGAGGGCTGTGTGTTTGAAGGACTACAGGGGAAATGTTCTATTTCATATGTGCAGGGTACCTCCAGCTTCTTAAAAAATCCACCATGTACCTTTATGGTATCATTAATAGTGGACTACTAGACAGTGGCACTGATCAAGAAGCACACTGAAGTTTATTTACAAATATCTAGAAAATCTGAGCTGATGTACTGGGTAAACGTCCCCGCTGGGAGGTGCACCATTTGTTTGGGAGGAGAGAAGCGTTTATAGAGCTTTTGCTCCTTTGAAGCCATTTTCTGTTATTTCCATACTGCTTAATAAAGTAACTAGGCTGTATCGGTGGTATTTATTACCTCAGGATAATCAGTCCTTCTCCCACTTCTACCTTCAACCGCATTTGCATCATTCTTTTGTGCCACGACGAGAGAAAAGTAGCTGCTTTCCTCCCCGAGCGGTGATGTGGTGCACTGAGGACTGAGCCAAGGAGGGGGCGGGTCTGCTTTTTCCAAGCACCCATAAGGGCTTCCCGATTCAACTCCAGCCCTCCTCCAAGCAATCCGGATTGAAATCTCCCTCCCGCTTATCTTTGAAGCTAAAGGAGAAAGTCAAATTACACCACATTTCAGATGTGGATAAGAAGTTTTAGGAGTCAGAGTGGGAAACAGCAAATTTCTCTCCCTTCTGGTTGCTGAGTAAAGATCCCGATTTCCTTGCTTTATCCAAATCCATCCATTTTCATAGAATCATAGAATCTTCATGGTTGGAAAGGTCCTTTGAGATCATCGAGTCCAACCATAATGTGTGTGCGGAGGGCAGCATGGGAAGTGAAGCCACATATTTCACATGTTGATGTCTTGCCATAATAAACCGAAGGCAAAAGTTTACGGCCAAGCACTGATCTGTCTGAAGTGTTTGTGAATTTTTTGTATCATTTTTACATTATTTTCTGAATTTTTAGCATATTACGAGGGGGTAAAAAAACCCGGGACAACAGTAATAGTTAAGTTTTTCTAATTAAGTTGCTAAGTGTGTTCATGCCTCATATATATTCATTATTAGCAAATTTTCTGGCAGTCAGATTTGTCAACTATGTATTTTAAATACTTGTTAACATAGATATCTCAGTAATTTACTCCCGCTTGCTATTCATTATGCCTTCCACCATTGCTTTCCGAATGTGAGGTTAATATATATATGACTAATTTCTCACAGTGTTTTGCAAGAGGGGGATGGCTTATTCCTTGTTTATAAAGGGATCTCACGTGGGATTCCTGAGCGTGTGGGTATTGCCTTGCATAGGAAATCGCAGCAGAAGCGGGATGGTTATTCATGATCCCAATCCGCTGGGATGCATGTCATAAGACAAGCGTCTTTCTCCTTCCTGGATTCAGTGACTCATGGCAGGATTCACCTGCCTTAATTGCAGCAGGTAAAGGTTATGCATCAAAAGCTGAGCTGGTCACCCCCATCTTGCTCTTGTGGAGGGAACTGGGGAGATCGAGAGCTCTGGAGGCATCTTCCTCCTGTGGCCCTGAAGGATCTCAAGGCAGACATCTCCCTCCCAGACGGGTAAAGCCAGGCGAGAGGAGCGTGGCCCCGGCATCCCCTCATCACCCCTATTTTATCAGCCCGTGGGTGTGCTGCTCTTCGCCGCCCGGCAGACTTTTGGCGAGCGAGCAGATGGAGCAAGGCTCCTTCATGGAGAGGAGCTGGCTAAGAAGCATTTAATGAAAAACATCGGCTCCCTGCTGTGATTTTGTGAACAAAGTGGTACAAACCTCATCAATGATTTATTCAAACACAGGCGCTTTGTTCAAGTAAAGAGCTGAAGGGAAAAAAAAAACCCAAACCAAACAGAAAATAAGCTGTTGTAGGTGGTAGAGAAGCTCATCTCCAGTGTTCAGACCGGACAGACTTCCAGGCAGCATCAGAAGCTTTTCCTGAGTGCAAACCATTAGTGCTTTTTTTTTTTTTTTTGAGATGTGAGATTTTTTCACTCTATGTTTTCCCTAAAAAAAAAGTATTTGTTTACTGGACTTTCTGGTTTTAGCGTCAGCATTGCCAAAACAGAGCGTCAGAAGGCGGCTTCTTAGCATCCCAACTGATAAAATAACCCTGCTGAGGTCTTCTCACCAAGTGCCAGCCCGTGTGTGTTCCCATACCCCAGCCTGGGGGAAGTCACAGGGCTGTTTTATTTCCTCCAGGGCTGGGCTCACACCTACAGGGTAAAGCTGCAGCCCCAGGGAGAAGATTCTCCAACCCAGGATTGCAAAAACCAGTGTGGGCTGTCTGATGGGTCCCTCCACACAGGCCTCCTTCTGCTCCATCTCCTCCAACCAAGGGCCTGTGCTGATGTCAGGATGTTTAGGGGATACGTACATATAAATATATTTTTAGAAACGCTAGATCAGGGAACAGACTGCTGAAGCAGCAGGTTTTGGTAGGAGCTGAGCATGGTTTTGTACCCCCTCAGAGTGCTGGAGCCCGTTGCTGTCTCTGCAGCGTTTCCCCAAGGCCAGATCCTGCAAAGGGCTTGATGCTGCTGCTGAGCACCCTAACTCGTGAGATGCCCCTGCTTCTCAGTGCTAAAATAAGTATTTCATCAGCTGGAGAAAACTATCGATCATTTGAGAGCGCTCCTTATGCCCTCTCTCTCTGCCATTAAAAAAAGCATTTGGTGCAAATGATAAATGAAGTCTCACCTTCTTCTGTGTTGGCTTTCTGACAAGAGGTGCCTGCTGATGAGAGGGGCTGGATAGCCATGGTATTTAATTGCTGTTTATATTTCTGACCTTAAAAGACAACTGATTATTTCTTCCTCATAAAAGGAGAAAGCAGCAATTATCTCGTGCTGGAGGAGCTCATAAAGTATCAGCAGTAATTAGATTCAATAGTGGAAGGTCTCATACAGCAAAACAAAATCTGTCACTGTAATTATTTTCCAATATGGCAATGTCCGTGCTGGGCTGAAATGATGGGAAATGCAAAGTTAAATTGGAGAGAAAGGAAATCAACTTTCAGCATCTAAAAAAAAAAAAAAAAAAAGCTGATGGCAGAAGATGTTCTTATATAATTTTCATTTACTGTTTTATAGTGTGGTCAGCAAATATCAAAACCAACGTGACTGGGAAGGACGCAGTTAGTGTGTCCGGTATCGGTGGGAGCTGGGGGACCAGAGCCGGGTTGAGCTGTTCCCCTGCTTGGTTACTGACCCCCCCTGCCTCGGGCTGTGGGACAGTGCCCAGCCTATGTCCCCACCATCCCTTCCAGCCTCCAGGGGGGATGGGGATGGGGGAGCGGTGGGATGGTGCCTAGGGAGCTGGAGGGACAGTTACCACTCAACACCCCACATGCCCCGGGAAGTGTGCTTTAGCTTGGTTAAAAAAAAGCGAAAAGCACATTTTGTGGTTTTTTTGAACCCAAGAGGCTCAATTATCCCGGTTCCTGCTGGGTACGGCTCCCATCCCCTGCCGCACTGGGGTTGCTCCTGCTCCCTGCTTTTGCCAAATCAGCATTTTTCAGCACCGAGCATGGAAAGATTAGCACAGCTGACCTTTAGCGGTGAGGCACACTTTAAAAAAAAGCGGCAAAGAAGTCCCAAAAATGCTGAGTGAGGAATGCTCTCAAGGACAAAGCAGCTCAGATTTAAGGTCAAATCGTTCCTTCCTGGAGAAGCTCCTGTTGGGCACCGGGGGGGGTCCAGGATACGCTGGTGGCAGTCCTTGGCGTGTCCCGGATGGAAGGACGGGGCTTGGAAAGCAGAATTGCCCAAAATCAGGGCTGAAATTGCAGCAACCCCCCATGCACATACCAGAGTGAAATGGAGGTGATCTCTCTGGTGGGATGGTGGAAAGGCTGCGCCGCTCTGCTCCGGCGAGGCCAGGGACGGGTGAGCGGAGCAGGGGAGGGAATGCTGACAAATCCAGTGTGAATACAGAGAGTGGCTTCAGGGAGGAGAGAGGGGCAGCAGGAGGGGTTTATGGAGGAGGCCTGAGGACCTGCGGGTGGCCCTGGACCACCCTCTGCTTGAAGTTCAGCATCGCCTCCAGTCCTGGAGCGGGGCATGAGGAGATGTAAAAGATGGTGTTTTACTCCTTGCTTGCTTGCTGCCAGCTCCATTGCCACTCTAGCACTTGCCAAAATCCATTTAATGGACCGGGAGTGGAAATATGACCAACTGGTGACACATCACCTCCCCCCCCTGCCCTGAGAGCCTTCTTGTGTCAGGTTGCCAAATACCACACATGTGTCTTATGGACGGGCACCATACTCAAACCAGCTGCAAATATATTTTCCCCCGAGAATCATTATTTAGCTGAGAGAATATGTAAATCATAAAGGGAAAACTGAGTGTACTGACCCTCCGTGCCAGCTGCTGATGCTCCAGTGGTGCTGGGGAACCGGGAGGTGTATCCATACGGGTGAATAGGGCTGAGTGCGTTACTCATGAGTTAAACTGTTCCTGCTGCCATTCGCCCTTCTTGTCTCTGCCTTATGACATCTTGTCACTCCTGGGGCTCAGCAGGAGCTGCTGCGGTGGACTTCCTCTCCCCACGGCCATGGTCTGCCCCAGCCTTCAGCCACCCGCAGCACGCTGCCAGGGAGCACTTGTTTGAGCAGCTCGGTTACAGCCCCAGAGCGAGCACCATCTGCCACCAGTCTTGGATGCTGAAAATGATGGATGGATTTTTTTTTGTTGTTGTTGCTTTGTAACACAGTCCAGAACAGCAATATAAAGTGCTCTCATTTGCATTCTTACCTGCCAAAATTAAGCTTGCCAAATATGATATTGCTCTTTTTTGAATGATGACACCTCGAGATAAAATAGTCAGTAGAAATAATTCTTAAAAAGAATCTTCTCCTCCTACCCTCTTAGCTAATCCTTTATCTCGTCTCTTCGTTTTACTTGAGCAGGTTTTCTCCTGCTCTGCTGAACAAGCTTGGTGTTCCTACCAACGCTGTCTGAGGTCCCTGGAGTAGAGAGCGTTCCTGCGTCAGGAGGCTGGCCCATGGCAGGGTGTGACAGCCACACACTGGTACCAGCTCTGCGCAGTGCCCAGCCCAAACAGTGTGAGCTGCTCAGGGCTTCCGAGGATGCTGGGAGGGCTGGAGCCCCTCTGCTGTGAGGACAGGCTGAGAGAGCTGGGGGGGTTCAGCCTGGAGAAGAGAAGGCTCCGGGGAGAACTTCCAGCCCCTTCCAGTCCCTGAAGGGGCTCCAGGAAAGCTGGGGAGGGACTCTGGATTAGGGAGGGGAGCCATGGGACGAGGGGGAACGGGTTTACACTGGGAGAGGGGAGATTTAGCTGAGATCTGAGGAGGAAATTCTTTGCTGTGAGGGTGGTGAGCTCCTGGCCCAGGTTGTTCAGAGCAGCTGTGACTGCCCCATCCCTGGAGGTGTTCAAGGCCAGGCTGGACGGGGCTTGGAGCAACCTGGTCTGGTGGGAGGTGTCCCTGCCCAGGGCCGGCGGCTTGGAACAGGGTGATCTTTAAAGTCCCTTCCAGCCCAAACCATTGTGTGATTCTATGACTCCCATAGACATCATGATCTGGCCCCGACTTAGCTCACACCGAGCCCTGGTGGTTGCATGAGCATCAGCTGAGCTCTCCTGGTCTGGGCTTGAAGCCCATGGGATACCACTGCAGCACAGCACTTCTGTTTCTTCATCTTTCATCATGGGCAAATTCGTACCCTACCACATATCAGGCTGTCCTTTGGCGAAGTGCGTCTCTGGCTTCCTTGCTGCCCAATGTGGGAACAGCTTATCTCCTGGTACTTTGTACCTGGCTGAACCCCGGGAGATCCTGCCCACCTTGCCATGGTCTTCCCCCTTGGAAACGTTTGGCTATTCTCTAGGGGTCAGGATGTTTGCTCAAACAGCCCTTTGCTGGGGACAAGTTTGCCTTTTCTGGGGGGACTCAGAGCATCGTCCATCCTTACCTTTGCAGCACAGAGAGGTCTGGCCTGGTAGGGAGGGAGTTGTTTGGGGGATTGTTAGCTCCTTTTTTGCCCCTTTCATGGATGGGCGGTTTTTTGAATCACTCCTATAATGCAATTAAAGGTGTATCCATGGTGAATGGTTTTGGCTGAAAAAAGAAAGGAGTGGGAATGGGGCAGCAAATCAGTAAAGGTTGAATCATCTTTCCATATATTTTGCATGTAACTTCTCTGGTCAGAAATGCTGAACGGTTTCAGTATCAATTTCTATAGCACAGAAAAATTGTGTGGATTCCTGGAAAAGTTATGGAACTTTATATTTCAATAATAGTGTAAAGGGAAAAGAGGCATATTTGTTTAGCTTCTCAGAAAGTATTTCTGCAACCCTTCTCCAAAATTAATTTTAAAAAAATATCGCACCCCAAATTAAAGCAGCAAGTGCTACTCCAGTTCCTCAAGAACTGAATTTTCCCCAAGTTTTCTGTTGAGACTCCAGACCGGAAAGCCGATTCTCCGTGCGATGCCATCCGGAGCGATTGCCTTGCCAGCCCCGCAGGGCTGTGCGTGAGATCCAGCCAGGCTGCCAGTCTGCCGGGGATTGTGGAGGGGAGATGAATCTTAAGAAAGTCTCTCTTGGAGTTTATTTTTAGATGAAGATGTTTATTCACTGCTCTTCTGCTTGTCTGTCACTGCAAAATTTATGTCCCTCCTCTCACTCCGAGAAGGAAGAGCATCTTCACTGGAGGTCCTGCTTGTGCTGCCCTGGCTCTCACGGACCTCCTGTAGGACGTGGTCTTCCTCCTCCTCCCTCCCGTTTTAAGGCAGTTGCTCCTGGGATTAGATAAATTGTATGGTGAGGGGAACAAATAGCGCTTCCCCATGAACACTACAGGTGTGGGACAGAGTGGCTGGAGAGCTGCCCAGCGGAAAAGGACCTGGGGGTGTTGGTCAACAGCCAGCTGAATATGAGCCAGCAGTGTGCCCAGGTGGCCAAGAAGGCCAACAGCATCCTGGCCTGTATCAGCAATAATGTGGCCAGCAGGACTGGGGCAGTGACCGTCCCCCCTGTACTCGGCACTGGTGAGGCCCCACCTTGAGTGTCCAGTTTTGGGCCCCTCAACGACAAGAAAGACACTGAGGTGCTGGAGTGTGTTCAGAGAAGGGCAACGGAGCTGGTGAGGGGTCTGGAGCACAAGTCCTGTGAGGAGCGGCTGAGGGAGCTGGGGGTGTTCAGCCTGGAGAAAAGGAGGCTGAAGGGAGACCTTCTCGCTCTCTACAACTCCCTGAAAGGAGGGTGTAGCCAGGGGGGGTCAGTCTCTTCTCCCAGGAAACAAGTGACAAGAGGAAAGGGCCTCAAGTTGCGCCAACGGAGGTTTAGGATGGATATTAGGAAAAACGTCATCACCGAAAGGGCTGTCAAGCACTGGAAGAGACTGCCCAGGGGAGTGGTGGAGTCACCATCCCTGGAGGTATTTAAAAGATGCATAAAAGTGGTGCTGAGGGACATGGTTTAGTGGTGGGTTTTGTCAGCGTTGGGTTGATGGTTGGACTCGATGATCTTTAAGGTCTCTTCTAACCACAGCAATTCTATGATTCTATTCTATGATTCTGTATATCCACCAGACATCAGTGCTGTGGTCTTGCCAAATAGCCTGAGAGCAGCTTTGAAGGAGCCACCAAAAGGAAAGACAGGGACCAAATCAACACATAAGCAGCTGGCACAACCAGGCTGCGCCTTCAGCAGCTTGACTGTCCCACATCATTACGTCTGCCGGGTCTTTTGAGTAGGTCCTGTTTGGAAAACAAAATCTGTACTTTCCTCGGAAAATGGAAATAAAATATGTATTAATTTACAGTCTTGTGGATACTAAATACAGCTAATTAGGAACTTGTGTGAAGGGAAAGGCTAATTATACCCAGGGCGTTCAGAAGTAGGAGGCCAAGTCTGTTCTTTGCCTGATAAGTAAATGGACAGGGTGCAAAAATGCCATATGCCTCTTGATCCATAGGTGACCTCCGGGGTGTGCTGTATGGCGCATGCTTGGGCCAACAGTTACCTGCCCTTCACATCCAAGTGGCTGCAACCAGATGCGATGGTATTATATTGCAGCAAGGAGCTTTTCTGATAATGAGAAGAGGGAAGTCCTGTGACAAATTGCTTGGGAAGGGTCCAGGGCAAGAGACCTTCAGGACCAGACAAGGCAAACATGAGCTGAGAAGCGGCCAATGCCAAGATTTATAAAAGGAGAATTTTATAGCAAACGACTTTTAAACCCATGTGATGCCGTCTTTACTTTTTTTATCTGAACAGGTGTCTCATTTGGTTTTTTAGAGTGTTTCGGGAAGTCTGAGGGTCTTTCATATGTTAATGATTTCATTTATCAACTATTTAAGTGTCTGTTCTCTTCAGGTTTCTTCTACTGATTATGTGCCTGGCAATCAGTTTTGGGTCTCTGCTTTTGAAGGGATTTAAGAGTCGTGTGGAGGGAAAGGAGTGAGAGGCAGGTCTGAGTGTTATTCTAATTATAAGAAAATATCTCTTGGAAGAAAACAGGCAATTATGAGCAACGAATTTAAATCAGCCACTCGGAGGCTACAGCGCAACACATGCCTGGTTTTTAAAGGGGTGAGGGGGTGGAAGATAGCCTCTCCGTCATCCCGGAATGAGGTTTGACAGGGGTGTTTCATGGCCTGGCAGTGGGTTTGTTGTTGGGTTTGGGTTTTTTAACCGGAGGGAAGGTGTGGGTGAAACAGAATTGGCTTTGGTTTCCGTTTGAAAAGCCTCCTGGGTTTGGTGCCATCGCTCTGTGGGCGCGCTTCGGCGGTGGTTGGAGTTAATAAAAATTGGAGAAGCCATCAACGTCCCCAGGCTTGGTAAATGTCAGCCAATTTGGCCAATGTTGCTGAAAACCGGGGCTGGAGAGCCCCATCGGTCAGGCTGTAATGCTGCAAGGCAAGGCGAAGGTGCGGGGCTGTCACAGGCGAGTCTCCGAGTCATGGGTGGCGCAGGATCATTTATATTTTACATCCTGTAGTCTTAACGAGCTAAATAGTGACCTTTAAAAATGCCAGCAAAGAAACTTTGAGATGCTCAGCAACATCGAAAAAATCTCCTTCTTCAGTCATTTGATACTCACAGGCACACGACCACAAGAGCCCGGTTTTAGGCATCAGTTCGCTCAGCACCAGTGTTGGCACCAAAATCCCAGCTGTGGCTTGCACAGGTAGCACATCCCAAGGGTGTTTTCATTACTCTGTGCCAGAATTTGGGCAGATTTGGGGCAAGTGCATATGGAAATGGAAGGCTGGAAGAGCCGTGGCGGGGCTTTGAGCAGCCTGTGCCCCGATGTGTGTGCCCACTGTGCGTGGGACCGTGCTTTAGAGGCACATAAAAAGCCTGCAATGTGAAGAAAGAGGTGGGATGGGGCTTGGACCTCAGCCCAGTCAGACCAGAGGACCCAGCACTGGGCGATATTTCCTCAATTGCCAGTGGCTAAAGCAAGTTGTCCTTTTCCCACTCCTTCCTTTTTCAATGTCTCTGGCTCACGCCTCGGGTTGTCAAACAGCAAGGCTTTCCGAGGCTCTCCTGAGAGCCGTCCCCTGCAGAAATCTCAAGGCCATCCTTTCAACGAGGCTTTTACATTTGCTCCTCGCTGCGGATGCGCGCAGCCGCCTGTTTGCAGCAGCAGACGTCAAGGCCGGACGCTGGGGATGTTGCAGAGGGAGAGATGCGTTTTTTCACCCTCCTCTGCCTCTTTGGAGGCCACCATGCTCCTTCCTCAGCCGAGGCTTGCCAGCAAAACACTCTGCGGCAGGGTAGTACCTGTGATGCCGAAGTCTTTCTAGCCTTGAACTAATGGACCAGCTGGATGGAAAAGAGCAGGCTTGGAGATGTGCCGCTCCAAGAGCTTCTGGCAGAAAACAGCTTCATTGTGCAGCAATTATTATATTATCTCCATAAATATTTTAACTTCTCAAGCACAGCCAGGAGGAAATAACTCTTCAGGGTGGAATTAATAAGACTAAACCTCATTATATCTCCCTAGGACAGACTGACAAATGTTTTAATAACACGATGGGAAGGATTCCTTTGGAGCTGGTCTTCTTAATGACTTGTTTTTGCAAGACCGAGTAAGACATTTGCCAGGGGAGGGCCTGAGGGACTCCTGAAGAGGCTCTGTCTGAGCACACGCGTGTCAGACCCAGCTCCTGAGAGCAAATGTCATGGCTGGGTTGGCAAACGGCCAGAGGTGGTTAAATGAAGGTTGGGGGGGGGACCCACTGTTGTTTTAATTTCAGAGCTATTGGACTGACTGGCCTGCCAAAAAAGCATTAGGACTCCACGGACACCCTGATATTCCTCTGCCCTGCCTGGCGTAGCTTCATGCCCAACATCCATCCATGCAGAGCGCCGCGATATGGGGAGTTAAGCTGATTTAAAGGAACGTGGGAATCGCCTGTTTAATTTTTCCTAAAGCTGAACCAAGATTATAGGCTGTAGGAATAAAATCCAAACGTTTAACTACACATATCCTCACAGCCTTTTGTTCTTAGCAGCCGGGGCCAGTCTGTGTGCTCAGACAGCACTCGGCTTCATAAATAAGGTTTTCCAAAAGGAGCAGGACCTGTTCACAGGAGGCTCGGGAAGGGCTGGTCAGGGAATTGTTCCGTGGCATTCACCAGAGACAGGCTATGGAGCCTTGGAGAGCAGCAGAACAGTGGAGGCAAATAGCGGCACGTTACCCCATTTATTTGATGCATGGATTGAAATGGAAAAGCAGCCGGTGCACTCTTTGCACCTCTGGAAGGGAAACAGTGTGGGATAAACACCACGGAGCGGGCGGAAAATCAGCTGATGGGCTCGGAGCATCCGTGGGGAATGTGGCGTGTGGTTTGGACGACCGTCAGAGAAGAGGACAAGGCAGTGGTGGCGCAGATCTGACTGGAAAGGGACAATAATGGGGAATGGCTGTAGTGCTTGGGGCAGCAGTGGGGTCTCGGGGCTCGGGGACCCGGCTGCAGCCCCCAGCTCTGTCCCCACTGCGCTCACGTCCAGCCCCCACACTTGGCACGGCAAACCACGTCTCAGAAAAACAGCGCTTTTAATTAAAAGAATAATCCGATCAGCAACTCGAAGGAGCGCGCACAGCTCCATGTTCAGCAGCAGGAGCCCCCGGGGGCCCACGTTAAATCCGCGAGGAGGGGGACAGCCCCCAGCCCAAGGGAACAGCCGCCCCCACCCCGGCAGCCGTCAGATCCCCCGCGCCAGTAATCGGAGTAGGGCTGGGCGCGAGAGGTAATCTAAACCTATCTGTAACTATAGCAGGGCCTGTTTGAGCGCCTGATTAATGTGTTTATGCCTTGGTTATGGGCAGGCTGCCGGTTGCAGGCAGGCAGCAGCCATGGAGTGGGGAGGGAGGGAACCGCAAAAGAAATTGTTTCAGATCCCAAATGAAATGGTATGTCTTTGCCAAGGAAATTTATCGATTTAATACACCCTCCTTAGCCAGAGTGTGGATAGTGGAAGATGTATTAAATGATAAAATAATTGCCTGGGTGAAGGGGCAGATTTGGGCCGGTCTGGGGCTCTTTCTAAAGGCTGCCAGCAGAGGAAGATGAAGGGTGAGGTGCCTTCACAGCAAATTCAATACACTGCCTGTACGGAATTGTTCAGGTGTGATGTGTATGTCTGTGCGTATATGGATAATACCATGCTTGGAAAGAATACACACACACACATATATATAGGGTATATTGCACATTCTGAGCGAGTTGTGCGTATTTTTCTAGGGAGAACAGAGACCGTCCAGCTATCCAGGAATATTTGTGAAAGCATTCAAATCTTTTCCCCCGATGCAAATGCTCAACAAATGTTTTCGCATCCCTACCTTGGCTCTGTTGCTGTTTATTTGTCTGGCGGTGGTGCCTGTGCCTCCCACGGAGGGGGCCTGGTGCCGTGCTCCACCAGCTCCGCATCCCTGGTCCTGGGGCTGCCTGTTCATCCCTCTCCCTGCCTGCCTGGGGTGAGGAAAAACAGGGCAGTACTTGTCAGGAGATGTCCGAGCTCAACGTTGTGGCCCTGCTGTCCCAGGGGCAAGGGCTCGGCATGCAAAAACCCAGAATCAGCCCCCTCCGTAGCAGGCAGGGAAGGCAGCCAGCCCTGGGAGGCTGCGGGGTCTCGTGGCACATCGCCCTGGTAAAATAAGGCAAAATCCCCAAAGGGCAGAGCGAGGGAGACATCGAACTTCAGTTCCCCTGGCGAGGCAGAGGCAGTCCCAAGGCAGTCCTGGTGGGGACACTACTCCATCACGCTCCTTGTCCCTGCTCATCTGCGTGGCTGAGCAGTGCCACACCAGCTGCGCTTGGTTTCGGGGCATTATGAATCTCCATGATAACAACCAGCAGGTGAGTGGGTTTTTCTAAGCTGGCTGACCTTGTTTTCAAACACTGCCAGGCCGTGGAGGAAGGAGGAAGGATCTTACCAATGCTTATAAACGCTTAAAGGGTGGGTGTCAGGAGGATGGGGCCAGGCTCTTCTCAGTGGTGCCCAGCCACAGGACAAGGGGTAACGGGCACAAATTTGAGCATAGGAAGTTCCATCTCAACATGAGGAGGAACTTCTTTCCTGTGAGGGTGGCAGAGCCCTGGCACAGGCTGCCCAGAGAGGTGGTGGAGTGTCCGTCTCTGGAGACATTCCAAACCCGCCTGGATGCATTCCTGTGCCACCTGCTGTGGGTGACCCTGCTCTGGCAGGGGGTTGGACTGGATGATCTCCAACCCCTGCCATTATGTGATTCTGTGAGATAACTCGGAGGCGACACTCAGTCCTACGGGTTGTGTTTCTGAGGTTTTGATCATCTCCGGCCAGGGAGATCTCCCCTTCTCCTGCCCAGTCTTCTGACACATCTCCCCATATCCCACACCGATGCCGGCTTTCCTCCCTCTGACCCAGCCGTTGGATAATGTGGTACTTGTGGAGCACACTGGGCTGTGCTGAGGAGCTCTAGGGCTGTGGTCCTGCTTGGAGAAAGGCTGAAAAGGACTGGAAAAGGCAGGGTCCCATGGGTCCTGCTAAGTGCATCCCCCAGACCTGAAGAGCATCCCTTGGTCCTCGGGCAGATCTGGAGCGCCCTGAGCTGGTCCCATCTCTGTTGGACCAGTGTCCTGGGATGGGCTGTGCTGGTGAAAGACCAACTCAGTGCACGGATCCCTGCCCACCTTTCGTCTCCCTCCCTGCCACCCAGCAGGGCTACAGCGAGCAGCTGCAGCAGATCATGGACCCATGGCACTTTGCTTCAGCGTCCGGCAGTGCTCACCACGTCATGTGTGTCCCCCAGAAACACCATGGCCATGACAGGGAGGGGAGCAAGTGGGCTTTTTTGTGTTAGAGAGAAGTCATTAACTGCCACGCTAGTTAGATGCTCAAAAAGCCATCAAGAAACTCATGTTCCCCTACCAAATCAGGGGTGAGAAAGCAGCTCTGCCACCAGTTTCCCCAGAAGTGTTTTTCTTCAGCTCATTCTTCTTTTATGATTTAAAATAGGAGCTAAAGGCCCTCTGGGTACTTGCAGAGCTGCTCCAGTTGCCATGGAAATAACCCTCGTTAATCACTTTGCCATAAAACAAGAATAATTTGCTTTGGGGAGCTTGGGGTACTCATGTTGTGCCGCTGTGTGCTCAGGTAGCTGGTGGTGCTGGGACCACTCCGGTCTCACCCCCAGTTTGGTCATTGCTGGTGGCATGGAGGGAGCTGGGAGTCTCTGTCCCTATCTCATGGCACCAAGAAGTCATGAGTCCCAGAGCAGTCCCGTGCCAGGAGGTGCTGGCACGCAGGGACGGGCTGCCCGGTGAGGGTTTGCCTGGGCCACGTGCTGTCCCAGCAGGCACCGAGGGGTTGGAAAGAGCCTGGGGAAAACGTGATGTGAGTGAGTTTAGGTTTAGAGGAGCCTTTTTTTCTCACCACAAGGTTTTTTAGCTCTGATGCTGAGTGGTTAGCTTCAGCCAGACCTGATGCGGACAGTGGCTTGGCTGGTGTTGGTCTGCGTGGGCTGGGGTCAGACCAGTTGGGCTGGTGTTACACTGGTTGTAGTGGCAATGGGCCAGTGCTGGACTGGTTGGGCCAGTATCGGACTGGTTGTGCCGATGTCGGTCTGATTGTGCCGGTGTCAGTCTGGTTGTGCCAGTGTCCCGCCTCTGCTGGTGGCTGGCAGGAGGCAGAGGAGCAGGACCATGCCATGGGCAGGACATAGCAATGCTGTGCTGAGGAAGGGGCCCTGGGTGCTTTGAGCAGATCACTCATGCTGTGAAAGCATTTTATTAGGTGTTTTTCTGTCTTGGGAGGGTTTGGATTACCCCGGGAGTTTCTGTTGCTTGAACAGCTTGTCCTCCTCTGCCAAAGCTCCCTGGGAGCAGCCTGCCTCCTGCTGAAGGCATTCCTGCTCCACGGGCTGTCTGCATCCTCCATCTAGCCCCAAACGGCCAGGGCTTTCCTCTTCTCCCTCTTCAGAAAAAAAAATCCAAAAATCCAAATATGCTGAGTCTCTTGTCTCACAGCGCGGGACCCGGGGGAGGCTGGTGGAGGGCGGGGGGTGCTGCCAGAGCTTTCTGCCACTGGCTTGAAGGCATCTGCAGCTCGTGGCTCCCCAGGGAGAGCCACGTTAGTCATCCCAGACCCCTTTTACCTTAGCGCTGGGTTGCCCATACTGTTGTGGACTAAGGCACTAAATAACATGCTGAAGCTCCCGGGGGAGGGATCTCCAAAGCACAGGAGGGGCCACTTCTCATACTTGCACCCACTGGCTCTCACCCGGCAAGGCAATTGTAGAGTAATTTAAGATCACAGTAAAGAGAGCAACCATGGGGAATCACCTCTTTACGTTGCTTTATTTATCTAGAAATGAAGCGGTGCTGATGTGCTTCCCTGCCCCCCCTCCCTCCCACCACAGCCTCCTCAAGTCTGTCCCAGGGGTGATGGATGCTGGAGGGGCTACGTACTGGGTGACCTATAGATCCTAGAGGGCTATATTGCTGGGTGACCCATGGATGCTGGAGGGCTATATGCTGGGTGACCCGCAGATGCTGGAAGGTCTATGTGCTGGGTGACCTATAGATGCTGGAGGGCTATATGCTGGGCAACCCACGGATGCTGGAGGACTACATGCTTCCCTTGGGGTGGGACAGCCTGTGCTCATTCCTTCTGTGGTCCTTACAGTCAGGGACATGGAGAGGAGCAGCTTGTGGGAGGGATGTTGGATGGATGCTGCCCCAGCCGGGTGCCCGCCGGCGCTGGGTGGTCAGTGCAGGGTCTCACCATGCTCCCTGTCTGCCTTGGCAGGTGTACGAGAGCGGCAGCAACATGGACCAGTTTGTGACCCGCTTCCTGCTGAAGGAGACGGCGAACCAGACCCAGTCGCTGCTGAGCTCCGTGGAGAGCGCTGTGGACGCCATCGACGAGCAAACCAACCCTGCCAGGTCTGCAGCACCTCCTGCCCTCCTCCCTGCTTCCCGGCTGGTTTGGGTGGAGAGAGAGGAGGAGGATGGTTTTGCGGGGTGAGGGAAAACGCAACAGACAGGGTGCAGGAGCAAAGGGGAGCCGGGCGAGCGGCTGCCTTTCCCTTTGCTTCCCTTCCCGTCTTCCTGAGAGCTCTCAGGGCCTTCCTCCACCGCTCTGTCCTGCCCTGTCCCTGACTCTCCTGCAGCCCAAAGGGTTCCTCTTGACCCTTTCACCCACGAGCGGTGTGGGGAGGGGGATGCAAACCAGGGGGCAGCACCCCAGGGCCGGACTGGGGGGCACTGGCTGCACAGGGCTGCATCGGGGACTCTTCTCCAAGTAAAGCCATCCAAGTTGAAGCGTGGGCACCAGTGGCATGGTGGCTGTGTCTGGGGCGTGCTGGGGACGGCCCGCAGCGGGTGCCTTCCCATGCCAGCGATGCTGTCCCTCCTGCCGGGGCACCCAGCGAGTGAAATCCTCTGCAGGGGCAAAAGGTACTTGTGCACAGGGGACAGGTCCCATGTGAGGGGACCGTCCCCATCCCAGCAGCCCAGCACATCTTGGAGGAGATGCTTTCAAGATTTCTCAAGTGCTGCTAAGGCTAAAACATCAGGGCTACCCGTCAGCATAGCTCAAACCTCAGCAGAGCCCCGCCTTGGTGTCACAGTGTCACTCGCCTCCCCTGAGTACCATCGACACAGGCTGTAAGCAGGACAGGTTGCCACGGAAACCATTCATCAGCTGCTCATGAAGCAGATCTGTCTCCTGCCATACCTGCTCAGGGGATGCCTCGGTTTCCCCGAGCCGCGGGCAGGCAAAGGGGCCAAGGCTCGCGGACCCCAAAGAGTGAAAATCCCAGCTCCTGGCTGGGACGCCACACAATGTACCCGAATGCTTCATTGCAGCCAGGTCTCAGCATTTTGGGTTTCAGCATCAGGAGCGTCCCAGGGCAGCGGCAGCAGGCTGGTCTCGCAGGAGCCGTTGCGTTTGGGACACAGTGAGACCGTGGGCAGCTCTGGTGACATCTCACCAGCTTTCCTAGGAGAAATGCAGTGGGTTCCATCACCCCGCATCGCTTTCTTCTCCCCCTTTTGGAAGGAAACTGCTGGCCTGCAGCAAACCTTGCAAAAAACGTGGAAAAAGTGCAAGCTCCTGGGAACCNCGGTGCTGATGTGCTTCCCTGCCCCCCCTCCCTCCCACCACAGCCTCCTCAAGTCTGTCCCAGGGGTGATGGATGCTGGAGGGGCTACGTACTGGGTGACCTATAGATCCTAGAGGGCTATATTGCTGGGTGACCCATGGATGCTGGAGGGCTATATGCTGGGTGACCCGCAGATGCTGGAAGGTCTATGTGCTGGGTGACCTATAGATGCTGGAGGGCTATATGCTGGGCAACCCACGGATGCTGGAGGACTACATGCTTCCCTTGGGGTGGGACAGCCTGTGCTCATTCCTTCTGTGGTCCTTACAGTCAGGGACATGGAGAGGAGCAGCTTGTGGGAGGGATGTTGGATGGATGCTGCCCCAGCCGGGTGCCCGCCGGCGCTGGGTGGTCAGTGCAGGGTCTCACCATGCTCCCTGTCTGCCTTGGCAGGTGTACGAGAGCGGCAGCAACATGGACCAGTTTGTGACCCGCTTCCTGCTGAAGGAGACGGGGANCTCCCACCACAGCCTCCTCAAGTCTGTCCCAGGGGTGATGGATGCTGGAGGGGCTACGTACTGGGTGACCTATAGATCCTAGAGGGCTATATTGCTGGGTGACCCATGNACCCAGTCGCTGCTGAGCTCCGTGGAGAGCGCTGTGGACGCCATCGACGAGCAAACCAACCCTGCCAGGTCTGCAGCACCTCCTGCCCTCCTCCCTGCTTCCCGGCTGGTTTGGGTGGAGAGAGAGGAGGAGGATGGTTTTGCGGGGTGAGGGAAAACGCAACAGACAGGGTGCAGGAGCAAAGGGGAGCCGGGCGAGCGGCTGCCTTTCCCTTTGCTTCCCTTCCCGTCTTCCTGAGAGCTCTCAGGGCCTTCCTCCACCGCTCTGTCCTGCCCTGTCCCTGACTCTCCTGCAGCCCAAAGGGTTCCTCTTGACCCTTTCACCCACGAGCGGTGTGGGGAGGGGGATGCAAACCAGGGGGCAGCACCCCAGGGCCGGACTGGGGGGCACTGGCTGCACAGGGCTGCATCGGGGACTCTTCTCCAAGTAAAGCCATCCAAGTTGAAGCGTGGGCACCAGTGGCATGGTGGCTGTGTCTGGGGCGTGCTGGGGACGGCCCGCAGCGGGTGCCTTCCCATGCCAGCGATGCTGTCCCTCCTGCCGGGGCACCCAGCGAGTGAAATCCTCTGCAGGGGCAAAAGGTACTTGTGCACAGGGGACAGGTCCCATGTGAGGGGACCGTCCCCATCCCAGCAGCCCAGCACATCTTGGAGGAGATGCTTTCAAGATTTCTCAAGTGCTGCTAAGGCTAAAACATCAGGGCTACCCGTCAGCATAGCTCAAACCTCAGCAGAGCCCCGCCTTGGTGTCACAGTGTCACTCGCCTCCCCTGAGTACCATCGACACAGGCTGTAAGCAGGACAGGTTGCCACGGAAACCATTCATCAGCTGCTCATGAAGCAGATCTGTCTCCTGCCATACCTGCTCAGGGGATGCCTCGGTTTCCCCGAGCCGCGGGCAGGCAAAGGGGCCAAGGCTCGCGGACCCCAAAGAGTGAAAATCCCAGCTCCTGGCTGGGACGCCACACAATGTACCCGAATGCTTCATTGCAGCCAGGTCTCAGCATTTTGGGTTTCAGCATCAGGAGCGTCCCAGGGCAGCGGCAGCAGGCTGGTCTCGCAGGAGCCGTTGCGTTTGGGACACAGTGAGACCGTGGGCAGCTCTGGTGACATCTCACCAGCTTTCCTAGGAGAAATGCAGTGGGTTCCATCACCCCGCATCGCTTTCTTCTCCCCCTTTTGGAAGGAAACTGCTGGCCTGCAGCAAACCTTGCAAAAAACGTGGAAAAAGTGCAAGCTCCTGGGAACCAATGCGGAGGAAACTAGTCCAACATCAGACGGAGCAATTAGAGCCCATGAAAGACTTTGCTGGCTTTTATTTGCTGACATGTGGGCCCAGTTCATAATGAGGAGTATTGTAGTTGTTTCCTCATGGTGATAATAGCCAAAAAAAACCCCAGAACCACTCCATGAAATATAATCTCACACATCTGCATGGAGACAAAGAGATGCCCTAAAAAGCACTGAAATAAAGGGCTGTAAAACGAAGTGCAAGAGCAGAGCGTCCAAGCCTGAGACACCTCATTAAATTGTGATTAAAAAGAGGAATTGTGATTAAAAAGAAGTCTCTGTCTGTTCTCGCCTAATTTCCTGCCTATTGATGGGGGATTATTCAGCGCTGGCAGTGGGATTATTACACAGCCTGTAGCGACCGGGATGTTCCTGCCACCTTTATCGCTGTTCCCACTTCCTTATCTTGGGGATGCTCTTTGGGACCAGCTTGTCACGTCCCTATGTGCATGTTTGGGTCCACACCAGCTGAGTTTTGGGGGCAACAGTAGCCTGGACATTGCTCCCTTGGCACCAACAGAGGCAGCTGGAAGTGCGCGGGGTAGCCAGAGAGGGTAGAGAGAGCAGCCGGCTGTTGTTGCGCTGTCTCCAGCTGGGAGCCAAATGGCTGGTGAAAGATGCCAAGAGGAGCCAGGGCTCCCAGGCACGTCCATCAGCAGGCAGCCAGTGCAGAGCTGCTCTTGCTGGAAGGAAATGCAGGAAACCCCTTGAGCAGCTCAGTCTCTCCCTCTGTGGCTCAGGCTTCCCATTGGTGGAGAAAGAAGGAAAAAGAGGGTTATCCTTCCCAAAACCCATTCCCATCTCGCTGCACACAGATGACGGCTGCAAACCCTGGTCGGGATGGTAGGTCTTAGCATCCTCTCTGGCTTCCAGATGAATGAGGGCCTGGGGGGACCGCTGAGGAGCTGAGGCTGAATGGTCTTTGATGTCTCAGGGGTACGTGTGTGCACACCCACTCCTTTTCTCCAAGAGGTGTTGCAGGATGAGCCAAGCCAAATGGGCTTTGTAGCCCCAGAGGAAGAAGCAAGGTAGAGGAGATGCTATGGTGGATGTGTCTCCACTCTCCAGGAGAACCGTTGCTGCAGCCTGTTGGTGGGACACACAGCCGGGCGGGCAGGCGTTCCCTGCTCATGGGCAGCAGTTTGGCCATGGGCAGCCTGTGTGGTGCCCATGTGACAGCAGCTTTTCCTGTGTGTTAGTCACCAACGCCATGTGACTGCAAAACCAGCCCCGCTAAGGTGCAGCCAGCTGGCTGGGCACAGCTACCAGTGCCCAAATAAGTTGCGTGTGTCTGTTCAGGGAAGAAGAAGGTTGTGACCCCCCCAGACCAGGTGATGCTGAAGGACGGGATGGGAGGGAAGCCCACGCTGCCTGCGCGCAGTGTGGGCACTGCTGTTCTCCAAGGGGTCTGGCATCGGTGGCAGAGCTGCCAAAAAGGATGCTTGTGCCCGGCTCTGCCCTCTCTGACGGCCCGTGCGCTCTCTGGTTGCAGGCACTACCCCAGCAAGGCTGGCCACGGTCTGATGGACACCTGGTATGACAGCCCTGTGCCCAGCTACTCTCCCACCAGCCGGATGGTCCCCAGGGAGTATGGGAAGAGCTTCCAGACTGGTAAGTGGTGGCCTCTTCCCAGCTGTGCTGGCAGCCTGGGGTGGCCCAGGGTGCTTGGGGAAGGGAGCTGTGATCCCAGCGGCAGCATGGAGGTGATGCTCAGCGTCCCTGGAGGGCAGCAGGGCTCTCGGGGGGTGCCCATGGGTGCCTCTTGCTCCATTGCTGCCTCCTGGCTCCCTGCAGGTTCTCCCGACACCAAGGCGGAGGGGCTGGAGGGACAGATCAACAGGCTGGCCGAGCTGATCGGCAGGCTGGAGGACAAGGTAAGGGCCAGCGTTTCCATGCGTGGGGCTGTCCCTTGGGTGTCCTCAGGGACTTGGAGGTGGCCAAGAGGCAGCTGTGCCCATCCCTGTGCTGTGGTATGCACAGGCTGCGGGTGGGAGCTGGGTTGCTGCTGCTGGTGTTGGAGGATGTTAACTTCTTGATGAGCTGCTGGCAGCTGCTGGGTGTAGAATGATTAACTGGGAGTTTATTTAAACAAGAAAAAGACATAAGGAAGAAGTCAAAGGCTCTTGTAGAGGCAGTCTTACTCCACCTAGGGACTGAAGGAGAGAATGTTTCGGTGTAGGAGGTGTTTCTGAAATCCTCCTGGTTCGCACTTTCAGGGCAGAAGGGGAAGGGAGGCAGGATGGGGGAAAAGCAGTGGTTCAAGGCAGGAAAATATTGATTGCGGTTGCCAAAGAAATAAAGAGCGTGCCAGGGGCTTGGGAAGGCACAAGTGGGCATTGAGGAGAGGTGGGTACCCCTGCTCCTGTGTCCCCAGGGCAATTCAGGGACCGTGACAGGGTGACGGCTGTTTTGGGGCTGATGCGAGGAGGCGGTGTCAAGGATGTCGACGGGGCTGGGAGCACGGGGAGTCTTGGCAGAGGGTCCTGACAGGAGGGCGCAAGCGGGTGTTGGAGCCATCCCCTGCGGACAAGGGGACATGGTCCATCATGCCACGTGCTGGGGGGGGACATGCAGCCTCAGCCCACCCCCCTGCTTCAATTCCCCCCCTTTTCCCAGACTCTCTGGTTCGACCTGCACCAGCGGCTGTCGGACAGCGAGAGCACGGCTTGTACGGTGAGAGTCCCGCTGGGGTGCAGGGCTGTCCCTGCGGCATGGCATCCCACTGGGGTGGGGTGGGGGGGTGTCAGTCACCCTGTTTTTCGGTCTCACGTGCCGCTGTGTTTTGGGGGGGGTGCCCGGCAGTACCTNCCTTGCAGCAAGGGGCACCCCACCAAGTGAAGGACTGAGGCAAAACAGCTGGGATTTGGGGGGGGTGTAGTGATGCTCAGCTACCAAAACTCTTTTGCATGGACTCGGGGGGTTCTCCCCTCTCTGGGGCTGCTGGGGCTGGGGTCACCTCTCGGTGCCCACCCTATGGGGAGGTGGGCCTGTGACTGCAGAGGCCAAGGGGGGAGGGAGGCCCCATGGTTCGGGGCTCACCCCTCTCCCCGCTCCTGCCAGTGTCACCGCAGTGAAGCTGCCCGACGGGGTCACCTTCATTGTCTACGAGTTCTGGGAGACTGAGGAGGACTGGAAGAGGTAGGGGAGGGGGCGCAGAAAGCTCGTTTTTGGGTGGGGTGCTTGGGTGCGGAGGGGTGTTGGAGCTGCCGAGCCCCGAGCTCTGACCCCTGTCTGGTGGCAGATCTGGTTCTCTGTCCTGAGGCTGTCCCTGTAAAAGGGGACGGGGCCCTGGGGGGGTCTCCCACCTGGGGATGCCTTTGGACACAGGGGCCGGGAGGTCTCACTCTGCTGGACCACAGCAGGTGCTTTGCCCAAGGGGAGGGTGTGCGGGATTGCTGGCACCCAGCCCCTGCCAAAGGGGTGGTGGGGGGGGCTGGGATGGTGATTTAGGGGGAGGCTGTCACCCCCTCTCTCCCGCCCGGGTGCAGGCATCTGCAGAGTGCCACCTGCAAGGGCTTCCAGCACGTCAAGGTGGACACGCTGAGCCAGCCCGAGGCCATCTCCAGTGTGGCTGTGCCAGGTAGGAGGGCGGCCACCCCGCGGGGTGGGGGGACAGGGACCCCCGAGTGGCCAGCACTGCTCTGCTGTCGGGGAGCAGGGGGGGGGGCCACAGGGGGGGGGACAGCGCGGGCTGGGCTGGCGGG
>VWZL01005529.1:16446-114361 GCA_013396915.1 Stercorarius parasiticus | reverse complement strand
CGAGCCTGCTGGGACGCGGCACTCACCCCCAGACCCCGCTGCTGCTCCGTCATGGGGCCATCGGCGCCGTGCAGCTTCCCGAGCTGCCCCGGGCAGGCTGGGACTGTCCCCTCGTTGTCCCCATCACCCGGCTCCTGTTGTCCCCTCTCCTCCAGATGGTGCTCCCGGGCTCACGCCCTGTCGGGTCTCCCTGAGGGACCTCTCCGAATCCTTGTCGCCCACCTGGGTGTCCCTGCTCCCCCCCTGCCTTGGCCCCCCAGCACCCTGGGGGCCACCTTGTCCCAGACAGCCATGGGGCCCCCCCAGGGCACCCTCTTGGCCAAGACCCCAAGGTCCTGGGGTGCTCGCTCCGGCTGCCAGAGGGGACAGGACTCCCCATGTCACCTCCACCCTCACTCACACTCTGGTGCTCCCCTGTGGGGACACGCTTTGGCACACACTTACCCCAAAACGGGCCAGCGCCATGCCAGGGTCCCCCCGACACAGTCTGCTGCCGTGCCCCCAGCTGCTCTGGCTAGGAGTGGTGACGGGGACACACTGCCCCGGCACAACAGCCACTGACCACCTGATGGCTGCCCACCTTTGGCACCGTGCCCCTCTGCCCCCAACCTGGACCCTCACCGAGCACCCCAGTGCCCCCACACCCCGTGGCTCTCCATCCCATACAGCCTTGCAAGGGGGCTGGCACCCGGACACTCCCCCGATGCCTGGGCTCCTCCCTGATACCCAGGCACACTCCCGATACATGGGCACATCCCTGGCACCCGAGGTACATCCCAGATACCCTGGCACACCCCGATACCCTGGCACAACCCCATTGCCCGGGCACACCCCTGGTATCCAGGCACCTCCCCAATGCCTGGGCTCATCCTGGATACCCAGACACATCCCGGATACCCAGGTGCACCCCCACTGCCTGGGCACATCCCCAGCGCTGGGGTGCATCCCTCCACGCCCACTCTTCAGCCACACNCTGCCACCATGGCACTCCTCACCCAGGCCCCACCGCGGCATCCCCCACAAGCACGTCCCCCGCACCCCCAAAACCGGGCCAGGATGGGCCACCCACCACCACAGCCCCCCCCTTCCCACAGCGATGCTCTTGGCACCGGTGAGCCCTCCCCTCCCTCCCACGGCTCACTCTTGCCTGGGAAGATGAAGATGAAGAAGGCGCTGATGCCCCCGATGAGCTCAATGACTTTGCCGATGTCGGGGACGAAAAGGGCAATGGCGAGCGTGACAGCCATCCAGGCCACTGTCAGTGCCACCCGGCTCCACTGCTCGTGCACCTCAGGCACCGCCATGGCCCTGCGGTTGGGGGTCACCCACATGTCCCGCACCACCGACCTGGGGGGCGTCAGGGGGGTCATGGCACCCAGCAGAGCTCCACTGGCCAAGGGGGGGGACACCCAGCTCACCACCGCCCCCTCACCTGCCCAGCAGCACCACAATGGGGTAAATGGTGATGATGGAGATGCCGAAGAGCAGGCGGGCGACGATGACAACCGGGTCGTTCCCTGGGTAGGACATCAGGACGTCGGATGCCACAGCCTCGCCGAAGGTCATGTAGCCGTAGAGCCCTACCGACAGGGTAGCCATGCCGGTAAGAAGGACAGAGGAGCCCAAGGAGGATGGATGAGCCCTGGGGACAAGGGACCCCTGGGGCAAGGAGAGGGTGAAGGGCTGCGGTGCTGGGGTTACCGGTGAGGGAGTAGATGAGCAGGCAGATGAGCATGGCAAGCACGGAGACGGCGACCCAGTGGGAGAAGCTCTGGTTGCGCATGCTGCTGTAGATGGCCACGCAGGCCTCGTGGCACTGCAAGGCACGGGGGGACAGTGCAGGGACAACCCCCAGCACCTTCCCTCCCACCCATGCATGCCCTATCCCACTCTCCTCTGTCCTGAGGGGCTTGCATCTTGCCCTGCAGCCACCTCTGTGTCCCCTTCCCTGGAAACCCCCTTGCAGGGGACGGTGTCCCCCTGGCCCGGGATGCAGCGGATGGCTGCCAGCACCACCCCAGCAGCCGGGGACAGTGGGGACACAGTGACCTACCTGGAAGCCGAAGCAGATGGTGGGGATGACGCTGAAGACAGAGGCCCAGGAGGAGGCCCTGTGGCACGGGGGGGAAGAAGTGCAGAGCAGAGGGCGTGAGGCCCCCGGAGGCAGAGGGGACCTTGGTGGCATAAGCTGTGACGCCTGGATGCCACCGTGGGAACCTCTCGCCTGGTGGTTTTGGGAGAAGGGGGAATTGCTGGGGTAAAAGTTAGGGCTGGGGGCTGCCACCCACCCACCGCTGCCCCCAGCTCAGACCCCCCTGCCCAGGGCCATCCCCCTGCACTGCCTCCAGCCCTGCCCCATGCCACTGCTGATACCACAGGGGACAGGGCAGGAGGGATGTGGGGTGACCCCCCCCTACCTAGAGGGCTCGGGGGGCTCAGGTGAGCCCAGGCTCTCTGCCTGCAGGTGGTACTTGAGGACGATGACCAGGGTGAGGTAGCAGGCGGCCAGTGTGCCCAGGATGCTGCCAGGGCATGGGAGAGTGTCAGCACATGGACTCCCAGCACCTGTGAGGGATGGGGGGGGTCCCATGGCCCCGCAGGGACCCAGGAGGAGGTGGCGTGGGGCACGGGCTGCCCAGGTGGTACCTTGAGTACTTCTGGAAGCCAATCTCCCTGGGGACGGAGAGGGGGAAGATGACGAGGATGCAGAGAGCCGAGAGGGTGAAGCGCTGATCCACGTACCAAGGGGGCAGCAGGGGGCCTCCACTCAGTGTCCCGTTGGGGTACAGGGAATCACACACTGCGGGGGGGCAGTGGGGAGGGGGTCAGCTGTGCCCCGAAAGGTGGCCTGAGGGGGTCAGGAGCATGACACCATGGCAGGGCCAGGGAGTCCCACGTCCTTGGGGGGCCCAAGAAACCCCCAGAGCTGCCCCCAGCCCACACGGGATGACCTTCCCCTCACTCCCGGGAGTCACCGGCCCTAAGTGTGTGTGGGGGACAACTCACGTTTCTCCAGCTGGTCGCCCACCACCCTGAGGAGGGCCACGGAGATCATGAAGAGGTTGAGGAGGAAGCAAACCTCGCAGAGCTTCCCCACCGCCGCCCCACACACCGCCCGGACGACCCCCTGGTAGGTGGGCTGGGCGCTGAGGGCCGCCGCGTAGCCCAGCACGGCCAGCCCGCTCACCAGGAAGACCAGCGAGCCCTGCGGGGACAGAAGCATCACCCTGACCCTCCGTCACCCCCCGGAGCAGGGGGACCCAGCAGGGCCATGGCCAGGGACCAAGTTGCCTTGTGGCCCTGGGTCACACAGGCCAGCAAAAGGATGGAGAAATAGCCCTACGGGATACTTTGGGTTTAGATTTGGGGGTTTGAGGACATGTAGGGGACCAGCCACCAATTTTATTTTGGGCTGAGCTAAAAGCGTGGCTGCAGATGCCAAACAGCATCTCTAAGAAGGGGAGGGTCCCCGCTGGCCCCCCCCCTCAAAAGCCGGGGCAGGAGAACCCCACCATTCCTTTGCCCCGTTCCCCGGGCCGGCGGGTTTCTCGCCATCCCCAAGGGGCTGAATCCCCCGCAGCCCCTCGCCCCCATCCCTCACCCCGCATCGGGCCCCCCCCCGTCCCCCCCTTACCATCTCCACCAGGAGGGCGGGGGCGGCCCCGCCGGCCCTGCTGAAGGCCCAGGGGAAGCTCAGCAGCCCCGCGCCCAGAGCCGACTTCAGCATGATGAAGACGGCGCCGGCGGAGGAGAGCCCGGCGCTGCCCCCTCCCGTCGNCCAGCGGCGGAAGGCGGGACAGACCACGGTTCGCGGCATCCCGCTGGCCCACGTCCCGCGGGCATCCCCAGGTCCCAAAGCGCAGTGGGAAAAGCAGCAGCGCCAGCAGCTCCCAGTATGAGGCCGGGCTGGGGGCTCCCCGACCCGTCTGAGTTCCCCTCATCCATGGAATTCCCACCACGGGGCATTTTGGAGCATCCCGGGGCGGGGGTGGGAAGGCAGCTGCAGGCAGCGCTCATTGGGCGGTTTGGCTGGTGGATGCGTCACCGCTTGCGGGGCGCAGGACGGGGCGAGCACCCCTCGGTGTTGCCACAGCTGATAAAAGCCCACTAGGGTGCTCCTGTCCTCCAGAGACCCTATCCCCATCCCATCCCTGCTCCACGCAGGGAAAGGGGGTGCCGGGATAACAGGATGGGGCGACTGATGCTGCAGGGGACCCGCACGGGGGAGGCTGCACCCCACGGGGGACAAGGGGCCCGTCCCCTCCACAGGGGGACACAGGCAGCAGCTCTGTGCCACTGCCAGCACATGCCCCCACCCCAGGCTCAGCACACAGGACCCCGACAACGGCTGACAGCCCCTAATGCATTTTTGATTTCCCAAATATGCGCCCTTCTGATCTCAGTAAAAAGGATAAAGAGACTTTAATCAGCTGCTAGGAGGAATTATGGATGGCTAATTGTGCCTGCCGCCTCCACTACATCTCTGCCGCCTACGGGGCTTATAACCATTTAGAGGCCCTTCCAGGCCTTCATTAGCTGCACACCAAAGGCTTCAGAAATAATTGGCCTCTATGATTTAGAAATTGGCCACTGGGCTGTAAAATACCAGCCACTGGGAAAGGCTCTTATTTGGACTGGTGCTTTGATACAGCTTGACTCTGGTTTCAAGGCTGCAGCGGAGCTGTAATCTCTCATTAGTGTTGCGACAAGAGGAGCGAGCCTCCTCATTAGCACTGACACCAAAGCTTTCCAGGCTCCCTCCGACAGGAGCGCCTCAAATCAAAGGGACGCAGCCCACCCCCCATGCTGGCACAGACTCCCGGGTGGTTTCCCTGCTCAGTGGCTCAGGGCTCCCTCACTCGTACTTTACCCCCCTTTCTCCCATTTTATCTGTGTGCGAGCCATAACCCGACGGTCCCTATGCTTCACCCACTGCTGTGTCGCCTCAGCAGCTGCCCTCTTCCCCTTTTTTTGCTGGAAGAAGGGCTCCCTTCATTTGAAGACAGTCAAAGGTACAGAGATGCTTTTGTTTTGGACAGTCCTTATTTCAGACAAACGAAAACGCAGACATTAGTCTTTGCTACCTGCAACGTCTTCTGAGGTCTGGCCCTTGAGATTTTACACCTTTACTGACAGCTCTTTCGCGACCAGTGTGACTGGCAGAGCTGTGGCTGGCTGCTGGTCCTACGAGAGACCTCGATGCCATGGGCGAGTTGGACAAAATCCCCTCCCTGTTGGCACGGACAGAGCTGGAGGAGCAGCGGGCCCCAGCCCCATTCAGATGGCACAGCAGCCCAACCTCAGGACCATCTCCTCAGCCCCAACGAGCTTCCACTAACAGCTCCAAAGTGAAAGCTCAGTCCCTCCTCCGGCACAGCAACAGGATGTCGGCTCTTCCAGCGCATCTTTGCAAGGGAAGAGGCAGCTGGGGAGAGCCAACTGCTCTCCAGGTTAGGGAAAATGGGTTTTCCTGATCCTTTTTGCAGGATGCTTGTGCACTGTGAAACCTATCCATGGCCACCTCCCGGAAGGTTTGTCCCAAGCTGCATGGAGAAATGTTCTCTCCAGCAGCACCCTTCCCAAGGCCCAGCACCACCATCCATGATTGTAAGCCCTGAACAGGGTGGGTGCAGTCAGACGGCCCAGCAGGGCTGTTCCCAGCACCTTCTCCCTCCAGCTGTGGCCAGGGCTGTGCAGGAGCCCACCGGTACAAGCCACTTCCCTGCCTGGGCACCAGTTTGTTCACCGAGGTAGCCACCAGCTCCCTGCTCCTCCTGGGATAAGGCACTCTTATTTGGAGCAGTGATAAAAGCAGCTGCCAGGGGAAAACTCGCAGCTTCACTACAAAAGAGAAGCCATTTCAATGACGGCAACGTTCACCAACACTGCATGGCAAGGGGCAACTTGTGCCTGCGTCCTTACCTAAGCCCATCACAAGGTGTCGGCTTTCGAACAGGACAAACCAAAGCAGAGAGGGCTTTTGTCTTTGTGACAGACCACACTATGCTGTTAGGTGCCATCCACGCCAGTTTGTTACACAGCTCATCACTGAGCTGCCCTTCGGGAGCTCTCTCATCATGAGCTGCTTCTGCAGTTTTGAAGGTGCTCAAAACTCTGGGCTCTCTCAGGGCTCCCCGTTAATGCTCCAAGGGAAAGTCTGCAGCCTGGGATGCTGCTGTTAAAGAGATGGGGGAAAGAGGGGGAGACATGAATGTTTTTCTCTACTCAACAACTTGCGCTCTGTGACTGGCAGTGGGAAGAAGAGCCATCTACCACATTGTCTTAGCTTCATATAGATAACATATTTATTGAAAATCTGCTTCACCAACAACGGTGAAATCATGACCAAAAATTACAAAACATCATGGTAGTTGGCTTTATAAAAATAAACTGCAGGAGTACGCCTCACCGATTTGTACTGGTCTCTCTTGCCCCCTCCCTCCTTTAACGGTGTACGTTATACTCTTCAGCATAATACCGTTCTAGAAAATTGCATTCCGTCCAAAAAAATGCACTTGTTTTTCCTTAGCAGAGGCCCTTAAAGTGACTTTTCCCCCCGCCCTCCCCAACAATAAATATAGAAAATAGCCTCTAAACAAATAAATTTTAGTTTGGTCAGCTTAAAAAAAAAAGGTCCATTTTCCCCTCTTGGGATATGTAGTGACTAAGCAGCCATTTAAACAGTATTCAAGTCTTTGGTGGCTTCGGCTGCTTAAAGCTGCAGTTTTATGTCCAGACGATCAGCTGAGGTCCTTTTTTCTTTTCTCTCCAGAAACCAAAGACTATGAGATGATGTCAGGTGTAAATCACCAGTAATATCAGTGCTGCATTCGCTGCACCTTCACTGGGAGCGATGGATCACCCGGGAGAGCAACTGGTCAAAGGAGGTCAATCTTTGGCAAACGAGAGCTTTCAAACAGAAGGCGTCTTTGGTGGATGAACCTGTTGCATAAGCTGCGGTCGCTTCACTCGTGGTTTCCGTCTCTTTGGCCTGCTCTTCGCTTTGTTGATCTGCACCACAAAGAACGCCAGAACCACCATGGCACCAAGAAAAGCAAAGACCGGAATAGTCTGTCCCACGTCCTGGTTGTACCGACCGGGCATTATACCTAGAAAGGCAAAGAGGTGTGGAAGCGACTAGCGACCACGTGAGCTACGAGTCTTTGCAGTGTTAACGTTACCAACCAAAACGATCCGACGGTAACTCTTGTTCAAAGACGAAACAGCTAGTAATCAGATTACATTTCAGACAAGAAGATTAACAACTGCAGACTGATTAGTGAAAATAAGACAGGATGCTAATGTTACAGAAAAGCACGAGCATTTCCACCTTGGCCTATTTGGGCACATGAGAGCGTAACCCAGATTTCCCCTGCAACAACAATCTCCTGTTCCGCATTAGAAGAGCGATGCAAACACTTTACCATAGATTTACCACTAAGCAATCTCTATAAAACGCACCAAATCCTGATGCCACGAGGAAAGTGACTTCGTGCTTGCTCTAGAGGCCGTGCACACACACACAGGATGAGCTATAGAACCAAACCCTGTGTTTTTACAGGCATCTTTTGGTCTAGCAGCTCAGACTGCGAAAAGGAGCACACGTGAGTCTTTCGAGCTGCTTCCAGCTGGGCCTGCAGCGTCAAGCGTGTACAGGGGAGCAGCCCGTCATTAGATTGAAAGCCATTTCAAGTGCTCTACATCATTTGTTAGTTTAACACCTTGCCCAAAGCACCGTTCAAACTCTTCTGGACTCTGCTTTTGTGCACTCACACACGGAATTTTAACTCGCAGGAGGTACCTAGCCACAGCTCCCAAGGAGAGGGACTGCTGCCGACACCCATCAGTCTGAACAGCACCAAAATAAACCTCAATTACCCAAAAAGCACCCACCAAAATCTTCCTCCCAGTATGTCACACATGTTTTCTTCTGAATAAACTATTCATATGCAAAAACGTTTCTCTTGGGCTTTTACAACACAGCCATACTATTATTTGCATGTTTTTCACAACTGAAAATAAACACGTGGCCTCTCTTCCTGCTGTGCTGTGTTTGTTGCTTTTTCAAAGCTTATACAAAAAGCAAAGCAAAACAGCTACTTTCATTTTTTTCAATATTTACCTCCAGGAATGTCCCATGCTCCACTTTCTCCAGGGGACAATGGTCTCACTTGGGGTCGGTTCTGTCGAAAGCTGGGCAGAGCCACTTTATCAAGGTCAATTGACAGTAACTTCTGATGTTTCCAAAGGTTGCTAGAAGAAATTTAAAGACAGAAGTGTCTGCCCACTTACTTCAGCAGCGCAAGGAATTTTGTAGAAAGATAGAGAGAAAGTGACAGTTGGAACCTACAAATAACTCACTAGTTTGGACCCAAATGATAATCCGATCCGTTCTTTAGGTTCTGCAGTTTGCAGGCTTCTGAAATTAAATTCAGACGCCACAGGGACACACTTAGATTGGCAACTATTTACTAACAACTCTCTTTGTTGCACACAGAGTACCAAAAGTTACCACTAGCAGCTCGGCAGACAAGTATGGGCTACACTCTGACAGGTTTTCCTTCAAGTGACTGGCAAATGATACACCAGAGGCAGAGTTAGGCAAGCTGTCCAAGAAGCTGCTTCAGAAAACTATTTCAAAGGCACACAGTGACGACGGATTTAGGCAAGACCATTCACTCTTAACTTGGGATCACTCAATCACAACAGTGAATTGACTTGTGAAGCTATTTTTAAAATCCCACAGTTTCAGTGTAGCTGTAAGGTGAGTCAGAATTACACACTGAAGAGCCATTAATTGTTATTTCCTCTTTGCAATCCGGCATTTCTTTAGGAAAGGCATTCCAGCTGTCCCTTTCCAAAGCAGAAGGAACAAATAAGTTTTCAGTTGAACTCAAAAAGCAAGACTTCTTGTATAACTATAATGAAGATATACACTAACCTGGGGGCAGTTTCATTCAAAGGCTGTGGTTTGGCCCAGGACAGGTGAGGACAAGCAGGAAGGGACCGGGGTTTAGGGTCTCCCAAGTGAGCCTCAAGCACCTTCGAGTATCGATGCAAATGGTTACCTGCAACTCACAGCAGAGACAGACTGGGTTACCAGAAGACTGGTAGGATACGAGTCACGACATTTGCCTCCGGCTAAACAGAGCTGCTGTAAAACCAGGAGCTCTTCAGACTAAAGATGACTCATAGCTAAATCCCGGTTCGAATTAACCAAAGGGTACTTTACAAAGCCAGTAAGACTGTGCTCCTACAATGGTAGGTAATCCAAGTTTTGCTGGCAGCACGTGAGACAAGACTGAACGCTTTATACGCGCTCCGTAGCTAGTAACTAGAATGCTCCCTAGAGAACTAGGCATCTGAAAATTCCTACTGAATTTTTCTGAAAACAGAACATTTTCCTTAGTCAACCCAACTGTAACACGACAAATGCCTACAGTAAGTGCTCTTTTCTAGTAAAAAACCACAACATTGTAGAGCTCACACCGAACTAACCTTACTGGCATATAACTCAAGGGGTCTGCCTGAGTCTTCCTCGATCCCACCCTGACGCTCCCTCAGTTGTGGGCTCTGCTTGGAAATTAAGGCTCTCACCTTCCATCCGCTCGGGGAGGGAGTAGCCTGCTCCTGATGGCGGTCGCTGTCTGTTTTCAGAATGGCTGAGACTTGGTGGCGTCACCCCGTAAGAAGTATACTGCAGGAGGGAATCCAGGAGCCAAAAGCAATCTGTGGATTTCACAGCCCCAAAACAAGATATGCATTATTACATATGCACAAGATATGCACGTTTAAAATGGCTTATCTTTCTGTTAAGAAGGCTGTAATGACATTTAGACATGTCATCGGTTTTTCTGGCTCTTGTTTTTCTCCTTCTGAAGTTCTAGGCCCAATTTCAGAAGGATTCAACTTTCAGCACACACCCCACATCCACACCCCAATTCACAAACACAAAAATAATCTCTTCAGTTTTAAGGTATCTTCTCGTGTGTACCAAATCAGGCTCTTTTGGGGAGTAGGACATAAAACAACAGGTCTCAAATATGGGAATTCCAGGTTGTATAAGGCCATCCAAGTCCCTGCAAAAATTACGAGGTTTTTTGGTGTTGAAATACAGTAAGCTCAGAGCTTCTGATATCATTTTAAAGAGGGAAACAGAGAACTAACTATTTTTTTTGAAAGGATAAAGTACCTTGCAAAGAAAAGTAAGAACAAGGTAGTGTATTCAGTTGAAAGTTATGACTCATTTGCTTTCCCAAGCTTAAAAAAAAGAAATAAACAAATGAAGGGGAAAGGTTCCCGCTATGTCCCAGCTAAAGCAAAAGCAGTACCCACAGCAGCTGTGGTACAGACCAGTCTGGGCACCAACGCCACAATATACCTTATCATGGTTTTCCTTTGCACTTCAACAGCACATGAACCCTCATTTTGATTCTCTCCTGAATTACTACTACCTCAATCCAGAGCTAACCCTAAGGAACAAGGAGTCCAGGTAGTTAACATCACAATTCTCTAAAAATTACATTTGCAGGAGTAGGACAATGCCTTATCAGCTATTTCCACCACTCAGCAAACTATTTTTCTCAGAACTTCTCCCCCCGGGAACAGTTGGCTGGGAATGGGAATTAATCCTGATAATCCTGGTGTCCCTTAAACCCTCACCTTTGATATTTAAAGAGGTCAATCAGATTTTAAGGATTTATATTCACAAATGTTAGGAATTTACCTCAGTTAAAGCCACTGATGTCCCTGCAGGAGACATAGCTCCTGGTTCACAACTTAAAAGCTAATTTTAAAGGATTTCTTTAGAGCCTTCCACTTTTTCTTGCTTCACAGGTCACACTGAATTTAACAGCATTAGGGAGGTCACAAAGCGCCGTTTTCTATTACTTAATTTAAGGCTACGTATCTTCTCTTATGCTACATGCTTTCAATAACCTACAGCACATAAGGCACCGACACATTGGCGTGACGGGAACTCACTGGAAGCCACTCAAAGACAGATAAGTAGAAACTGCAGAACTTTCAATGAAAAAGAAAATGTTTGGGAGAAAAAGAAATGAGCTACAGACAGAGAGCTCCCTTAGGCAGTAAGTTTCTTTAAACTTAAATAAATTAGACAAGGGATGGATTACATAACCCAATATTTTAAAATGACAGTGACAAAAACTTAAACCAATTATAAATATACTTTTCATCACAAAAAGAAAATTCAGGTTGAACATCACGTTCAGGGAAATGCAGAAAAAGACCTCACATATTGCATTATCTTCAGCTTCTCGAGCCACAGATCTACCAGCTTGTGCTTTACATGTCATGAGAAACCAATCAACCTCTTCAAAATTTTAAAAGTCAGATCAGACGAAGTGCTGGAAAAAGGTTTTATAAGGATCAACCACACAGAGAGAATGGCTTCTCTGGGATTCACAGAAACCACATGCGCACACAACTCTCTCACTTGCCACCTGAAGTGGCAAACAAGCGCTTTGAAAACCCAAATAGGAATTCCTCCTTTCTGACAAAATTACACCAGCTGGTCTGTGTCAAAGTAGAATAACCTGAAAATAGTAATGCACAACTGAAATGTTGAACATTACCATACATCCTCCCAGGAAACACTGCTGATGAGCAAACTCAAAAGGTAAAATCCATTCTACTACATAAACATTCTGAACATGCAACTGGGGAAAACGTGAAGGGGTCCCCTAATGGCCTCTTCACAACTTCAAATCAAGCATGTGTAACAGCATTGCTTTCTGGAAACAAAACCACCACAAAGCAGCAAAAAACACCACCCCAAAACCAGCCCCCAAAGCTCATGGAACAGAAAAACAGCCAAGTGGCCTATGTGGGGGGCAGGGGGAATGCTCTCATCTATTAGGGGGCTATTTAATGTGGGGTGCTCTTTTGTTGTAACGGCACCTTACAGTGTTTTCAGAAGAGCTCTGCAGAACTGAGATTAATCCCCAGTTCGGAATATTTAGACATTCCCTAGAAAACAGCTACTTCTGATGGGAACTGTAAAAGCCCCACTGGACAGCTGTCAGCTTAAGACAATAACTTTTCCTGCGTGTCGAAGCTTACACACCTTTCTGTCGATGGCTGTCATCCAAGCAATTCGAGTCACCGTACAAAACAATTCTGCCACCACCTTCGGAAGGAACTTGGTAAAGTCCCAAAATAGGGACATTTTCAATTACAGCAGTCTCCTGTTTTAAAACTTCAAGACCTAAAGCAAAGCACAAATAAATTTCACAGCCCGCAAAGCATCAACATCAGTTTACCGATAAGTCAACACAGCCTACATTGCAAGCTTAAAAATGCAGTTATGCCACTCTTTCATGTGACGTATTTGTGCAAAATATTTTCAAAAACCCTGTGATGTTACGATGAAACTGCTCCAAGACCCTGACTGTGAAGTTTCCTACTGATACTAATGTTTTTATTTCTTTGGTAGAGAAGCAGAAAAAGACCCCACAAGCTGGATTATCTTCAATATTCTCAAATGAAAAACCCTAATATTTTCAGCAACAGGTTTAAAATCAAAATGATCTGCCTTACAGATTGCTTTATGTTGTTCTCGTCCTCCTGCAGAATTCTACAGGACACAGTAACCTAAAAATCAGCCATGACAATGCACACCGCTCTTCCCCAACTTACTTTGCTGCTATGCCTACCTATTCCTACAAGAAAATTGGCTATGGAACTTACAAAAGAGAATAGAGACATTCCATGAGATACCACATCTGTCTCTCTGTAAGCAGCAGCTGCAATAAAAAGGATTTGATTTAACCCATTTAAAGCAGCCTTTCAGGGGAAGCCCATTTTAAAGACTGCTGGTCTTGCATTTCTCTGCAACTCTGCAGTTACTAGTTACCCTTGTGCTTTGTCTGTTCAGCTTTCAGTTCAGCAACAAAGAAAAGGATTGTTTAGCAAGGATACCTAAGCCAAAAAAGAAAAAAAAAAAAAAAAAGAAACTCAAGTGAGTTTTCCCAGCTCTCCCCCCACCCCCCGACTTCAACCTTCGGCAAATTTTACTCCCTCCTCACCCCAGCTGTTCTTCGAACTGGCAGGTAGAGCCAGTTTTCATTACGTCCAGCCCTGCCATGGTTACGAGATCGGCTTCTCAGCCTTTTCTGAAACACTTATACCAACACTGTAAAGAGCAATTTTTGAAGGAGTATAATTCAAATGCCTGCCTCCAAAAGCACTGCAAGTATCTGAGTAATAAACCAGCAACCTAAAAGACGTGTTTGTAAGATATTTACAATTTTAACCGAGATAACAGAAAAGATGAAAAAAAGCACCGGAACCTTCCCAGTGTGAATGGGTACATGCAGCAAAACCCAGAGGACACCTGGCTATAAACCTGCCATTTGTACCTTACGAATCCATCCAATCATTTTATCCCCTGTGAACTGAAAGCTCTAATACGCAGCAGGAGCGAAAACACCCCAGTTCATGAAGGAACTAAAATGAAGTCTGTAGAAAGCTGGTTTTAGGTTAAAGGTTTCCCACCTCTAAAACTCATTTCAAAAAACAAAATAAGACAAACTTCAAATTCAGTATTTAGTCTCCTTTACTTTAGACACTGTCTTCAGATAGTAGAAGCAAAACAGAAGAGCTCTTTTGCTTCATGACTGCAATGAAAAGGACCCACCAGAGAAGGCAGGTCTAGCAGGCTACTTGTCAAATTGACACTCACTCTCCCTCCCTCATTCCCCCCCTGCCATGCAGATGTGTTTACATACAGCAAACACAATAAAGGACTGCATATATACACTTGGATGTTGCTGTACTACACAAGAAATGCACACAGAGCCACACTGCTGCTGCCTGTTAGGCATCCAACGACGTGTTCTAGGCAAAATGAAGAAATACCTACCCTGTCGATGCATTTTTCCCTCCACTGTTTTTACACCTTTAGACTTTGTAGCTTTGTTTGTGCACCGACTCCAAAGTTCTACTCTACAGAAAAAAGACAAGGAAGCACATACCTTGGTCCTTAAAAGTGTGTGCAATGACAATGCCATCTTCTGGAAACTTTGCAATACTGCATCCCGATGCGTAATTCACTGAAAGACATACCAAAACTGCAGTTTAAAGGCTAAAAATGACGCTCTCTCCCTTCCCACCATATTTCAGTGAGCTGTTCGAAAAAGCATAAAGAAAATATTCCCAGGAACACTGCTCTAAATTTGCGTATTTTGATCAATATGTGTATTTACAGAGAAGGCATTTCTAAGCACAGCTTTTGCAGGTTCACCTTTACATACTGCTTTCAAATCTTTCCATTTATGAGACTGACATTATCTTTTTTAAACTGAAAAGCTTAATCAAATACCATGAGAAATGTGGTATATCACACTAACAATCATTTTTCATACTACAGAGAACCTGTCTCCTTCAATCAACGCTGGTGCCTTCTCTTTTCACATACACTTTCCAAATGAGCCAGTGAGAAGACAGAGATTTGTAAACAATGCTTGAAAACACCAAGTGACTTGATCAGATGAAAAGAAAGACTGGCTAGACCTAGAAAGTCAGAAAACGGTAAGGTATCAGACCGGTGGCCTAACCACAAAGTTTGCACTTGAAACCAACCAAACATATTCATTTCGGGGGGAACAATTCAAAAGATTACAAGAACAGGAATTTACAAAACATTTCAGCATGTTGTGATGCATGTCTAAATTGAAATTTTGGAGTAAGAAAATCAATAGGGACTTCTTCCTTGGAAAATGCCAAATTTCCACATAATTGCAAAATTAAAACCAAAGGTTTCAACTTAGCAACTAATATTTATAGTCCAGACAAATACAGACACACCCGAACAATACTCTGCAAAGTATCAGCACCTGGAATGCAAGCCTCAACTGAGGACATGCATTACCTGGTCTGAAAATTTTTCACATACAGTCTACGAAGGAAGTAATCGCTTAAGCATGTTTATGAGACTCTTCTCACTGGATTTGAGTGGTTCCCTTGGTTCCCTCTCCATCTCATTCTCATAGAAAACTATTTTCCAAACAACACACTGTAGCCTGCGTTGGCAAGGGACTGCAGTACTCACTTTCGTGATTTGCCATAGTAAAATCGCCTTCGTACAGCCCATCACTAAAGGCCATATTCCAGACAGAAAGCAGATCATTGAGAGCTGGTATATTAGCACCTCCAGTATCAGGCATCCACCACTGTCTGTAAAAATTACAGCGTAACACAGTTTATTAGTATGCAGAATACACTCCTACAGTTTGTACAATGAAAAGTCAGGTGTTTTCCCCCATGCAGACTTTTTCAAAGTCACTTAAATAATGAACAACATCTCAAAGCCTTATTTAACTCCAGGGGCATGTGCATGTGAGCAGCTGTCTCTCTGACACCAATGCTTTTGAGCAAAAGTTAAGTAATACTATTGTAAAGTTCTCGGTGCATTTCTGTTCCACGGAAAACTTTATTTGCTAGAAAGAAATTCAGTCTTACGCTCTTTCTTTGGCTAAGATGAGGCAAAAGCAAGAGTCACATAATTCTGCTTCTCATTTTTCTAATGAAGCAAAATGTTACTTGCTCACAAATTGCAGAACAGATCTTTCTAGCTGAACAGCAACACAAAACAGGCTGACAACGACAGTAATTATGAGGGTGTCTATCACCACGGGTGATATTGGCGTATTTTCTCTTCATATGATAATATCAATAATGGGCGCACAACCTGTCAATACTGTTTGCAATGCACATTTTCTTTCTATTCTGCTCCTTGAAAGTGAAAACATATATTTTTCTTTGTTTGTCAGTCTCCAATTTCTTACTTCTTTTCATTGTAAATGTTTTTCTTGGCTTTAAAAGAAGATTACATTACCAAGGGGGCCTTCGCAATCATGATAAAGTAAGTAGGTATTCTCCTTAAGCTGCAGCTTAAGGTCAATTTTGCTCTTCACGTAGTCCCATCTCACAGGTATCATGCAAGTGCTTGAGTACAGCGTACCACATTTGGTATTTTTAGGGTAATATGTGCATAAGATCACAATTCTATGGCATTTTATTTCCCAAAGAACTGATACATATCAGTACCTTGTGTTTTCATCATAAAACTTGACTTTTCTCATCACAGATGTGTTGTACCAGTCACTAAACACTACAAGTGAAAGTCCATTATCAACATCCCTCCTCAGCTTGGTGATCTCTTCGGGAAAATACTCTTCCTCACTGTCCACCATCAGTAAAGTCCCTGTGTGTAAAACCAAAAACAAGAGTTCACACCAGGCTGTTCACTGTAATGTTATTGCTGCTCACACAACCCACGGCGAAAGTCAACACGAGCGCAGATTTTGCACCACATCTGGTCCATGTGCCCTGCTCTGGCAGCTCACCTAAAGAAGTCACATTTAAGGATGGGAAATATAAGACAATTCAGTTTACAAATGTATCCAAAAATTAGTTTGGCAGCATAGTATGCTTTTTAAGGATGTTACTTACAACTCGTGCTTGTATGGTCTCATGAACTGAATGCCCCCATATGTCAGGTATGTATTTTGCTGTTTGGTCTCACCCAAATGCTCCATAAACAGAGCCAAACCGTGGCAGAAGAGGACAATCAGATTTACTGCTGATCCAAAGGAAAGTGCACATGTAGATGCACCCTAGTGAGAAGGTGTTTCACTGCTCCAATTTTAACTCTGCTCGCTACTGCAGATTTGCAGCCAGGTAGACAACAATTATTCTGCAACTTGGTTTGATTCAGATCTTGAAAACCACAGCTGCATTTTAGTAGACCTGACTAAAGTGCCATGGCCACTTTCATGTAACCCTCTCCCTCTCCTGTCAACAAGCAAGCTCAACCTCCTCTACATCACTGAAAAACACAACCAGAAAAATATACTTTTATTCCCTGAAAATACGTTTATCCTATGTTAGATTGGTTATATCTTAGATTGGTTCTAAATATCAAGTAATTTTCCTTCTTCACTTTCTGACTGCCCAGAGACGTGGTGGAATTTCCATCCTCAGAGACAATGCAAATCTTGACAGGACAACACCCTGAGCAATCTGATCAAGCACTGATGCTTGCCCCGCGTCTCACAGTCGCTTGCAACCAGGCCACTTCTACAAGTCCAGGCAGTCTGCGTTTGGAAAGCCTTCTGATAAAGATCCTGTAGAAACCATGTTAATGACATGGACAACGGGACAGTGCACCCTCACCAAGCTTGCAGACAATACAAGCTAGGGAGAAGTGGTAGATGGACCACAGATCACTGCATTTTCCCCACTCACTTCTTCACATTGAGGAAATTCTGGAAGCCCAACAAACTACTAACCAAATGAGGTACAAGGTAATGGTGAATCAGAGGAGAGAGAAGCAGCCTAATGTTGCTCCCTATCAACTATAAAACTAGTGGTCTCAAAAGAGAAACTATTTTGTTAATTTTTTAAGGGCTACCATTTCTGTATCTAGTTGCACATTCAGTGAACTCAAAAAATAATGGTGAGATATTTATTAAAGAATCAAGATAAACAAAAGATTACTACCAACAACGTTTCCAGAACTAGAAAACTGTCAGGAGAATGCATCCTCACTTTACAGTCCACTGAAGAACATCGCAGCCCAAAAGAGAAGAGGGTCTGGTTGGAGCATGTCACGGTTAAATAGATGGGGAAACTGGAGCCAAAAAAGAACATGGACTGCTTGGTTGTCCCCTGCCTGGAAAATCTATCAAATCTCCTTCCTGATAAACATGGAGGAAATAAGCCACATACTGCCTTGCTATCGCATATGGTTGAATGAAATACTTTACCCGCTCTCTTATCTATCCACAAAAATCAATGTTTTAAAATGCCACTGCTGTGGAAAAAAAAAAAAAGCCCACAAAAAACTAGAATGGACACTTTTGATTCTAGTCTGCTGCTCACATCATGCTTCACTCTGACTGTGCCAAAATCTTTTGGCAAATACAGGTCTGCCTTTGTGGGACTGAATACAGAGGGTTTTCTAACCCATTCAGAGGTGGGCTTTCCCTCTCATTTTTTCATAATGAGAATAGAAAACTGCACTAATTCTACTAGACTCTGAAGCAAGCTTCTGCAGTGACACTTCACACAACTAAATATCAGCATAGAAATAATAAATACACCCACGGGTATAATAATATTTTTCTACTACAAGAATTTTTCTTTGCAACCACACAACAGTTTTGTTGTTCCAAAACCCAGGTAATTTTAGGAAGAAGTTAACAGTATGGAGAACAAGGCAATTAAATGATGCTTACCATACTGACTTGCATCAAAACATGTAAACGGGGAACCAAGAACCTCAACAAAGTACCCCATGCTCCTTAGGTGCTGGTACATGTCCCTGAAGTTTGTGTGGATATGGTCACCATTCCTTAGGAAAAGAGAAGTTGAAGACAATTAAATCTGGCATGCAGAAATCTGATTTTAATCTTCTAATTATAGATTACTCTTTGTCTTCCTTTCTAAAAGGTCCATTTTTTTTTTCAAATTATAACCTGCCGTTTTCCAAGCACAATCTCCTCTTTGCAAAATTCTTCACAAATTACACTGGTTCCAAGTGCTACAGAGAAGTGTTAGTTATACAGTCAAAGCTACAGATTGAGCATGTTTCTTACAAAGCACAATTCTACACATTTGCATCACACTGTGGAGAAATGCTGCTGCATTAAAACCAGATGCTCCTCACAGGACTTCCTCCACACAAAAAAGCCAGCAGGAGCAGTTTTAACTACTAACTGGAAGAAGCACACAGGACCGCAGTGTAAACAATTGCTGAAACTCAGTAGAGACTTTCATTTGCTTATCTGCGTGCTCCAAGTAGCTTTCCCAAAGCCTACGTCTTGGGCACTGACCCAATTAATCCTCATTTATACACTGGTGCGCGATTGTTCCTATGGATGGTTTCCCTCTCCATCTATGGAAGAAAACAGGTCAGCCCTGCTTCGAAGACAGTCTCCCTCAACAGACAAGGGGTTTCTTCTTGAGGATTCAGTCTTTCAAATTGCTCATGTTTTTTGATCAGCGAATGCTGAAGTGGCTAATAACGTGTCCCCCTTAACTTCCCAGGAAAAATTAGGGCAGAAAAGAAAAACGCTACACTTTGAAAGCCAAACAAAAATCTCAGGGTCTTAAACGTGCATTTTAAAACCTTTTAATTTCATGTGAATAAAACCATAGAGCATTAAAAAAAATTCTGCACCAAAAGCATGCAGAGTCCAAGTGCTTTTCATGGATTTCTTAGACAAGGTAATCAATCCCATGCCACAGTGAAAAAAGCCAGAGCTCTCTGGCATTCAGTAAAGTTATCCCGTAACATTAACACACAATCGAGAAATACTGATTTAATAGAACCTGAGATAAATACCAATCTAACGGATCATTCTTCATCCTCAAATTATCCCTGGGGAAGTATCCTGGTGGATAACGCAGATTATGATATTGATCCCAAAGGACTCGCTTACTACGAGGTGGAGTAGGAATAACCTTCACTTTTATTGGAAGCTTCACCGTTGAAGTCTGCTCTGCACCATTCTTAGACTGAAGGACAGAACAAAATACAGTGAAATCCTTTTTCCCCACAGGAATATTCATCAATTAACTGTGGATTGTAAAAGACCCAAAAAATAGAGGTATCAAATCTACTTTTAGTCACCAGTACCAGCTCTGGAGGCAAAGAGATGACTTTTGCCTTAAATCACCACAGTATTTTTTAGTAGTATTTATATTTATGCTCAGAATGCAAAATACTTAAAATATGTTACAACTGTGACTTCGTTCAATCATTCAAAACCTTAAGAACTTCTCAGGAACAATTAAGCATGGTTCTAGAAGAAATATACTTAAGTTATCTCTTTTTCAAAACACGTTACTTAGAATTCACAATAAACAAATGAAATTATGAAGTTTGTCTCAATGAGAGGTTTTCTGATTCTAAAGCATATCCAATTCCCAGGTTAATCCTGCTCTCAACTATAAAGATTATTATTTGTACTCTTCAATTTCCTGACCCCAATCTAATTTATGCTTCAAATGGTGGGACAAGAGCAACTTAAAAAGAAGGTAGTTGCCTACTGGGAAGCAATTTTAATAATAATTATCACAGAAAAACCAAAACGCACGGAACTTACTTCATTTTCTGCAGGGGATGATACTGTGATCATAACATGACCTTGAGCAATGCCTTCCCAGGATGCTGCTTTCTTTGCTACGGAGATGGAAATGGCTAAGTATCCGGACCAAGGCCACAACACAGGGGAATAGGAGAAAGCCACTTCGATATTATCCCCATTTTGGGGGAGATAGGGTTGCCAGTCTGGCTGTGAAAGGAAGAATACAGAACATTGGTAAGACAGTATTTGCAGTCACAATATTTTTGCACACATAGCCCTCTTCCTCTGCACAAAGAAATAACAAATCTTAGCTCTTCCGAAATTATGTCACATTTAAAAATGTCCACAAATCCCAAAAGGTTGGTGTTGTGTCAGTGAATCAACTTAATCCTTAATCCTGACAGCATTAACAATCTGACTATAGGCTTTTCAGAGGCACGACTCTCTAAGACACCATCTGAACAGCATGCTGCCTAAGTGCACCCGTTTTAGCATTTTACAGTCCTGTGGAAGAATTTATTGGGAAGAACACAAAATTTCCTTTTGGTAACAAAAAAGAGCTACTGCTATAACAGAAACAGGCAAATTACATCAGCTGTGTCTGAGTACTGCCATAGCTAATGATGTTGGATAAGAGCTTCAACACCCTTTAATGTAAGCTTAAATCTAAAACAGACCTCAGGATTCACACTAAAATGTTGAAATTAAGCTCATTTACACTGAACAGAGTTTTGGGATAGGTGCCTTATTTAACTTTATAATTTCCCAAATCTGTTCTACATTTAAACTTACTTAAAGCTTAATGAAAAAAACAAAAATCATTAAAAAAACCTCCCCAGTCAACCAACATGCTCAACATCACTGGTGTAGAAGAACAGGTTTTGCAGCAGACCTTGCTAAGTCAATACATTCAGGTCATTCTGATCCATGGAAGAGGAATGATTTGTAATGTCCGGATCCTTTATTGAGATTGCTTATGTTCCAGACCAAAAAAAAAACCATAAGGAAAGTCCATCCAGAAGATTTTAACTGCTATCAGAAAATACAAAGAAATTTCTAAGTACCTGTCAGTCCGAACTGGTTTTACAAAGGTAAAACGCTACACGCCCCTGAAACCAATGCATTGCTTGAAAACTTGTTGACGGTTCATGTTGACAAATCTTACTAATCTGGGTGCGTCCCTTAAAATCAAACATTGTGCATCTCTTGCTCTCAGCAGTTAAGAAATTTGATTTGTTCTATGAAATTTATAGCTAAAATAATATTTTCTGTGAAGCTTTTAGCAACATTAATAGTCAGGACATGGAACAATGTCCAGTCTTACCTTGTCTACTATTCTCCCAGTAACTCCCATTCCATTAAGGATAGTAACATTAACAATGGTTGGCATCCCTCCATAGTATATGGGCTGAGAACAATAGGGCCACATGTAGGGACACTCCGTCAAGTCAATATAGCTTGGGCTCAAACTACAGCAGGATGGAGAAGGTAAAATTAAAAAAAAAAATAAAATCAATAAACAGAAGAACATGCCACCATACATAACTATGAAAAAATTACAGACAAAACATGGCAGTCGTAGTTACTCTATCAAGCTCTCACCTCGCTTCCCAAATCTGCCCCAAAATCTTTTTCCCTCCCCCCCTTTTTTTTTTTTAAGCTTCGTGAAAAGATTTTCATAAAATACAATAAACTTTTCATCATAGTGAGAATGTTCTTATTCTGGAAAGTTAAAGTTTAAGTACTTTTGCATTGTGTTCTAGGTTACATTATTCATAACATCTGAGGCTAAAAGAGAAATTAAATTTAGTTCCCAGATACTTCACCCCCTACACTGCTATAACTTATGCAGAAAATACATTGAATTTTCATCCACTCTTGTCAAAATTCATGCTTCATAATTACATAAAATCTGTGCAAGACCTCTTTGTTGCGTAAGCACAGATTGCTCAACTGAGTTGCACATGCATCACCTGCTCTCTTACAAGAAACACAGCAGATTATAGTGTATCATTGATTAATTAAGGATTAAAATTAACCTGGCCTGTGGTTTATAGCTGTTGAGGATCTGATAAGCTCTCAGAAGATCCAACTTGCCATGTCCTTGTTCAAACATGTTGACTCCAGGAAGTCTACGTGCTGACGCGATAAGTGCCTGCTTCATACTGGCTGGATTCACCATTTCACGCTTCTGAACTGTGCTGAAATAGGAAAAAACACATCACATTCGGTGGCCTATATTCCAGTTTCTAGCTAGTCCTGTAGAACGGTAAACTCTGCCCTAACAGTCATTTGATTTAAAGAAAATGCAATCAAAAACACAGTTGTAAGATCTACAGTTCATATTTATCTATTATTACTTGATTTCTTACTGGAACAGCTGAAGAAGAGTGACAAGTTTCTGACACATTTCTCTTAAAAACTAATATTATATCAATTTTTCTCCTTATAATGTGCTCCATGACTAGCACTCATTACAATCAGGGTAGTATTTTTATACGCTAAATATTCTGAAAATCAAAGCCTCCGTAACTGGGAACTTGCTGGTATCTTTTGCAACATGACTCTTCTGGGAGAAAAAACCATCTTTGTTCAAAGAAAACCAGACCATTTTACAGTGCAAATACGATGATGACTGAATTTTTGGCATAAATGTTTTTCAAATAAAAGTTCGTCTCATGCTTGTGTAGTAGCAATGAGAAACATTGTAAAGACTTGCAACTCAACAACTTGCAGCTTCCTTCTGAGTTCTTCAGTGTGCAACAGATGACTTACGCAACCGGATAATAGCCATAAAACCCTAAATCCTATAAAACTTGTAAGTACTAAGATAATTATCTGCTACAGGTGCCTGCTTTGAGCAGCTGCTCAAAGACCAGGACACTCTTCTACAACACAGCTGACAAGCTCAGCAATTCAAAATGATTAAAAAACGTGACAGAATTACTTCATAGTACTGTTCTGCCTAGTTATATTTTCAAAGACATAACTACCATTCAAAACAGTTCTCAAGTTTTTCCCAGGAAACTTGGAGCTAGTCAGACAAGGTAATGTCTCAGGGGGAAGAACCGTGATTTTATCCTCCAAGTTTGTTTTCCTGCATCTAAACACAATTTAGGTTTATTCGGTGGTTTCCTTTATAGGTCCTTTTATGACCCTCCTGCATCAGTATCTTTTTAGAGATTCTTATTTAAGACTTACCTCACTAACAAAGTAACAGCACCAGCCACCACAGGAGATGCTACACTTGTGCCAGAGAGGGAGCGGCATCCACCTTTCATACCAGAACCTCTCACTCCAGAGCCGTAAGTAACAATATCAGGCTTCACTCTACCGTAACCTCCAGGCAGCTCCTGTGAAAGAAAACAGATGGATTATTGCTCTAATACATAATGAACACTGGTTGCTTCATCTGGGCATTTAAACTAACTGCAGGTCATTCAAAAGTAAAATTATCAACTAAATTAGGCAAGGTTCAGCATCACGGAACAGCAAGTAACACCTGAAGAAGGACTCAAGCTGTTTATGACTAGTTCTCAATGTTTCAACGGTAACATTACTGCTGATTACTCTAGTACCTATGCTAAGCATGAAACCACTGACAAAATGATAACCACACTGCTACCTGGCTAATGAATGAGATGCAGCACAAACAGAAAGACACAATAGTCCCCTTAATCAAGATCACAATGCAATCTCATCTGAAATCATGTGTGCAGTACCCGTCACCTCAGTTCAACAGGCAAATAAGTGCAATGTTACATGCAGCATCTGGAAACCCTAGGATTTTTAAACTAAAGTGCAAGAGCAGGCTTTCATTTTTGCATATTTAACCACACAGGCAAGTCCTCGCCGTAAACCAAAAGGTACTGGACGTTTTACAAATACATCAAGAATGTCAATAGTCGTCAAGACTAATAATGAGAAACCCTGCAAAGAACATTAAGCTTCTTGCTTAAAGACTTACAAGCTCTAACTCTTCTGATCTTTGATGAAATCTTTTATCACTGGTTACTCCAACGCATACCATCTGCACAGGATTACCCCTTCAAAAAAGACTCCCTTTCCAAGGCCCTTATTTTGGCTGCAGATATGGCTGGCCCTAGTCAAAGTATCTTACCCAAGTGGTCATTCCCCTAGATGAAAAGCGAGCTATGTTATCTTCAAAGTCAATGCCACCTACTCCAATCACATCCATCTGGTCAGCAGGGTTATTCAGAGTCCTAGAACAAGTTGGGAAGTAGGAAGACCAAAAAAACAGGACAGTCAAAAGTTTATCTTGATAATGGACATGCTGCCATCAGATTTTTGCCAGACGCTCTTTTTAACCTCCACAGAAAAAAATTTGGTTCTACCCAATACATTTATACTTACCAGTGAGAGCAAATTTTCAGGCAGTTAGTAACTCAGCAACTAACCCAGTAACTACCAAACCATGTATCTTGAAGATAAAATGAAATCTATTTTTAAGCATTTATTTTAGAAATACACCACAAATCACTCTGGTTTGATCCCTTCTATATTCCTTAAGCCCAAGGTCAGTACCCAAAGATGTCTACTCAAACTAACAGGGAAATGTCAGCTGGAAGTCCTGCCACTCTTCTTTTACTGACTTTCCACTGTTTGAATGAAAAATATTTAGCTAAGTACTTCACAAATTGCTGTACTACTACAAAAAGTGATAAAGACAGTGGAAAGAGGGAGTTTAACTTGAGTCACTTTCTATAAATAGATTACAGCAAAAAGGAGGAGGGAAAACTTCCTGACCAGGCACAACTACTTCCAAAAACATATAACAACAACATAATTGCTTTTCTTTCAAGTGGTCATTGAAACTTACCCATACAAAGGGCCATCATTGCCAATAGCAGAGACCATGATGACGTTGTTAGCTGTCAGTTCCCATACCTACAAAAAATAATGTACAATAAGGCTTTGCCACAAAAAAGAGACTTCCATAACAAATGTACGCTCCATGGGGCCTGACAAAAGCCAACAATTAGTCCAACCCCTCTCTCTTACTGAGACTTACAAAATACACCTCACTGGTATATTCAATATTAAGTTCCAAGCTTTCTTAAGATTATGTGACTAACAACCCAGTCTTGACAGCAACACTGCTGATAATATGAGTTTAGGTTATACCAAAGGAAAAACTCCTGCCCATAACAAAGCACTCTAGATACTGAAGTCAAGTTATTCTGAAGCCCCCCCGTAATATGCTGGGGAGAGTAGTGAAGTCATTGTCAAACTAAAATTCAATGCAGACTATCATAAAAAAAGGGAAGAATTCTATGCCTCAAATCCCTTAATTACCCTTTACAAAGAAAGATTTTATCCTTTTTTAAAACATAAACTAATTCACTTAGTGCTTTTGAAGGACAGAAAAACAATTCAGGGAACCATGACATTTACAAAGACAAAAAGCTAATTCTGTCTTATCCTGAAACAAATCTCTTATCACATAGCTGAATTAACTACCTGTACTTTTTACCTATTTGTTCTTAAACAATTTGCTGCTAAATGCACACTATACGTATTTTTTCCATTAAATAAATTAACCATGAAAAAAAGTAAGGGTGGATTTCAGTTAAGCTTCTTCTATTAAGGGCCCACTTAGTTGCCTGCTTGGGAGTCACGCTTCCCAGCAGCACATACAGTAAAAGGGCGTGCATCCATAGCTCTGTGAATATTTTGGCTGTGTTTGGGTTTTTTAAAATCCATTCCTTCTATTCCTAAAAGCCTGTATGCTGTACAAAATTTCTCTCATGCAAACGAAACTCACAGAAACTGTCAGCGGCACCAGAACCTGTCAGCAGCTGCGGCAAGCAAGTAGCTCTGCAAGTCTAGCATTTGTGTGAGGGATATAAACGCCATGACCACTTTATTTCCTCGTACTAACCTTGTCAACAAACGGATGATCCATGAAGTCTGGCCCACCAATACTTAGATTCAACACATCTATCTTCTTTAAAATTGCATAATTAAAGGCATCCAGAAACCAAGATGTATATGAGACCTATGCAAGAAAGAGGGGTAAAAAGCTGTCATTGGAAAATCCAGTGATTCCATGAGAATACAGACTTCAGACAGAGAGGAGAAAACAACACCAAAATAAACACAAAAGTGACAATAGTCTCCTAGTGTTTCTAGTGCTCAGTACATTTGAGTGATTGTTCCAACACCACACAGATCAGACTTCTACACCTTATTTCTGAAAATATACCAGATTTGGAAACTGTAAGATATCTTGTAGTGAGTCTCTTTTAGATAGAAAGATGAATCCTTCTCACTTATCAAAGAAAATATGTTAACATTTACAAGTGCTTGTAATATTCCCACAGGAAAGGATTAATACAGCATTAATCTGGAAAGGTAGAAATTGAAACACATGTGAAATAACTACCTGGTTATTGGTGAACACTCTAAAAATGTGCAGTTCTGCATTTGGAGCAAATCCCTGGCATTCTCTCATGCTGGCTATCACACCTGCTACAAAAGTCCCATGGCCTAAACCTAACACAGGGAGAAGGAAACAAAATAAGATGTTAGAAGACAAACTATTTCATTGCCAAGGATTGTACTGTTAAACACTGCCTATACCCAAAATTACATAAATCTAACAGACTTTACAACAACCTGCAAACACTAGGTTCAGTCCTGGTTTTCTTGAATCCTATTTTGCTACTGGGTTCATTGGGGCCAGAATTTCCAGCACTGTCTAGCCACACAACCAGCTGGTGAAACTCAAGAGTGATACACTCTCTAGTTTACCCGCTCCTGATTGCTACCAGCGAAATCAAGAGCCACACAAAGCGATCACGAGAGAAAGTGGTTATTTTGGAAAATGCAAGTAACAAGGCCAACATATTTTTACATAAACTTCTTAAACTATTTTTATCCTGACTGCAATAACCGTATTTGCTAAGGACGAAAAATAAGACAAGAAAATTCATTTTTTTCCCTCCCCTCAAAAAAAAAAAAAGCTTCAGCTTTATGGGACTGCGTGCATTTTATTTCTGTGCTCCAAATCTGCCTGTTCAGCAACCATCTGGGCAGAGAACTAATAGAAACTGCTACAAAAAGCAGGTGCTGCAATGCCAAGAATACTACACAGGATAAAACTACGGAGGTGCACACAAGACTGAGCAAGATATGCATATACCTTGAACTCTAAAGGGATTAAATTGCCAACTCACTCACTGACCCAGACTGTATGAAGTTAATAATCTGTGAAAGCATATGGTCAGGGAAAGCTAGGGTTGACATGAAAACATACTGCAAAGAAAATAAAAAATTCTTTGGAATGTTGATGGGCATGAGTCAGCACAGTGTTTGTTGATGAAAACTATATAGATTATAAAAACTTTACAGAAAGGTGCCAAAACTCTGATTAGTTTAGGACCACACAGTAAAGAAGGAAAATGCTCTCCCTCCTAAGTATGGAAATACGTACGCACTGTGAAACAGCAGAATACATGCAAAGGAATAAGAATGAAGCAGCTTTGTGGGGTTTACTCTCACCTCCATCTACTTTGACAATGTATTTATGCCTGCATAATGTCTTCTGGCCCTGAGTTTTTTCAAATGCTATGATGAAACGCCATTTACGATTCAAAGGAGAGTTATGCAACACCCTCCTGGAATCTTAATACTCTTTGTTGAATTTAGTATGAATACAAAGTGCTCAGGGTGCTGCAAAATTAAGCTTAAAATCTCAAGATATATATTTTCAACAGATGTTAGCACCACATCAGCAACGACAGTTTTACAACGGAAAACAGAATGTGGCAGTGTCAGGAAGAGTTGGATAATTGTGCACAGTAACTCACCATCATCCAAGGTTCTCTCATTAGTCCAGTTTGTTCTCTCCTTTACATTTTTGAAATGTGGATGTTTCTCACTCAGACCAGTGTCAAACACTGCTACTCTTACGCCAGCACCTATAATAGAAACGGACCACTTTTTCTGACTCAGCTTCCTAGCAAATCTATTCTATCAAGTCAAAGAAAACTTTTATGTTTAATGTAGCATGCAATTTACAAGCTCTGCCAGTTATAGATCTTAAAGAAAACATATTCCAATTCAGAAATTCTACCACAGATCATAAATATGATCAACGTCTCTTAAGTACAGTACACAAATACACAGAAGAGCTCTCCATAGTATACAATGCATCTCAAAATGAAGTATTTATTAATCTTTCCGGAACTGGCACCCAATGAGAGATTAACACATAGGAGCTAATTAGCCTTTCCTTACACTTCACTTGTTTTTTCAAAGAAGGTAATTGTTCTAAGCCAAGAGACAAAAGGATACCTGTGTAACCCATCTGCCAGAGGACGTCTGCCTGCAAGGTCTGAGCAACTTGGCGTGGGATAGCTCTCAGCAAACGCCTGCTTGAGTGTCGACCTGTTGCATGCCAGAAGCCAGAACCTAAAGAAAGACTTGCTCTTCTCAAGGGTCGAGACGACTGCCATTTTTGGGTCCATCTGGTTTCATTGCAGTGCAACATTGGATCAGCTACGCAGAATGAGGAGAAGAAAATACAGTATGAGGAAAACCAGAAAAGATTAGCTTTTTATGCAAATACACACATCATATTGTTACAACAAAAATTTCAGATGAGTATCCATTTTCCCTGATCTAAATCAGTAAAAGCTTACATTTTATCTACTAGAGATATAGTGGCTCATAGTCTCCGTTAACTGACTGCTGCAAAAGAAAGGTTTCTATGTTGTAGTTGGAATTGTTGCAACGCTTTAGCAAAGGTATGACAAGACCCTAATAATTTTATAGGCAAAAGAATAGATTTTTATAAATTAAATAAAACCTGTAAGGCACTTCTCATTTGTGTAACACTAAGCTGGTGGTCTGAAATAAGGCTGAGAAGACTTTTCCAAAGCAGATCTCATGCAACCACACAGAAAATTACTTACACTCTGAATATTTGAGCGATCGGAAGACCTTCCGCTGAGGTGTTACACGCTTGATGTTTGGATGATCTTCCAGTGTCAGTACTCCATCTTTCTGTTTCTCATTGATCTGAATAACTTCAAAATCACTAGGATAGTCACTGGCTGGGTTGTTGCGAGGTACAATCCTCCAGTTCTCAATATCACTACTTTTTAGTGCACTTGAAATAAATTTACTTCTAGCTTTAGCTGTGAAGTATCCATTAAAAGCCACAATATACTCTGGAACAAGAGCACAACTTATCAGAACTGATGTTTAAGCAGCTTACTTGTGCATTCACATCACAATGGTCCAAATACTTGTGTTTTAATTTATCCAGAATAGATAATCACAATTTAAAGCACTTTTTCGTTGCTTTTAGAAATCTGCAATTTATTTCTGCACTACATAATGCTTTTCTTTTCTTTTTTTCATCAGGAAATTTGCAAAATATGATAAAAACCTTTGAAAGGAAGGTAGAATTGTAAATATCACAGAAAGGTGAAGAGATGAGGGGGAGCACGGGAGAGGTAACAGACTTACGGTTACATCCAGCAATACATACAACTGCTTGATATGCCAATTCAATATGCTTCCTGACACGTGTGATTCAAAGACTTCTAGCCTCTAGATGGTATTGAGTTTTAGTGCAAATTACTGACACCAAGTACGACATGCACAGAAGCTGGTCCCAACAGTCTAGTCCTTGATCTGGATTAGTGATTTGTGAGCAGACCTGAGCCCCAGCACACACCACCACAGTCACCACAGTACATCTTTGGCTAACAATGCACAGAAATGGCGCCATGGACATCCTGCCTCTAAGCACCCAGGCACATACACAGATTCACTGCAGAAACATTACGGGTGCCTGAGGCAGCAACTGGACGCAGGGTCAAGGTGTCCTACTGCTATCCTTTGACATATCAGCAGCAATACCTGCCACGCTTTGCCTTTCATCTGCTCCCTTCGCAATTAACTTTGCAATTTTTCCACCCATGTATTACTGCTTCCAAACTTTTTCTTGAACAAACCCACAGAGATTTATGGCCTTTCTCACCCCTTCAAGGCTGACTCGTGGTTACATTTCATAAAAGAGCCTCAAATACACTACTGGCTGGGTTGAAACAAACAGCTACTAAACACACCAAAGTGACCAGGCTTGCCCACCTGAACCTTCACACTCCATTCTTACTTTTAACATTCTCTTCACTCCCCTCTCTCTCCCTTCTCTTGTTCTTTGAATCTTGTCTCCAGGTAAACCAAGAACCTTTGCAAAAAATCTGTTTCTCTTTTTGAATGTAGAGAATCTAGCAGACGATATGCTTCTACAGAAACTCTTTGAATGTTACAATTGCACAAAACCCACAAATCAGTAACATACACTTGAACTTCACAGGGTTGGGGTTTTTTTTACTGTTTAACTCTTTATTACCATGCTCCACGACTCTCGAAGTGAATTCCACTTTCAAAGTAAGGCGAGAACATCCAGGACATATGTGAGCCTCATGAGAAGAATTCCCTAGTCTGGTACCGAAGTGTTTTTTGCCACAGAGTAAAATAACAACCAGAACAAACCAGATGTTTGCAAACTTCATGGTCATAGAAGAAAATGGTTTCATTCCAAAAATTCCATATATTCAAATCACAATTTTCTTCCTTATAAACTAGTTCATTTTTGTTTCAGTAAACGTTGCTTTCACTGTGCTGATCAACTGGATATTCTTAAAGCTGTGTCCAAAATAAGTGTAGAGATTTCATGGTCTTTTGAGGTAAAGCCTTATAAACAGGCTCATTTCTTTCTACGCTTCTTCTCCATCTTGTATTAAAGGATTCGGTCACTCAGGATGTGGTAGCTGAGTCCTGTACTCCATTTCTGATGGCAAAGTTAACTCCCTGGAAGAATTAGCAAAGCTGATTGCAAGCCAACCTGTAAGGCAGGGCAATATAGAAAATAATTAGATTCACATTTGTGCAAATGTATAGCCTGAAAAATCACAAACGACAGACACCTTTGGCAGTTAGTATGAGAAATAATATGGAAAAATTTGTTCATATGTTTATTACTTTTTCACAAATGCTCATGTCTTTTCCTTGCTCGCCCAGAGCATGTGTGGAACACTCAGGCATTAACCTGATAATAGAACAGGTAACAGTGACAACCGAACTCTACCACCCTTTGTGCAAGAGGAGTGAAAAGAAAAAAATGTCATGTCAGGCCCATGCAAGGAAAAGGTAAAGTGCAAGATAAAATATTAACATGATAAAAAGTATCCACAGACACTTAAAAAAGCATGGTGGCTTTTTTCCAGTCAGAAATGCAGCAAACGGAAATTCTGCTATGGTACGCCATTTTACACAAGGAGAATCAAATTCAAACTCTATGCCAAGGGTTGGTAAGGACAGGAAGCAAACTTTCAGTCCCTGTGCTTGTAAGAGAAAATCAGCATGAAAAAAGTATTTCAGATTTTCTTGAGATGGAATGTGAGCTACTACAACATGGGGACCTGAGAAAATAAGGGCTGGGATTATAGGTGTAATAATGTGAAGTTAAAAGAAAGCGTTGAAAATGCTTTTCATGCGGAGGGGAAGCTTCTACCCTTTACGTTCCAAGGTACAGGAAGCATTTGAGAAAAAATTGCAATGCTAACATTTTTAAAAATTCCAAACATTTAACCAGCAACTGGTAGATAAAAAGCCATTGAGAGATTAGTGAAAGGAAATGCTTTCATCTGGTCTGTCACAGCACGTAGAACACCAGTGCAGAACTATACATTGCTGCAGTGACCAGGATTGAAAAGCAGGAGCCTTACTAGGGAATTCACGCTATTCAGGAGAATGACAGGCTGAACTCACAGCACAACAACAAAATGAATCAAGTCTGCACGTGACAGCTCTTTCTTAATTTTTATTTAACTTTATTTAGCATTCTGAAGTATTTCCTTGCAACAAGGACAGAATTTTCCTCTATTTCTAGCTGACTGACACCACCACCACAGCAGCTCACTGTGAACTGCTTGTGATTACAGTTTCCTCTTCCTCCCTAAATTAGACACGGTCACCGTACATTAACTGCTGATCTTGGCTGAGCTCTGCCTACCTTATCACTTCGTTGGTTTATAACCCGTAATGCAAGAAAATAAAAAAATTACCTACGCTAATGAGCAAAACAAACATCCTTATGGCTGATAACAGACTGTATGTAAGCATGATGCGCATGAAATATGATAGAAACCAAGAGCAAAGGAACAACAGCACGCTCAAGCTTTTATTCTGTTTAATACCCTTAGCGTGTGGAGCTAGACAGGGGCTTAAACTTGCCAACTTGTCCTAGAACAGCTACGTTTAGAGCTACTCCGCGGTTTTCCCGAAGCGAGGGCAGCCCAGACGGAGCGACGGGATCTCCTCAGAGACGGCCGTCCGGGAGAGGCCCAGAGAGCACCGGCGCGGAGGCAGCCGAGGAGACATCCCGTTCAGGGAGCTCGGCCCCTGCCACAGAAGGACGAGGCAGCCCCAGAAACGGGGGGCACCGGGAACGGCCACCGGCTGCTACAGGCCCGGGTGCTGCCCACCCCGCTCCGCAACCCCCAAACCTTGACAACACAGCGCTCCCCCCACAACCCCCACACCGAAGCGGCGCGGCGGAAGCAGCAGCCCCGCCACCGTCCCGCTCTCCTCGCCCGCCGCCCGCTCACCGTGCCGCCGCCGGGCCTGCCGCCGCCATTTTGTGCGCTGTTTACCACAGCGCTCTCGCGAGAGCCCCGTGGCTGCCCGCGCATGCGCACCACACCGGGGGGTGTGCGCAGTGCGCATGTGCGGGGTGGCGTGATGGCGGACCGCGAGGTGCTGTAAGGTGCGGAGCAGCGGCCCTTTGAAGAATCACGGAATGGTTTAGGTTGGAAGGGACCTTAAAGCCCACCCAGGGCCACCCCCTGCCCTGGGCAGGGACACCTCCCACCAGACCAGGTTGCTCCAAGCCCCGTCCAGCCTGGCCTTGAACACCTCCAGGGATGGGGCAGCCACAGCTGCTCTGGGCAACCTGGGACAGGGGCTCATCGCCCTCACAGCAAACAATTTCTTCCCAATATCTCATCTAAACCTCCCCTCTTTCAGTGTAAACCCGCTCCCTCATGTCCCATGGCTCCCCTCCCTGATCCAGAGTCCCTTCCCAGCTTTCCTGGAGCCCCTTTAGGGACTGGAAGGGGCTGGAAGGTCTCCCCGGAGCCTTCTCTTCTCCAGGCTGAACCCCCCCAACTCTCTCAGCCTGTCCTCACAGCAGAGGGGCTCCAGCCCTCCCAGCATCTCCGTGTCCCTCCGCTGGTCCCGCTCCAGCAGCTCCGTGTCTTTCCTGTACTGAGGACTAAGGCTGCTTGAGAAATTGATTCTTCAGATGTGACTGAGTGGGGTCTAACGCCTGCCAGGAAGACTGGAGATGCGGAGGTTACCGACAGGGACGGTGGAGGCAGGGGCAGCCCCTGACGATCGGGAGGGAGGGAGAGGAGTAGAAGCATTATACAGCCTCAAACCTCTCAAGCTTCATTTAAACCTTTGCTAAAAATAAATGCATTTGTTTAAAATTCCATTGGCAAACGAGCATAAGTCATTATTAGCAACACCTAGTACATGCTTTCACACTGTAAAGTTGAAGCAAACAGCTCTCAGGGCCAGCTGAGGTTGGGATCAGCGGCTGACAAAACTCAGTGAGTCCCAGCCCCTGATACCTGCCCCGGCTGCTCCCCATCTTGTCCCTCCTTTTGCCCAGAAGAACTGAGAATACAGCGCTGCAGCAACAGAAAAGTTAGGGAGCTCCTTCATTATAAAAATCACCACATGAATTTCACTCTGGACAGTAATTCAAACATCAGTATCTTCCTATGCGGCCCAGCAAATACACTGGGTACCTTCACAGAGCATTCAGTCATGTAAGCTGGGAGCAGTTTCACATACTAAACATCTGGAATTTTTGTATCGTGGGGATTTTTTTTTTATTTTTTTATTTTTAAGAGCTCTAATCATTTAGTATGATACTACTCAGAACAACTTAGAACTAAGTTATTTACAAACAGATTTGTACCCAGTCTCTTACTGGATGGGATGAGCACTAAATTATTCTCTACAGAACCTACTCATAAAAGCTTCATGGGGGACATCACTGTTGCAACTCCAGGTTCTAACATCACCAGTTCACAGCTGCTGTGGATGAGCAACTGATACCCACTTCTTAATCACAACTGCATTATTCAGCAACAGAATGCAACTGTTGTACGTCCTCCAGTAGGGATTTCAGGGAGCAAGCTAGTGTAGTATACTGACCTCCCATTGTCACCGTCAGGAAATACAGCACCGTAACATTCAAGCAGCAAATACTAACACAAATGAGGGGAGGATGCTCCTTGGGTCATGCTGCTGGGCATAAGATACTGCATATTTCAGTATAATATTACAGAAACGGTACTAATAGCCCATGATAATCTAAAATACAAAAAGACTGACAACATTCTTCCTAAGTCATGTCCCTCTTTCAGGTAGCAATTATGAGTACACAAAAAGGACAGCTTTCGTGACTCTCAGATGTAGAGCCTGCAACGCACAAGCCATGTATGATACCAGATGACTTCTAGTAAGTACATATGCACAAACATATTTATTTATATAAACAAAAGCATCAAAATCATAGACAATCAAAACTTCAATATGGTTTCTTATTGTCTTAGGTAACCAAAGAGTACTTTTAAATCAAAACATTACTTCTTCACTATTTTTCTTTAGCTAATGTGTTTTTACATTCTTTATTCAATTTCTGCAGACTCATGAAGCAATATCTAAAGTATTATCAAGATCATTCCCACTTGGAATAAGAAAACTTACAAGCTTATCTCCAAATTCCATTACAGCTCTGTAAGACCTTTTCAGTCATTTAAACAACCCCCAACTCTGTGTTGTTATACACCTTAATTTTGAGAAGTTCCTTAAGTAACATCATTCAAAACCAACAACATTTGCACTTAAAACATACAGAACATCTGCTGTTAAAAGACCAGAAAAGTTACACAAAACTACATAATAGAGAAAATACAGTTGACTGGAATTGTCTTTTTGAACAGCATCATTTTTTGGGGGCCCATTTCTGACAAATTTGGAGAATTCTCAAATTCTGTCAATTTTACAAGTTGACATCATATAGCACTATGCACGAGACAATAATTTACTGTCAAGAATTAAAACTATACCTGCTCCTACCCAACTACCTTGAAGAGAAAGTGAACAGAGATTCACCTCAACAAGATCAACTCTTTGGCGTGGAGGAAAGCAGAGGAGGAGCTATTTAATATGAGGATACAGAGAGGATCCAGACTTCTGATGTCTAGGTTACACATAGCTTGTTGAGCAAGGTACAGATAAGTTACAGTTGCAGCACTCTGATCAGAATATAGCACTCGTTACAGAGGACGTCTGGATATGCCTATTTCGCTTTGCATGTTAAAGCTTCCTTGCGTATAATTCTGCAAAAATACATTGCAAACCATGCCCAGATCCATTCAGGTAGGCGCTCACCCAACGTGAACTGTGGAGAGGTACAGGGAGACAAGAGAAGAGAAAAAGAAGGAAGGGAGAGATTAAAATAGATTCCATTAAAAAAAAAAAAACCCACCAGTTTCTCAAATTGCCACTAAAGCAAGGCAAAACCTGCTTGAACATCAGCATTTAAGCCTTAAATTCAACCCCCTGAAAGTAAATACATTTAGACATTTTGGAAGTAGTGCACACAACGGAGCTGTTAGCTTCTGCAAATAAACCCTGAAGTGGCTTGTTCAAGTTTGCAGCAGCAATACTGTCCACTTCCTTTAATTGCCACATCTTGCCAGAATCCTTCCCATCTTTATTTCTTTTGGACTGATCCCCACTTCTTCAGTTCCTTCTACTCGACCTAATGCTATGGAAAGCCACTCAGTAGGACACATGAAATGTGTCTAATGTCAATAAAGTTACTTCGGAGCCCAGGGTCTGCCTCCAAAAATGAAAACCTAACACACAGAGGACCTTTTCCCAGGTAGCTTAAGATAAAAATGTGGGCTTTTTTCCCTGCCATTATTCCACCCTCCCTATCCACTCCTCCACAAAGTAGAAATATGCTCAATAAATTAAGATTGGAAAAAGCTACTTCTGCTCATAGAAGACAGTGAAATGCTTGCCTAGTCAGCAACACCCCAAGTGAAATGAGATAGCCCGTGCTTTTGAATTAAAACTTGTCTCTTTCCTGTTTCTGCTGCGCATTTCAAGTGGGAATTGGATTCACACTCTCAATTCTAAAAATAAGCATGCCCAAGCATAATTTTCTAAAGCAGAATTAGTGAGAAAATATGGCACAATGCCTTTAAGTCCTACAATATATATTGCACTTTTTCAGAATACAAGCATAATTTTCATTCAGACTCCTAGGAAAGTAAACAGCTTATTTACTTCTATTGACAAACAGGAAATAGTTTAATGAATTCTGTTACCTTTATTGCGTGCTTCCAGTATCCAGTAGTCCTTGTGGATAACCCAAGAGTAGAAACAGCATGACTTGCATATTCTTCAGCAGAAGGAAAAAAGAAAGATCTCTCTGATGTAATGCTGCTGCATGCTACCATTTTTGTAGCAATTATGAATGGGGTTAAACTCTGAACAAAAATTCCTTTTGAGGCATACTCATAATGTAGTGCTCTACTGAAATAGTCCAAGTAGGTCTAGAAAGACAAAAGCAGAGACATCTTTTTTCTTTCTTTTTTTTTTTTTATTTAAAAACAATCCAGTCTTAAGGCAGAGTTTTATATAAAACGTTGAGTAAATAGTATAGAAATGCACATTTCTAAAGCATCACCAACATTGGTATTTGTTGCTATTCGTTTGCTAAAAACCTGCAACAGTACAGTAACTTGCAGGACAAAGCAACTGCTTAAATCTCTGATGTGAATTTAACAAAAAATCCAACAATTTCTGCTTAAAAACAATACAGAAACATTTATTTCATCTAAAACAAACACCTTGTTTAGTTTGGGGGCATTGCCAGGGACACTCCAAAGTGAACTATACATACTGTTGTCAAAAGTACAAAATGAAGTCCCGTTCTTTAGTACACTTACAGGATAATTTCAATTTCCAGCCAATCTTCCCCAGAAACTAGGTTAATTACTTCCTGGGACTCCCTTATGCAAAATTAAACATGCATTTGTTTATGTGTATCTGTACTATCTCCTATAGTTCATTTTATGTTTACAGAGTAACATAAAAAAGCACAAGCCTGATAACTGGGGTTGCTGGAATCAAAGAGACGGGAAAATGAGCATGGCTCGGTTTTATCAAGGCAGCAACACTGACACCCGGCTGAAGCTGCTGCTGTGCCGCAGACCCAGTTGCCCCCACAAGAAAGAGCATTTTAGACTCGGCTTGCGAGTGAATGGGTTTCTGCTCCCAAACAGCCTCACAAAAGCACCATTCCCAACAAACTGTTGGGAGAGCTTCTTCTACAAATGCTCTTATGCCTGCTTTAAGAAAACAAAACAAACCAACCAACCACTTCAAACACCTTAGCAGCGTAAGGCACAGAGAGGCTTAGGATGCTAGAGCACCTTGTTCCCACTTCTGTGCCAATGTACAGAGGCCAGGCTTTCAACTGGATTGCTGATCTAGGATATAGATTAATGCTAGCAGCTAAAGGAAGAAACTCTGGTACACTTGGTTTTGTTCTGTTCTTTTTTGTTCAGGCCTTTTAATTGTTTTAGTTGTAGTTTTACATACACTTAGCATAACCAAGGCAGGAGATACTCTGCAACAGAAACAAGAATCTTAAGCCAGTTTCCACACTGAAGAAAACCTGCAAGGAATTTTATACCTTGGGGTAATAAGAGCTGGTTTTGCTCCAGGCAAAAAGAAGTACTTGCAAGAGTTATCCCAGGAGCAAGGCTGCATAGGGGTCAGGCTACAGCAGAAGGCAGCCACCCACAGCTGGGAGCAATAACTTGTGTTTAGACACCGGATCAAGACAAGATCTTTCTACAATCTTTGTTGCTTTTGTGGATTCAGCAGCAAGTCATCCAGTGTAAATCCACATCCCCACATGCATTCGTACTTCCAGCATCACCCAGCTGCCCCATCCTATTCATTACTGACCGGATCTCCTCAGGAAGAATAACTACCGGGGGTGGAAGTTATTTTCCCTTCTCCCCAGATATGGTACAGACAATGATGTAAGAAGCCTTCTGCCCCTTGGTGTTAGGTGAAGCAATGGCTTGATTTGGTCACAGCCCTTGTCACAGTGGTAATTTTAGCAAATTCTTGCTACCAAATACTATTGTGTAAGCAGCTTGAGGTATGTCTGCACAGTTCATCTGAAGAAGAGGGAGATGAAATTCTTGACCCTTTCAATGGCTCATAGAACTGCCACTTTGCTTTGCGCATCATTCCTCTGAGGAAGGTAACATTTTTCCTAGAACTACCGTTATGCCACAGTTCACGCATAATCCAGATAGCACTGACTTTGGTTCAAAGCCCAGTATTGGTAAAGACAAAGAGTTTGCTGCATATTACATGTAACCTTCACCTCCGATACTTGAACAAATCCCTAGAAAACTTTCATTTTGGTATCTGTGCTGAATATGTTTCAAACCAACCAACCTATAACGCATCTACTTTTCAGTGCATACCATTAAACATTACACCCCAACTTACCTTAGAGGCTCCATAGATAGTGAACATTGGTGTTGGCTGACAACAGGAGGCAGAAGAAACATTCACAATTGCCCCTTTCTTCTTCTCTACCATGCCCGGCAGCACAATATGCACCATCATGTTAGCAGAAGCAATATTTATGTTGATCATGTCCCACAGCATATCCTCAGACAGGTTGGTAAAATAGTCCGGGTAAGAATAAAACATTCCTACGTTATTCACCAAAATGCCAATTTCTCTGTCTTTCAGAGCCTCCTTAATGGCTGGGTAAGGCTCACGTCCTTTGCTGAAGTCAGCTACTATGAAGTCTGTTTCCACTTTATAGGTTTCAGATATGCTTCTAGATACAGCCTCCAGCTTCTCTTTGTTTCGGCTGATTAAGATGATGTTGACACCACGCTTTGCCAGTTCTTCAGCATACGCCTTCCCAATACCATCTGTGCTACCTGTAATAGAAAATAAAAAAAGCAAGGTGAAAATCAGAGCAGCCCTAGCCTTCTCTTTTGACAGCTCTTTCAATTATAGTTTTGTTCCCTTCTCTGAAGATCACATGGCATTGAATATAGTGATCTCAAAACCACAACAATAAAGATAATGTTGTCATAGAATCGTTAGTTCCCCTGATCCTCCTGATGGCCCTTCTTGTAGAAGGGCGTCACATTTGGTAACTTCTAGTCAGCTGGGACCTCTCTGGTTAGCCAGCACTACTGAGAAATGATGGAAAGTGGCTCGGTGAGCACTTCCACCAGCTTCCTCAGAACCTACCCTTGGGGATGGATCCCATCCGTCCTCATAGACTTGTGTGTGTCTAAGAGATGTAGCAGGTCAATAACCATTTCCCCTTGGATTATGGGGGCTTCACTCTGCTTCCCGTCCCTATCTTCCAGCTCAGGGGGCTGGGGACCCTGAGAACAACTGGTCTTACTATTAAAGACTGAGGCAAAGAAAGCATTAAGTACCTCAGCCTTTTCCTCAGCCTTTGTCACTATGTTTTGCCTGCATCCAATAAAGGATGGAGATTCTCCTTAGACCTCCTTCTGTTGCTATTGTATTTATAAAAACACTTTTTATTGTCTTTTACAGCACTAGCCAGGTTAAGTTCTAGTTGGGTTTTGGCCCCTCTAATTTTCTCTCTGCATAACCTCATGACACCATTGTAGTCCTCATGAATTGCCTGCCCCTTCTTCCAAAGTTTATAAACTCTCCTCTTTTTCCTGAGTTCCAGCTAAAGCTCTCTGTTCAGCCAGGCCTGGTCTTCCCCGCCAGCTTGTCATGTAGCACATGGGGACAGCCAGCTCCTGTGCCTTTAAGATTTCCTTCTTGAAGAATGTCCAGCCTTCCTGGACTCCTTTGCCCTTCAGGACTGCCTCTCAAGGGACTCTGTCAACCAGGCTCCTAAACAGGACAGTCTGCCCTCCAGAAGTCCAAGGTGGCAGTTCTGCTGACCTCCCTCCTTGCTTCTCCAATAATCGAAAACGATCATTTCGTGATTGCCAAGGCAGCCTCCAGCCATCACATCACCCAGAAGTCCTTCTCTGTTCACAAGCAGCAGGTCCAGCAGGGCACCTTCCCTAGTTGGCTCCCTTACCAGCTGGGTCAGGAAGTTATCCCCAACACACTCCAGGAACCTCCTAGGCTGTTCCCTCTCTGCTGTACTGTATTTCCAGCAGACGTCTGGTTAGTTAAGTCCCCGAAGAGAACAAGGGCTAGCGATTGTGAGACTTCTCCCAGCTGCTTACAGAATATTTCACCTGCCTCTTCATCCTGGTTGGGCAGTCTATAACAGACTCCCACCATCATATCTGCCTTGCTGGCCTTCCTCCTGATTCTCACCCAAAACCACTCGACCCTATCATCACCTTCATTAAGCTCTAATCAAAACACTCCCTAACATACAGGGCCACCCCACCGCCTCTCCTTCCTGGGCTATCCCTTCTGAAGAGTTTACAGCCATCCATTGCAGCACTCCAGTCATGTGAGTCATCCCACCATGTTTCCGTGACTGCCAGTGGTAACCTTCTGCAATCCCACCTCATACAAGTTTTATATTTTCCATGACAACAACAGAGAGCTTGGAGTAGAACCTTAATGAAAGGCAAGGATGTCAGAGGCATGTGACTTAAACCTTGCCGAAGAACCTGAGCACATGTGAAAAGCCCATAGCAAAAAAAAGGATCTTGTCTGCACCTCTCTCTGTGCTCATATGTGTTTGGGGTTTACTTTGCAATTTTGGGGAAAAATTGCTCTGTGATTCTTTCCCAGCAGTCAGTCAACACTGAGCTCACCCATCTCCTGAGGAAGTGAATTTAGTACGGCACAGAACAACTGTCACTGCTCATGCTGATGAACTTGCAACCTGAGATAATGCAGGCCCAGCTTGTGACATAAAGCTCACTCAACAATATAAGCTAGCAAGTTTTACGGTATCAGCACAATATCCTATATAATCATAAGCAAATATACTGCTTCAGTCTCTTACCAGTGACCACTGCCCACTTTCCGTACTGCTTGACAAGATCAATCTCGCCACCCAGCTTTGGGATTACGTGCACCCTCAGCATGCTGTAAGTGTTGAACGCAAGAGAGACACACTTCCTGACCGCATACCAAGCTCCAACTATAGCCAGGGCCTCTACGTAAAAACTGCAGGAGCGGCTGATCTCTCTGTACAAGAGATAGAAACGATCCACTGCAGCCATGGTGATCACAAGCCTGGAAAAAAACAAGAGAGACAGGGGCAATTACAATCGCCTCTTGGGCCACATAAACTCTTCAGACTGAATGGATAACCTTCAAGACTCAGCACAGTGCGGTCTGAGCACCATTTTGATGCAGAAAAGCCATAAAAAAAGTTGTGTATCGCCTACCATCACCCTCACTGGTTTAGCTACTGTTTAGCCTTCGTTCAAAGGTTTAGCTATTAATCAGTTATACTGCAATGACACTGATCAACGATGCTGTGAATGAAACAATTCAAATCCAAGCAGGTAAGGGAAGCTCAACATGTAAAAACTAGTTTTTGGAAGATGAAGATCCATCTATAAAGGAGGCAAGGATAATGAGCAGGAGAGACACAAGAAACAGCAGGCTCCCCCAAGCACAGACGGCTACACGAGAGCCACAGCAAGCTGAGACACACGTAACTTTGGTCCCCGGTGCTATCCCAAAGCACTGACCCTTTCCCAGCAAACACACCACATCTGCGTGTCCTTACGGCTCGAAAATCCTTCAGCCACGGGCCGGTGCCCCGCATCAACGCTACACCGCACACCGGCTCTCACTAGAAAGCTTGCTCTGCCTCACGAGGTTTTTACTAGTGAGCAACTTTATGAAACAAGCACAAACCTCAAACGCCGCCTCCTTGGCAGCCCCCATCTATAGCCGGAGCCGGCACCGCCCGCCGCTGGCTTTATGCCCGCACCCACCGCCCGCCCCTTGCCCAGCCACGCTGCGGGCCTCAGGCCTCACCCCCCGACAGGGACGGCGAGCTGGGGGCCCGGCCCACCACCTCCGCCCCGGCCCTACACTCCCTGCCGCGACCGGGCTGCATCAGAGGGACCCCTCGCCACTGCTCACCGCCGGCCGCGGGGCCGGGCCCTCNGGGGTTGTGGGGCCGCGCGCGGCGTCGCCATGGCGACGGCGGCGGTTGGGGCTGTTGGGGCGGCTGAGGCGGGAGCGCGGCCGGGGGCCTCGGCAGCGGGCTTCGGGTCTCTCCGCTCTGTCCCCTGCCGTTTGCGTCTCCTGCTGACCCGGAGGTACCGCGGTGAGGCCAGGAGCGGCCACCCACCCTGTGCGTGGGGGCTTGGCTCCGAACAGCCGGCCCAGCCCAGGTCTCGTGTCAGGTAAAGGGAGCTGGAGGTTTAACGGGAGATATCATGGAGTGGTTTGGGTTGGAAGGGACCTTAAAGCCCACCCAGGGCCACCCCCTGCCCTGGGCAGGGACACCTCCCACCAGACCAGGTTGCTCCNCCTCCCAGCATCTCCGGGGCCTCCTCTGGCCCCGCTCCAACAGCTCCGTGTCTTTCTGCTGTTGGTGCCCCAGCGCTGGAGGCAGCACTGTAGGGGGGTCTCACAGAGCGGAGCAGAGGGGCAGAATCCCCCCCTTAGCCCTGCTGCCCACGCTGCTGGGGATGCAGCCCAGGCTGTGGGGGCTTTCTGGGCTGCCAGAGGACATTGCCAGCTCGTGTTGAGCTTCTCATCCACCAACACCCCCAAGTCCTTCTCCTCAGGGCTGCTCTCAATCCATTCTCTGCCCAGCCTGGATTTGTGCTTGGGATATAGCAGTGTGCTCTAGGACATGAGTCTTGCCTAGAGAGCTTCCAGGCGACAGCAGCAAAACATGCAGGGCTGAAATGTGAGGAGACTACAGCTCCCCTTGGGAGCCCACCCAGCTTGCAGCGAGGCAGGAGGCAGGCTGTGCCTTGAACAAGCATGATCACTGCGTCCTCAGCATGCCAGGTTCAAAAGGGAAAAAGTGACTTCCCAGTGAATAGCCCCAGGTTGCTGGCTCTGAGCTGGCTTCATCATTTACTCATATGTTTTTTTTATCTGTAACAGGTTCTCCTGCTAAGGCCTTTACACATTTTGACTGGAAGTTGGATTGGAAGTCAAATACCAACTTGGATGATGTTTGTCTAGATCACATATCTTAAAATGCAACCACAAAATGGAGACTCGGACAAAGGCCTTGGAGGGGATGTTACTGCGCAGGAGGTGTCAGGAGAGTCTGTGAATGACACCAGTAACAAAGCTACCCAAACAGAAAATGAAGGCAGTTCTGTCAACACATGTGAGCCCTTCCAGCTGGCTCCCTAGGGTGAATTTAGGGAACTTTAGTGAACATAAAGCCTAGAAATCAAGTCTGTCATTACTCCCCTGGATCCAGTATGAATTTATTCTTTCTCCCACTGAAGTCACTGAAAATCTTGCCGTAACTGAGGATTACTCAATTGCTATCTTCTTGTGCTTTTTTGTGTTTGTTTTTTTTCTGTTTCGTTTTCTTCTTGCTGAAGAGATACTTTTTCCTGTGTTGTAATCATACAGCTAGCCTGACCTCTAAATGTTTTAATTACAATCGTATTTAAGTGAGCTGGTACAATCATCTTGTTTGTACTGTCTCTTTTTAAGTGTACGGACTAGAAGTGCAACTAGAAGGTCCAGAACAAGAGTCTGAAGAGAAGAGTATCGAAAATGCAAGTAATCAAAGGCAGTCTAAAGACAGCTTGGAGTATAGCACTGGAGACCCTTTCCAACAAGTGCAAAAGGGTAAATTTGTAGAGGATCTAGGCTAACAAACAGTGCTCGAGATGACTCGTACACCGTTACTGTAGTCTCTTTACATGCAACGTTAGCAGTCTTGTTAAACTCAAATTATTGTTAATTAAATGTAATATATAGTAGCTGTCTAAGACCATAACAACATTGGTGCCAGTACTTTATTGTCACTGTATGTTATAATAATCTTAAGACTGGTGGGTGCTACCTGACTTCCAGATCTAAAAAAAAATATGCAAATTTCAACAATTTATTTTGCTACTAATTTTACTACTTTGCCTTCTAAAAAAGTTGTTCCTTTCCATAAAAATGTCAGCAACACTTCCTTCTTGAAATTCATATTCAAATGCTCTTCAATATTGCTCTAAAGTAATTGCCAACATGATACTTTTTCCCCACCCATGCTGTTAAACTGCAACTTGTTTTCTTATTTACAAAGATGTTAAAACTCAAGAGAAGGCCATCAACTGTATGTCCAGAGCAGATAAACAGAATGAACAAAAATCTGATGGTGGTCACAAATCGGTAACCAGCTCATTCAGTCAAAGGACAGAAGAAAAGAGGGGCTGTGTAAGGTAACACGTTGTCGATGTTTTCTATCTAAATCTTGGCATCACTGAAGTCAATGGGAGTTTTGCTATTCTACATGCTAATGTTAATTCAGGAGAATAATTTTGAAGATGAACTTGAGAATAATCAATAAATCAGGAACTGGTGACATTTCCAGCATCTGTTCAGCCTTTTTTTTTTTATGTCTGCAGTAGCAAACTACATTCTAACTACCTGATGTAGTCTATTTAACGGATCTGGAGTAAATGGTGCAAACGCTTGTGGTTGTCTTTTGTCAGTAGAATTGACCATTTAATTGACCATTTTTCAGCGTCAGTTCAGAGAATGTATTGTATTAATTCATCACAATGTAAATATTACAGTTGCCAAGATAATTTTTAGCAGAGGAAATCCAGAGGTACTTCAGATGGGTACCAATAAGACACATCTCCTTTGTAAGATCTGGCTATGATTTTTGGTCCAGTCTAAACCAGCATATGCTGCAATGGCTGTTAATTAATATGAAATGAGATTATGTTATTAGGGAGTTATGAAATGGGATTATTCTCGTGTTATCTCTGATTAAGCACGTTGCAAGCAAATAATAAAATTAAACGCCGTATCTGGTACTATTTAATAACTTTGTTGAAATCTAGTCACGTGGGCTAGTTATGGAGTGATATATAAGGAACAATGAATATTTACCCTCCATTCCTGTACCTGCTTACATGTTGGTGAAAATTCCCAAAGTTTATCTTGCTGCTACCTTTAACATAGCTGTGCTATTGGAGACAGTTACAGTCTTTTAAGGTCAAGGGAAAGCCTCTCACTGAGTTATCAGGAGGTAGGTTGGACTGTGCTTGCATAGAAAACTTCATTATCCCAGGGTAATCAGCCTGGCACACTTCAGAATTAAGTTATTATGAAGAATGATGGCAGAGAACAATAACTGCACATAAGATAGCGTTTTGAAGGAAAATATTTTATGATCCTATAAATTGCCCAAGGATGCTAATAATTTGATTAAATGTTACTATAAATAGCACAATGAAAAACAATGGGATATACTGCACGTAGCTAGCATACAATAATGTACCTGGGCTGACAGCACAAGAAAACAGAAAAAAGATTTTGCTCACAGTTTATAAATCTTTCATTCCTTCGGAGATTTATGTCAGGCATGTTGGCTTACAGGGCAGTTACAGGCTGACAAACGTATTTCACATTGCCCCAGGAACTCTATTGACTAATTGACTATTACAGTTTTGTTCTTCAGCAATATTGAGATTTTTAGTGTAGTTAGTAAATAAATCTAAAAGCAAATTCATTATGATAGGTTTAACTTTCATTGAAGTTAAAGTTAAGTTAAATTTTAACTTTCATTAACTGCCTTTACTCAAGTTTTTTTGTTATTTTGAAAATATCTTCATGCCAAGAAAATCTTAGTGTTACAGACCTTAGGCCTACAAATACTTACGGCCACAAATGCAAAGTTCAATTTGTTAAGATGAAATTTAGAAGCAGAAGATAATTTTGGATCATTTAACATTGTACTTGTCTTTAAGTGAGGGATATCTACTAGACATTTGCTTCTGGAATTTTGTTTTACAGAATCTAATCTTTCTAAGCAGGAAGATACAGGTATTTTCTGCTTTGGAATGTTTTTGCAAAGTGTTTTCCTGGTGGGTTCCCAAGTTTCTTGTCTGTAATGTTACCAAATTTTATGTAGCCCTGAACACCTTGCCTCCAAAACCAATGTCCTGTCCTGTCAATGTCCTGTTATTTCTTGCAAAGTCCCTGCTTGGGGACTACCAACTCTATGAAACTGTTGACCCAGTGCTGTCACAGAGTCCCACATAACGGCATAAGTCACCCCATCAGCTGCTCTTCGCTGCCATCCATTTCTGTTTGCAGAGTTTTTAGGCCACCCATGTACTTTCTCACCACTTCGGGGGTTTGCTGTCCAGCTGACTGTGGTGTGCAGCTGTGGCGTGGTTTGGCCACTGTTGGCTGCCAGCCCAAGAGCTTTGCCCCTGCACCTCTGCTGTTTCACACTATAGCTCTCTGCCCAGTGCCTCTTGCTGAGTCCTCTGTCTCAGTGCTATTCCAGAGTCGGCATTTCATTAAAACGTTAGGTTGATAACTATTGATTTTTCTAGTCTGAGAAAAATGTTGCCTGTTGGCTATGCCACCAAAGGTCCTGCACCAAAGCAGCAAGGATTGGAGCAAAGAACTGGAGAGGAAGGAACCAGAATCTAACATAGAACCATGCTGCTCTTTTCCAAGAAGATGGGCTCTCTGGTTCCCTACCCACTTTCCTATGTACTCTCTGTTTTTTAGCAGAAGAGCCTGGTAACTCACTTCAAACAGGTAGAAATGGAAAGCCACTCTAAAAAATACTACTGCTTTTTTATTTGGAGTATGGCCTTGAAAGCTGTAGCTATTTCTCTTGCATAAAAGAACTCTTAATGATGTTGCGTTGAAATCTGTTAAAAACCCAAGGATTTCAGAACGTGCACTGAAATGCATTTTTTGTTTTGCTTCTGCTTCCCATTATTATTTTAGAATGACAAAAAAGATTCTGCGAGAAATCTGTAAACAGCAGAAATTATACTTGACCCCATACTTAAATGATACACTTTACTTGCATTATAAAGGTAAGATGTGGATGTGACTGTTTAGATTTATCATTCTAAGTGGTATTTTAGCAAAGCATCTATTTTACGTCTCACTAAAGTAAGGTATCTAATAATTCTTTTAAATTAGAAACATAATTTAATTTTACATATATTAGTGAAATTGTGAAACAAAATGAGTGAACATGAAGGTAGAAAAGTGAACTGATTATAGACCTAATTCACTTTGTGGAGTCTTTCAAAGGATCAATAGGAATCAAGGGAAACTTTTTTTTTCCCCCCAAAACAGTAGCCTCTGAGAAATGTCTTAAAATACTGGTCTAGGTTGCATTCAGAGGAAAATACATGTATTTCTTAAATGTGCTTTTATAAAGAAGCTGTTTTCCAGCTTTGGGAACTTTTTTACTGACAAATAAAAATGGTCAGGAAGGAAACAAACAGTAAAGACTCGCTGCATGTTCTCAAATGCTATTGAAAGTAAAAGAAGTTGCTAGAATGAACATGGATCATCCTCTTACGATCTTTGAGCAGGTTTTTGGATGGTTAGCTGGTTCAGGTTAGCATAAGAATTGTTTTAAATAAATAGGACATGCTAAATCTACCTTCTACCTTTGGCCTTGGTTTTGCTGTTTTCTCAATATGTACGAGGTATAGACCAGAACAGGAACCTATATGGTTTTGCCCTTTATGGGCCAGGTACTGTACCATTAATTCAGTGGAAATATTGGCAGCAACTTTAATACAAGTGTTCTCACAGGCTGTTTTCAGTAGCATTGGTTTAATGAAATTTACTCTTCCAAAGACTTGTTTTCAGATAATGCAATTTAATTTTAAAACATATTTTTCTGCAGGATTTGACCGCCTGGAAAATCTTGAAGAGTATACTGGATTGAAGTGTTTATGGCTGGAATGCAATGGCTTAACAAAAATTGAGAATTTGGAGGCTCTGACAGAGTTGCGTTGCCTCTACTTGCAACTCAATTTAATTAGCAAAATTGAAAACCTTGAACCCTTACAAAAGCTGGATTCCCTCAATATCAGTAACAACTACGTTAAGACCATTGAGAATCTCTGTAAGAACTGTTGGTACAACATGTTTTAACCTATAATGAGTCCATATTCCTAAACTTTGGCTAAGTTAAGCTATTATTAGTGGCAGTAGTTTCAACGGGTTTTTTAATTCATGTTAGAATTTTGCACAATATCCCATACCAAAGTCCACAAGGCTTCTGATGAAGAGTTAAACCTATGTATTTTGCAATAGGTGAGAATACAGAAGAGACATAGTAATTACTTTCACGTCATACCTAGGACAATTAAGTAGTTTTTCCTCACTTCTTAATACCATCTCAGTACATACCTGTGTTGCAGACAGGCTGACAATCCAGTTTTCAGCATTCACTTTACAGTTAAGATGTGCTTTGGCAGTTACAGACACGATTACCAAATCTTTTATGTCTGTTAAAGGGTTTATTCCATCTTCAGCAGAAAATAAAAAAGAATTCCTCTACATTATCAATCGTGTACATTGGGAGTAATTTGAAACACAAGTTCTTGCTTTTGTGTAACTGACTAGTTTGAGAGGTGAATTAAAAACAACCACCACCCTAAAACCGAACAACTATTTTTCCTGGGGTGAAGAAAGCAGCTTTGGAGGCCTAGCCAAAATGTACGTAGAGTAGAATGAAAAATTTAGGCAAAAAGCTCCCAATTCAATAGAAATAATTATTTTGACAATGCAGTTTTCTACTTGCTCCAGAAAATCTTCCATGAAGCAACAACTCTTACTTTTCCTTTTGTTATCCGACAGCTTGTCTGAAAGTCCTGCAGACTCTGCAGATCGCTCACAATAAGTTACAAACGGTGGAAGACATACAGCACTTGCAAGAATGCCTGAGTATTTCTGTCCTCGATCTTTCCCACAACAATCTAAGTGATCCAAATGTTATAACTATTCTGGAGACCATGCCTAATTTGGTAAGCTGAATATAGCTGGGGGTTTGTATCATGTAGGTGCGTGAATCCCATTAAATGGTTTTGTCGCGCAGTCCAGGGCACAATAGGTATCAGTCTAAAAGAAATGTTATTAAACATTATTTGTTTGGGTTTTTTTTCTAGATTGCCTGTAACACGCAGGATATTTTATTCACTTCTTGGTTTTGAAATGATAGGGAAAGTGCATATCCAGATTGGGGTATATTTGCTGCTCTACTTTAAAAATTGTCTCCCTTGTTTCTCTAGCGTGTGCTGAATTTGATGGGAAACCAAGTGATAAAGAAAATTGCTAATTATAGAAAAACACTTATTGTTCGACTGAAACAACTGACATACCTGGATGACAGACCAGTTTTCCCAAAGGACAGGTAAGAAACAGAGCCATCTTCTTTATCTTTACACAGTACTAAAGCTCAAATGCTAATGAGCACTCACCCATGTTTTGTCAGAGAAGAAAAGGAAGGTTGACTGGTATAATTTATTGAGGGTGGGTGACCTGGAATACAACAGTATTGTACTACAGAGTTCTACATCTAACATACCTAGAAAAAACGCATGTATTTTTTAACATGAGAATTAATTCTTGAACAGAGTTGTTTTACGCTAAGTTTGTAGACCAGGGGCAAATCCTGATTTCAGCAGAAGCTGAACAAGTGTCTGGAAAAGCAGAGCCAAGATGAGCACTCCTGGCAGATCTTTGGTGGTGTAATCATCAGCATTTGGATATCTTGGTTCTTTTGTTGCAGTTCCACATAAAAGATACGATACACGTGCATCCCTGTTGTATAAGGGATTGTCATTGATGGATGCTTTTTTTTTTTTAACTCTTGTAGCTATTTTATGCTGTTGCAAGCTATTTTAAATTTCTCTTTTATTACAAAGATGGGGTTTTATAGCTATATTACAGTGAGCTTTTGTGTTTTCATTAGAGCCTGTGCAGAAGCCTGGGCTGTTGGAGGGCTCGAAGCTGAGAAAGCAGAAAGGGAAAAATGGGAAACCAGAGAAAGAAAAAAAATCCAAGATAGCATCGATGCTTTAGCAGCAGTCAGGCAAAAAGCAGAGGAAAAGAAAAGACAAAAGTATATGGAAGAAAGAGATGGAAGTGCAAAATGTGGAAATGGAGGTGCAACAGACGTCCTAGAAGGTTTGTTGTTACTATTTTGAAAGATGTCTGTGTCTGCTTCAATTTGAATGTTTAAAGTAAATGAATAGTTCCCAAATGTTCAGAAGCAGGCTGATGCGATTTTTGGAATATGTTTATAAATCTTCTTTTCCCATACTAAGTACTTTATTAATCTTGTTGTATCTTAGATTAACCACAGTGATTTTAAGCAATCATCTCCCGTCGCACTGCTGATGAAACAGAAAAACAAAAACTACTTTCTGTCCCAGCATTTCAAGCTCTTGTGCCCTTCAGCAGAGCAACCAGATGCTGGTCAGGGTTCCAGCAGGCGTTCATCTGTGGGGGCAAGCAATTACACCCCAGTGGTGATATTTCCCCAAGATGCAGAACAGGGCTGGCTTCAGTAGGTGTGTGGGCTCCAGTAAGTGCCAGTGCTAACCGCCTCACCAGTCCCCATCCAGGCACCTCTCCGCTGCTGTGTTCACCAACAGTAAGAGCTTCAGCCTAGAGCCGGCAGCAGTGGTAACACAGGCAGTAAAAAGGCCTTTAATGATTTGCTTCACTTACTGCCCTTTTTTATGCCACAAATTCTCCTGTCACATTATTCAGGGAGGCATACATTTATGACCAGTAATAGGTCCCAACCTCACCTTTCTAGAGAAGTATGTGTGTTTCAGGATAAATAGGACTGAAGGCAAATAAGGCAGTACTGCAGTGCAGAGTAACTGCAGCATTTGTCACTGATCCATCAAAATGCTCAAACATACACTTAAATATGTAGTCACTTGTGAGTCTTTTCAAAGTTATCTATAGATGCCAGAAAATTATTTACTATAATGTTTTCCCTCGATGAGTTTTTTGCTGGGGAACTGTATTTGCTGGGGAGTTGGGATGGGAAAACCCACAACATTGCTGCAGTCTTGGGAGGACTACTGACTGATCCACGAATAGCTACTCAAAGTAAGAGCTTCTGATGCATATTTTAGGCCAAACTATTAAGACCATGTAGTAAAGTTTGGATATTTAGAATGAGTAACTCAGCAGCTGTAATGAACATGTTTCTTCTGTACTAGCACCTACAAATTCATATGACAGTGATGGAAATTCTAATGCACCAGAGACTTCAAATATAGCAGAAAAGGAAGAAACTCAAGAGAAGAATGAGAAACTTAGAAATGAAAATTTTGATGCTCGTGATGAAGTGACAACACTTCTACCAAATAGGGGAGATAACACAGATTTCCCATCTGGAAATATCCCTGCTAGGATTCAAGGGGATGCACAAGAATCAGACTCTTACAAATACTCAAACTTCAACAAGGCGACAGACGGTAATGTACACAGTGAAGAATCAAACCAAACTGAGGAAGCAGAGATGATGAGCCGAGCTCCGTCTTAGTGTAGCACCGCCTCTGCCGTGATTCAGTCCAACTGATTCATAGATAAGAACTTCGCATTAGATTTCCACAGTTAGTACTTGAAAATCAAGTAATACTGGTTAAAATAGTCTTTAAATACAACAAACAAACAAAAATTTGGAGGGCTTAACCTGCAACTTCTGCTACATAAAGGTGGAATTTCACTTCTCCTGTGTCCCAGGTTTAGTGCCAGGACAGGAGAGCTTACAGGCTTCCATTGCTCCCCAATAAACTGTGGGGTCTGTCTGCCAGCAGAAGCTGGACATCACTCTAGAGGTGGTTTTTGTGCCTTCACAGGTGGAAGAATGCTTTTGTAGATTTGTGGAATACGTTATCGCAAAATGCCAATACTAATGTATACAATATAAGGGAGACCAAGAATATGATGGAAAGCTGTGAATTCTGCAGTGGTAGCCGGGTCCCCAGCAGTTTGGTTCTGCAGTGCTTTCTGTTGCCATATAGAAAGTCTTTTACTCAGTTAGTTCTCTGCATCTGACTATTGTTTATTCTACAGATCTAGCAAGAGACAAGGCAGCTACTGAAAAGGCCATGCTTCCAGAACTGGATGAATATGCTGAAACTGAACAGATCAAAATGGAGACACCGGAGAAACTTTATCTTGACGTATGTATTGGATTCAGATTTTGTGAAGGTCAGGTTGGGTATTGTCTTCTCCCAAATTAATTCTTGTAACATCCTGGCTAATAAAACTATATGGCCAGGTTTCTAAAAATGGTGTACTATTAGGAAAAGTAAAAGGAAAGAAAGAAAAAAACCCCAAAAGTAAAGTTGTAGGGGTATTTCTTCTCTCCAGTGCAGCACGTTTAAAGAATTTACCACTGCTTCCAAAGTTTATTTTGTCCTTTAGGCATAAATCACCTGAAGTTGACCTTTATCTCTGTGATTTCTAAGAGGGCTCTCATTTAAAAAACAGAAATCACAACAAAAAGAATCTAATGGATACATGCGTCCTCGTAGGCAAAATTCAAATGAAATATGCAGTTGAAAATGTAAACTGTTGCAGAAGAAGCATAAGGAAGAAATAGCCACCCAGTCACTGTAAATGTTAGCTAGCAGCATTAGATATTATAAATTCAGTCTCAAAATAGAACTTTTAGGAATATTTCCAAGAAAAGCAGAATGTGCATTATTCAGGTATATAATTAGCAATTTATATTTTTAATACAGTCTTTCTTATTTAAGATTTCTATCTATTGATGCAAACGTTTAAACATGTTTAACCACATTTAACCATGAGGAGGACATGGATGATACCACTGAAAAATACAGCAAATATATGGCACCACAGCACGCTCCTTTGCTCAAACTTTAACACAGTCTAAAAGGAACTCTTCCACATACGTACGTGGACTGGCTTTTCACACATAAAAAGTGTGACTATTCTAATGCTACAGAAGCAAAAACCAAACCCAAATCACACACTAATACACATTTCAGTATTCTATGCTACTTCATTCTCCAAATGCCGTATAGTAATGGAAAGAGCTTCTCCCAACACCCTCCAATACTTACGCTATTGCAGATTTTCCAAGGAGGCTTAGCGCTGACATAGCAGTGAACAGCTGTGATGATGCCAACGGTGAGAAGCTCTGGAGCAGCACCGTCCTCTTTATTCACATCCTGGAGTCCGTAGGTGCTCTCAGTAGTAATATAAGGGAGAAAAGTGGAGGAGGATTTGTAATGCGGTGGTTATGACATCCCTCTATCAAGCAGAAACAAGCCCATGTTGCTGCATATGCCTGGGTGGTGTTTGAACTACATTCTCCGTACCTAAACCAGGATCACTTTTAGCAAGCGACTTTGGATTGATCTGCAAACGCGCCCTGCTGATTGGAACAAGACTAACAGCTTTCCTGTTGACATCAGATTCCACCCACTAGCATTAGTTTCAAATCTTCATTTGTACATTTTTAATGCTATTCTTACAAACCTGTGTGACTTCAGAGTCCCTTTTCCCACTGATTAATCATCTTGTGCTTGTTCTCAGGAACTGCCCGATTTAGAAGATATAGATGTGAGTGAATTTCCCCCAGAAGAGGAAATCTTTGCTCAAAAGGTAAGATTCATATTAATTCTAGTGATGAAGCTTCCCTAAACACATTTACAAATGTTTTGCAAAATGAGGATAATCTAAGTTGTGACATGCTGTTTTGGGAAATACAATCGGTTATGCACTTATGAACTAAAATAGATGTTTCAGGAGATCCTCTCTATCCACTTGTAACTCCTTTTTTAATTTGATTTTTTATATTATTGCATTGCAAAAATAGGAGAATGAAAACCTAAGATCAAGTAATGCAGCAGTTAAATAAAATTAATTTCTTAGTAGCATGTAGTGTTTTAATGAAGATTACTCTTAAAATGTACTTTACCAGTACTAATATGCGGCAAAGGACTGAATAGATAGTACAAATCACCTACTACTGAATAAAATCAGACTTTTCAACTGAAAATGCAGGGAGATTGAAACTCCTCTGCTCCACCTGTGGCTGGTCAGATACAAGCCCACACCAGTGTTGTGCTCGGACTGATCTCCTAGGCAAAAACCTATAAGCAGAAACAGAAGAGGAAAAAGAAAACAACAGAGATTAAAAGCCCAGCTCTAATTCTAGTGCTGATGTAGACTCCTCCTTGCCTTACTGGGGCCAGAGGCAGTACGTGTTTTCACAAGTCCCTCCAAGATAGTGCAAACCTTTCCTACAGTCAGTGTAAGGCCCGGGATTTATTCGCTCTTTTGGCCACAGACTCCTAACAGCGTTGCAAAATGCCTTGGCCAGCAAAGCCTACAATTAAGATAAGGGAACAAAGAGGATTATTGAAGGAGTACGTGTTAGCAGCTCTCACGCTCCAAAGGGTGTTCAGTTCTTAACAAGATGAAGAAGCCCACGCATTGCTGAAATTCGTCTGCTTTTTATGAACTGGTAATAGTTTATGATCAGTTCGTTGCTGGTGCCTGAGAAATAGTTAACCCAAGATTTGTTCACAAAGAAGCAGAGCTATGGGTATGAAGCACATCCCATGTCTTTTGGGAGAACAGCACAGTAAAGCTGACAGCTGTTACGTGGAGCCAGGAGATGGTTACCCACCTTTTAGCTTTTACATCTAGAGTAATATATTTTTAATTGTTTTCTACCTTTATGGCAGGAATGTCACCCAAAGATTGAAATAATTTCTGAAATGACAAATGACAGCGATTCTGCATTAGAGGAAAACAATAAAAGCATGTTTGAGCATTCAGTAGGAGAAGAAATTTCAACAGCAATTTTTTCAAACGTGCGTAAGATACATAAAGAGCATGAAAAGGACCACTTAAGATCTCTTGTTGAAAGCTTCGTTACAGAGCCTGCTAATCCAGACAGATACCCGGAGATCAAAGATGGACAAGCAACCCCCTCAAAACTCTTGATACAAGAGGTTGTCACTGAAGCCAAGGGTAATCTGCTGTTGTCACCCATCTGCGATCGACCAGGTGGCCCAAGCCCATGGGGAGGGGATGGTAAGATTACAGTTACATAATTAACCACAGAGAAAAAAGTGGGTGGCACATTCACAGTGAAAGTTCAGCTCTTGTTGAAAAGGTTTTCAATCCACTGTTAGTTAACAATCACCTCTTTCTTTTATTTATGTGGGAATGCTAATAAATTAGGAATTAAAATGTTATTTTCTGTTTTTCTATACAGAAGTTCTTCCTGAGTTTTATTTAAATAGTTTTTAAAAATTGGGCTCTACATTTCTTTTTCCAGTATTAAAAACCACCAGTGAGTTTCATTTGCCTTTTGCCTTCATGCTTTAACAGGGAACGGCAGTGATGGGGAAATGGCATGCCTGGCTGAGGGTGAAGGATGGCCTCACGAAGCACGAGGTAACAAGGACCCTGAGAGCGAATTAGATTAGATTAAAAAAATACAGACCAAATCCAGAGCACAGTGCCTGGCTGACTGCATGCGGTTATGCTCAAAATGCAGAGTTCAGCACCGGGACCGTTAGTTAAAGCTGATGTAACACACACTGAGGTATAAAAACCCACCACCTTCAGGCAGGGAGAGGCTGCTGCGGTCTCTAGCATCCCACCCTGAGGGCAGAGCCTGTGGCTGCGTCAGCGTGAGAAGAGCCCGCAGCCCTCTGTGACCCGCAGGGAGCCAGTGCCTGTGTCCCCACTGCCAAACCTGCCAGGGGTCTCTTGGCTCCAAGCTCTTTGGCGCAGCTGGCAGCGTTCGCTTCCTTTGAAAGCGAGGGCACTACTGTTTTAACGTTAAATTCCACTCTCTTATGTCATTTTTCCCCTTGCATCCTTCTAGAAATTACTCAGTTAAATGTTTATATCTTTGGGTTTCATTACATACATAATGAAATGTAGTTTCAGTCCATAATGTAACATGTTCCTGTCATTTGAGGTAAATAAAGATTCTACTTGTAGCCAAATATATTTTAACCTGTATCATCTCCTTACAAATGTATGTCATATCACACAGACTTCAATGACAAATGGAGATTGTTTCTTAAGAGGGTATTTTACAGATCTAATATTCATAGACCTTATGATTGTTTATGCAAAAATAGATGCAGAAATAGTGTCTGTGCATGGAAAACACAGTTTTACCTTTTAGGGCAGTCTGCGATGAAACATACACTTAGCTCTGCCATTTTCATCCTTTTTCCCCTGTGAGAAGTGTCTCAAGATCCCAATTTCAAATATAACAGAAAACTAAAGTGGTCAGTAGTGGCAGAAAGACAGCCTTGGTGTAACAAGCTGCCGAAAGGAATTCTTCCATTGGCTTCTCGTTTACATCGCAGCGGTATCTTGTGCCAAAGTGAAAAGGAGGATAACAGCAGGGATGCCCCAGCCAGGTTCTCTCTTTTTCCCTTCCCCTCCACCCCTCCCGGGCCTTCTCCCCTTTCTGAGCTGGAGAACAAAACTGGAGGTGCCGGAGGCTGCTGAGAGCAGCACTTCCTCTGCGACACCACAAAAAGGGTTGGGGGAAACAGACAACTCTTGGCCAATTCTGCTGAGGCTTTAACGGCTCTCATTTGCTTCACATGGACGTGGCTGTGCTAGGCAGGCAGAAAACAATTGTATGCTGTTTAAGCACCACATAAAAGCGTTGGCCTCATCGTCGAGGGCCAATGCTGTTTTTACGGTACAACCACCAAGCGCAGCGGCAGCCGCAGAAGGCAGGCTTTAGGTGACCTCGCCCCACTAATCATACCCAGGTTTAGGTGGATGTCTTTTTTCATATTTCTATAAATCTCTAATAATTTGTAATAAAAAAAATTGAACCGGCCCTGTACATGTGCACATTTAAAGAAAAAAAAAATTACTATGGACTTGTTGAAAAGCTGTATTTCCAAGTAGCTGGGTTTAGGTGCCATCTGGTGGTAAGAGAACCTGTCCTAACCAGAATGCAAAATCATTTTAAGAGCCCTCAGGGGAAACAACACAATTGCTTTAAACTCCAGCAACCTTTGTGAGTGAAAACACACCGGTAAAACCCTTGGCCTCCAGGACAGGGCAGGAGCAGATTTAAAAAAGTAATTCTAAGAGTGAAGTTTGAGTTCTATTATCACTAAAAGCAAGAAAAAAAAAGATTAAAAAAAAGTGAGTCAAGAACTATCGATTCTTTGACTCTGATCCTGATGGTACCTGACATCCCCATACCGCCCAGCGTTTCAGTTTGAAGACCTCAGCTGCTGCCTGAGCTGTGTTTAATCGCCCCATTTTACAGGTCAGATCTCTCCCGTTTAGCGGTGCTGAGCACAGCCACCAGTGGCACCCACGTTATCTCACTGGGGAATGTTCCTGGGGGCTCTTCACTTGAGCAGGACTTGGGAAGGAGGGAAGGAGAAAGGGGTAGGCGAAAGTAGTGAGAAAGATGCCAGAGCAGGACTAAATGAGAAAAAAGAAACATATTTAATTAGTGTTTTCTGTAAAACTTTACAAATGTACAGCATAGTGCAAAAACGCAGTCTCAGCACATCACCTTCAAGTAAAATTAACAATGTAAAAAGCCAAGGAACGCAAACTTGCTTCCTCCCAGGAGCGGCTCCCGAATACTGTTCCTGCCGGTTTCTCTCTCACCGTCAAGCTCCAATCTCGTGGTTACAGCAGAGCAAAAAGCCTAAAGGAAAACCCAAGAACCATCCCGAGCGGCTGCGCGCAGTGGGGGCAATCTGCTGCCGGGCACAAGGAAAACCGGAGCAGCCTGAGAAGATGGTGCTGGGCACCCTGGGTGGTTGAGCTGCACCTTTGCTTGCAAGGAGCTCTGCTGGGATGGCTCATTCTTCAACCCCAACGAGACAATCCAGGAGGACACCAAAGCGTATGTTTGACCCCGAGCGCGTGACAGGCTTCATGAAAACACGGGAAAGCTACTCAGGAGCTTGAAGTTAGGCACGTGCTTAAAGACCTTACTGGGTCAATACATTCAGTGTTAACGAAAAGGCAATCTCGCATGTGAAGGTTCAGAGAAGGATGCAAACCTTCAAGGGGGATAACACACGTGCTGTCAGGTGATAGCAGACAGTTTTCAGTTACCCAGGAGAAAAGAAGAAAAGAGAGTGCAACTCAATGATTTCCCATCGCTGGAAATGACAAAATACGGTGGGAAATGGGCTGATCTGGGTGAACTTTCTAAGCACAAATCCATCAAAAAGGAAAACCTTGTCCATGACACACTCAAGCACATCATCTAAATACCAGGCCAATGGGGGCTACCAGAATATTCCCCTCAGTCCTGAACACAAAACTAGCGCCTGGCATTAATTCTGAAGCGCTCCCAACCTTGCTTCTGCAAAGACGGCACCACCAAGGTGGTGACAGAGCTGCCAGCACACAGTGGTTGGCTGGGAAAAAATGTGCTCAAAAGCAAATATTTCTGAACTAAGTCGTCTGTTCACGTGCTGAAAAATGGATGGAGGGAAGGGCTATGACAGGAAGGTCCATCTGAAACATGCTTATCTTATTAAGGAGAATTCGAGCCTGCATTCCTCTGATCGACTGGCTACATTTTGGGGTGGATGCTGCTTGAGCATTCAAGATGCTCAGATATATGGTTTAGAACCAAGAATTGTCACGGTGATGGAAGCGGTGAGGGAAGCGGGCAGAGCATTTCTTCAGATGATACTGGCCCAGCTTATACCCCTTGTCGAAGCCCGCGGGAGCCCTGAGTTTGAATTTCCTGGGTCTGCCTTACTGCATTTGGGTAGCTTTCCTAAGGAAAAGGAACTCAATTAGAGGATACTGAGATAAATAATACGTTCTCATTAGAACTACAGCATAAAAAAACAAAGCTCTGCTTTGTTGAGAAACTCAGTTGTCAGAAACCACACAGAAAAGGAAGATTAATTCAGCCTTTAGGGGCCGGTCTCAGATGCACAAAGGACAGAAGAAAAATTGGTGGCATGCTGTGGACTAACCCTTCTGCCTCTCTCCTACACCGAGCAGCTGAGGGGCCTTCTAAAAAGGGGATCCCATCAATCAAACTGGTTCATCAGATTTCATACATCAATAAACCAACAGGCACATCTTCAGGGGAAGCAGAACAGGTCAAGGCTAAGGAAAAAAAAAATCATTGGACTGGACATGGAATACTTAGCCAGCAGCAAAGCCCAAAGTGCGCTCTCAGTCCTCTCTGCAAATGGAAAATTGTACCTGCAGAAGAGTCTATCCCTTTATTTTTTTATTTTTAAGCATGGGGTGCCTTGCCCTTATGTTAGAGAAAATAAATTGGGGAAAAAAACCCACAACAAAGAACAAACCCTCTCAATTCTGCACGGGATGTTTTGGGGTCTGTGATGGTCTGCAGCTCCCCTAGGAGCCAGAGACACATTCTGGGAGCTGTCACTCCGAGAACAATCTTCTGCATGCTCTGAGGGATCTTCATTTTCCTGCTCACCCCAGGAGGATAAGGGAGGGGCACAAGTACATCCCAACAACACCAGAAAATGGATAATAGAATATTTTTGGAGCATTGGACTGGCATAAAGAACTATTTTCCTATTTAACAAACAGCATCCAGAAGGGTCAGGCATCTCAGCTAGTCTGTGCTGCCCTCATTAAAATCCAACAGTTTGACATCGCAGACACTAGCCAGGACCACTTTATTTTATGAAGTCCCTGATGTACTTTCAAGCTGCTCTTCTCTTAAATTTTATTAGAAGATTTGAAATTTCTAAAAGCATTTTCAAGAAAAAAAAGCCATCCTGCCAAGTTCTCACTCCCCATCAGAGCAAGCACCAGGAGCAGCATTTTGTTCTAAAATTGTCATCCTGGACAAACACCGAAATCCAGGTGCTGGGAGGGTCATGCAACAGCTACTGACCGTTTCCACCTACTCAAAAAGAAAGGGCACAAAAAGAAACTCTCTTGGGGGTTTCTGAGTCACGTTTGTTTCTTTACATTCAAACCTGCGGATGCTTGGATGGGTGGGAGAGAGATGTTATTTCTTGGAAGCTGAATCACTGGTTGTTGTCAGTTGAAGAGCTCAGGTTTAACGGGATATCCCCTTGGACACCCACAGAGGACAGGTAGGAAGCCATATTTTCAGATGGAACATAAAGCGATGAACTTTCAGGCAAGCTGATAAGGTCGTTGCCAAAGATGGACTGACGATCGACGAGGAACTGCTGGGTGCTTTCCAGAATGACATCTTTCCCTAGGAATGCAAACGGACAACAGAAAGCTCAGTTTCTGGAAGGCAATTTACTGGACTTTACGTGTGTAGAACTGAAGAGTGGCAAATTCCCACGGCAACAGGAGGTGAGGGACCTCACTCCAGGCAAAAACTGCTTGGAAACACTTGAGTCAAACTTGGGCTCACTCAAAAGCCCGTTACAATCAATGGGAGTCTCTGCAGGTGCCAAGCTGGGTTTTGCCCGAATGCTGAGATGCCTCACAAGAAGTGAAAGAGGGATGACCAAGTGGCTGGAGGCACTGAGAAGTGGGTGAGGGCAGCTTCTCTTCTCCTTCACTCAAGAACTGTCTGGTTTTCCTCATCACTGCAGAAGGAGACATCTGCCAGTTGCTCCATTATTCCAGCATCATGCATGGACCAGAAAGGCTTTGCAAACAGGACATGCTCCTCTTGTGCAGTTCAGCCCCAGCCTGCAGAAGGATTCTCTCCAGCGCAGCTAGGCTTTTAATGCCTTTGATGCTCATGTAAGATGCTGAGCTTAAGGTGGAGACTGGAAGTCCCTGAACTACATGCAATACATCAAAACTCTGAGGTGGGGTCAGGTGGCTACAGCACCAAACTAAGGCTCACAAAAGCTTCTCTTTCAGGGCTAGCCCGGTTGACCTGAAAATATCAATATATCACTATTCCAAGACCAGGAAAACACTTCTAGAGTCATATCTATGGTCAATGACACATGCTATCCGAGTCACTGATGGGAAGATCAGCTGGCCGGTTCCCCTGAGGTCTAGTAAAAGGTCTGGAGAAACCAAGACGTAACCTTTGCCTCTGGCTGGTAGCAGCTCTGGGTCACCTCCTCTGCAGCAGGAGCCAGTGGAAACACAGGACCCGTACAGCTCTTGCCACCCCTGCTCCACTTAGATCACCACATTGCTCTCAGGTGGCAATGAAGAGGCAGAGAAAACAGTGGAGACACTGATAGACACGATGTGGACCCAAACGGGAGCAGTGGCAGCTCAATTGCATTTAAGCCTCGGTTTATCCCCCATGCATTTCCCAGTGCTGAGTAACGAGCTTAGCAGTCGTTGTCGGAACATTGCTGACTGACACTCACGAAGGTAAAATAACAAACGTGTTTTGCTCCCTCAGGTGGCAAATAGTCAGTGCTGGATGTTGCGTGTAGGTGCTGACATGTTTAACACCTTAATTACATCCCCGTTTCCAAGTCCCCAAGAGCCGCTGTGTTCCTACCTGGGCAGGCGTTGTTAAACGGGGGGTTGAACCCTTTTGAGGACACCTCAGTTGCATTCTTCTCCAGGTCCACTGTGAGTCGCTGCATCTTGATGCAAAAATATAAACTACAATGTACAATTATACAAAGACAGGGGAGCTTGTTAGAACTAGGCCATTTCTGGAAATAAGTGCTTCATCAATGCTGCACAACATCCGCCAGCAACGCAAGCCGTCCTCCCTGCCCTGCCTCTCCTCCCAGCCACACCTGCACGCCATCAAAATACCCGAAAGCGTGTGCTGAAGGGCAGGTACGCCTGAAGGAGAGGGCAAAGGAAGAGGTAATCCCCTATCGGCACTGGCTAATACAGCGTGAAGCTCACGTCACATGAGGAGGCCAGGTGTCACTGTGGCTGTCCCTGCCCGGCTGCCATACAGAGCAAACCCACACTCCTCTGCAGCCGGCAACAAACACGGAAGGAATTTTCTTTCCATTTGCCTATGACTGTCTTTAAAGTTAAACTAGCTTTTGCTTGCACAGTGCTTCCCAGTGCGGAGCTGCTGCAGGTATTGCTTCCAGGCTTCTCTATGCTCAAGAGTTTGCGCAGGACAAGCCAGCCCAAGGGCAGGCTGCAGCAGCTGCTGGGAAAGTCAGCGGTCTTGGGGACCAAGCTATTGAACGTTGCAGCTCCCCCTGGTCTTTCCTCTCATGCCATCCTTTTTAAAAGAGACCGCCCCTTGCTTCCAAGGCTTGCTAATGTTAGCCGTCTCTTCAGAGACTCTCCTTCCTAACACTCAAAAGGATAGTGACATCATGAGGAAGGCTTAGAGACCTTTCACACTTCATTAGAATAGATTACGCTTCGCTGGCACGTCTGTAGAGATTCAGAACCAGCCAAGTCTTTATCCGGCCTGGCTGGCAGTGAGGGCTCTGAAAACTCACCCTCTATCAAGCAGGAAAAAGTCATGAAACTCACTTTTCCTTCACTGTTTATTAAATCAGCGTATGCACTTCAGAAATGCCTGTGTCACTGCCAACTCCAAACAAATACTGCCAAACTGAATTTCTCCTTATTTCTTCTGCACGGCTACGCGTGAACCTTCATTCTAATTGTGTGTGGTTTCAGGGATGGCTGCACTTTATAAAGGCATATTTTTTAAAGGGCTTTGGCACAAAGACACTTTATGGATCTATGGTATTAGTGGGAAGTGACATTCACACCATTGGAGCGGCCAGTTTTGATCAGAGACTCCAGGACATCAGACAAGCTCTGGCTGAGGGGGAGAGACAGGTCAGCAGTGTAAGATAACGCTCCCAGCCTGCCCTCAGGAGATGTTGAGCTTTCCCGCACCCTTCCCTCTGGCTATAAAATAACTAAGCGTTCTTCAGTTATGCACAAGNTTATTATTATTTATTATCGTCATCATCATCATATCTCAGAAATACACATCTCTTACCGGGGACAGACTGGCTTCCATTTCAGTCAAATTCCACTCGCTCAAAGATAAATTGGGATTAAAGACCTGTTGGGAGGAAAATACAATTAGGTTTCAGAAAGGTGCAATAGGTTGGAGGTGCTCGTATCCTCAGCTGTCTGCGGAGGTGCCGGGGAGCAGTGCCTGCCTGCACCCCAGCTGCTCTGGCATGTCACCCAGAGCTCCAGGCTGGGGTTTGCTGGTTTGTAGCTGGGCCAGACCAGCAAGAGCTGCGTCGGGGACACCCGTACTGATCTGCCCGCCTTGCTGCCTGCCACTGGAGGGGTGGCACAGACACCCAGTGCCACAGTCATGCCGTAAACCAGGGCAGCTTTTGTGTCACCGCACACACAGGTCAGAGCCCTTTTTTTTGCTGCTCTTGGGGCCTAGGACGCTTCCGGAGTCACATGGATTTTTAAAAGCCTTCCAAAACCCAGTAGCAGAGGGCAGATTCCTGCTGCATCAATGCCCCACTGGCAATTTCTTGAGAAGTCTGAGCAATGTGGGCAAAGGAGCTGTTGATCGGGGGTAGAGTTTTATGATTCATTCTCACTCTTGTGACGTTCAGTGGCACAGAGAGAGAAAAGTGGGTCAGTGACAGGAAAACCCCTCCTAATGAGAAAGAAGAAACAGAAACCAATGGGGCCAGCGACAGAGCAGGCCATCAGAAAAGCTTTCCATAAAGTCAAAATCAATCATAGGCTCTTAGGAACAAACATAGACATAGAAACTGGCTTTAAGAGAATAAGATTAATATTTTTTAATGATTTTTCATTCCTGTTTATCCATGCAAGTTTATCATGTGCCTGCATCTGAAGCACCTCCTCAAGGGAGCATATCTTTGACATACAGATTCTCTTGCTACGTAGAGTTATTTTATTACTGGCAAAACCCTCTCATATACTGACTCTATGTACAAGGAGAGAGTGAAAGAAACAAACCTTCATATTGCTGCATATATACTTAAGAAAAAAGTATTTCTAAAGAAAAGTGACCTGAGAACTGCAAACAGATCACCATCTCAGCAGGGAGAGAATTCAACATCACCTACACTGCCCAGAACATGAGGAAAAGGGGAAGGTAGTAGAGCTAAACACAATCTAGGAGTATCTAAGGTGCAGAATATGCAGAAAATAAAGTAACCCACCCAGAGAAATTACCCAACTAGCTAGAGAGTTGTATTAAATCTATTTTATCTATATGTAACTAGGTTTCATGATGATGTCTTTACCAATTTGTGCTCCTAGAAGTTCAAATATGTGTATTTTCCAAAGAAATGTAAAAAAGCGTCATTTAAAGTCTGAAATCCTGCCAGCTCCTATGAGCAGGTCAAACCAGAGCTGCGACTCTGCTGGCAGCATATGACAGACAAGGTGCCACACGAGACCAAGCCACAGGGTCCATCTGATTTCCAGTCCTAAGGTACCGCTGGGAACTTCACAACTGTTCCCTGCAGCTGCCCCCGGGGGGGCCCGACACTCACATCCAGGAGGCTGGCGGGCTCCAGGCCGTACTGCTGGCTCCGCAGCAGCAGCTGCAGCCCTTCCAAGCTCCAGTCCGTGCCCTCCAACGGGTCTGAAATATCTGTTCTGAGAAAAGACAAGAGGAAAACATGGCCATGAATGAGACTTGCATAGACACATACAGAAAGCAGGACTGAACAGCCCTTTGACATGAGGTTTATGCTGAAATCTCACTTAGAAAACCACGAGCCCACTGTCAGCCTGGGTTTATGCCATATCACTTGGGCTGATCCCAGAAGTACTACCCAGCAGAGCACAGAGGGGACTGGGGAGACTACTCCCCTCTTGGGTGACATGTGGGGTTTAGGGATGGACAGTCTGTGCACATCTCTTCAAGACTGGGAAAATTAAAGCTTTCCTTAGAAGAAATCCTTCTAGAGAGGCACTTGGGATCCAGAATAGGCTGCATTACCATCCTCCTGGGTCCAAGAAGCCTGAATTATGATTCACTAATGTTAACAGTAATTAAAGTTTTTTAAAGGAGTGACTTTTAATGTCACCTGCAGGCTGCATTTATAGGCATTCAGCTAAAGGAGCAACTGTGACACCCTGCTGCGTTTAACTACCCCAAAAAGCTAGAAAAATTTCTCTTAAAATCCAGAGTCTTTAAAAAAGGATGGTTTTTCTTCTAATAAAATGTTTTGAAGTAGCTGGTGGGGTTAAGAGGGAAGAATTTAGTTCTCTGTAAGAACCCAAAGGAAAATAAAAGCCTTTCTGATAAGTCTATTGTGGGTTTTCCTCCCTCAGTTGTTCTCACATTGCTGCCGTTGCCATAAAAAGTGAACTCTGCAATTAACCTCTACTTCATCCCCCAAGCTGCAACGTGCTTTCCTGCTGCTGGAGAAGCCTGCCGCACACTCACCCCTAACGCTGGTGCTGTTGGGATGCCCGTCTCACACCATGCCAGACCAGCTCCAAAAGCGGCTCCCCCAGATCGCCCTGTGGCTGAGCTGAATGACGCTGTGCTGACCCCCCCTTGCAAGAGGACATCATTCTCTGGGTGACTGTCACATGCGGGATACTTGTGTGCCCTGGCTTCAAAATAATGAAGCCTCCATCCCTTTGCATCAGACTTCTGCACTCAGTGAACACAAACTCCCAGCTCTCCATCCCTGTGAGTGACCTCACTTACTATTTCATGACTTTAAGGCACAATTTTTATCTTTTATAGGCTTTTACAAGGCCTTGCTTTGGACTGCCTAGCGTTTTACTGAGCCCCTCCAGTTCAAGGGGACAAGCACAGCAACGCAGCTAAGCTTCGTGGGTTTTCACCCTTAGGCAGAGATGGGGAAGCCGAGATCTCTTGCAGTATCAGCTCCCTGGTACCTCCCCAGAAACGTGTGGCCCATGTGATGGTGCCAATGTGACTGGCTGCCCCCTGAAGACACCTAGCACTGACTCAGGAAAGTCACCTTGGAAAGGTGGTAGGAGGAGATGCAAAGGGAGAAGAGACTAACAAAAAAAGTCTATTTGACTTCACAGCACAGGAGAGGAAAAGAAAGGGGGCAAATTATTTCCTTCTCAAGCCCAAGCCTGGGCCTGATAAACACTTTGCTGCCTTACCAAATATTTGCCCTACAGAGGTTGTACCTTCAGAGGTGCAGAGGTTATGATGATGATGGACTGTCATCTTCCATCACCGTCTGCATATTGGCACACAAGTGACTTATTCACTGCCCAGAAAGACCAGTGACAAATATTTCCTTATGACTTTATCTAACTGAAGACTCAATAAAACAAATGACAGAGGGCACAGAAGCTACTGGAGGCGTAGTGCTGTCCAGTGGCCAGCAAGTCTGCAGACATGGATGCTGGTCTGGGCTCCAGCTTTCACTTGGACCTTGGGCAAATCCCTCTCACTGCAAAAAGCCTCTTCCCGCTCCCATGGCTCTGATGCACGTGCTCTGACAGCTCTTCCTCTGTTGGTTCCTTCAAGCAAGTCATTCACAGACCCCCCACCCCTGTGAACTGTCCCCGGGGCTCAAAGGGTCCTCTAAGCAGGTGCCACAGGTACAGGATGGAGGTCACCAGGCTGTATTAGGTGACTTAAAGCCAGCTCCCTTTCTCCCCAGCTAACGGAAGAGAGGGCCATGAAACATGCAGTGGCCGCAGCTCTCCCTTGCTCCCCTCACCTGTCCAGCAATGCCCTTCTGCCTCTTCTCTCAGATGGTTGTGAGGTCCCTGGTGGGGCTGCACCACAGCTCCCTTTGCCTTCCAAAACAGACTGAACCATGGCAACTGGGAGCACAGGGGGCTCAGAGCAAGCCCGGCAGCCTGGCAGGGGGACATCAGGCTCAGTGGGGCCTTTCACTCCAGGGCTGACCGGCTCTTCCTTGATCAGCATGAGGCATTTCTCTCTGCATCAGAGACAATAGTTAGTACCACACACACATCTGCTCCACAAAGGCCTCGCACTACTGGGAAGGGCAATAGCACAAGGGCTTGCTTCCACTTCCCATCAAACTGCCCCACAGAATCTTTCCATTCTCCCAGACTGGCAAAAGAAACCAGCAGCCTTATTGTCTTTTCAGCAAGCTCCAGAAACATGCTCAGCTGGAATAGCTTCAGTCACTTCATCAGTCATAGCTATAATGAATTCGCCCCATTCAATTGTTTTGCAAATACGGAAAACACCCTTCCATGTGTTCATTATTCCTGAGATGAGCATTAGGCTTGAGACAGGTTAAAGGGTCACTAGGCTAGAGAGGTTCCCCTGAAACAGAAAAGCCTCCACCCTAGAGATAGGAATGGGATCAGTTAGACCTGAAGTTAGGATTGGACCAGCAAGCACTCAAGAGATCCCAGTGACACAGGTGGGATCTTGTGGCCCTGCAGGATTTGGAAGAGAAGCTGACAGTCCCAGTCAGATGTTTCACTTGTTTGGAAGCAGAGGTTTGCCTTTTTCCAATGGTACAGAGGCACTCCACATTATTGCCCAGAGCAGCTGTGGCTGCCCCATCCCTGGAGGTGTTCAAGGCCAGGCTGGACGGGGCTTGGAGCAACCTGGTCTGGTGGGAGGTGTCTCTTCCCAGGGCAGGGGGTGGCACTGGATGATCTTTAAGGTCCCTTCCAACCTAAACTATTCTATGACTCTATGGTTCCTAGATGGACATGTGTCATTGAAGTTTTGAATAGTAGCATTTTGTATGTAAAAATCTGCTCTGAACTACTTATAGGAGACTTTACAGCTCTCTCTGAAACTGCACAACTGCAGTCAAAGTGACAGAGGCATGTACAACAACAGGCTCAGGGCATGGAAAGCCACACTGAAAAAACATTATCTTAGAACACTTAGAGACTAGCTTTGCTGCAAGAAAACACACGAGCACGTCATACATATGGGATGGTATGTGACACTCCAAAATCCTCCTCTGCATTCCTTTCAGATTGTCTTCTCATCTCATGAATCCCAGCTCCCACCAGAAGCTCATGTTGATTTAGGAAACACCACACTCCTGAACTCATTAGGCCTGTGGCTGGCTCACATTCTTAAGTCATGCAGACACAGCACAGATCAGAGGCCACCAGATGGCACTCGGTAATTAGTAGAAATAAGCAACTTAACTTGAAGGTTATATTAAAACTTTTCTGCTTCAGAAATGGCTTCCAGATTGTTTGTTTGGGCTTGTTGGTTTATTTATTTATTTAATCTGGAGGTCTTTACGTGCTTCTAGCTGATTTTATGCCTATGGTTTCAATTAATAGGCAGATTTACAGGCAACTTCTAGAGTATAACTGCCTTGCCTATACACTTGAGAAACTGTTTCCATGATTCATCTGTCTACTTACTTTCCACTGACTTAGCTGTAGCTCTTCTGCTACCAGCCCTAAATACGCTGCATGGCTGTGGCAGGAAGAGATAAGCATTAAAATACCTCTGTATTCAGTTCTTGAGCTACTGGAACCTTTTCACAGAAAAGTTGTCAAACATCGGAAGTTGTTGTGATGCAACCTTTCTGTTCTCATTAGCAGAAAGATGTACAGTTTGATTCTGCTTCTTATTTGTCAAAGCCAAAAGGAAACTTCCTTTCTGTCTTTCTCAACAAACTCAACAAGTATTAGCATCTCATTATTTGATAAAGTCTGAGACGGCCCCTGTCTTGAGAACAAAATATAGAGAAATGTGGAATACTTCTCAAAGAGGTGAGTGGAAATTCTCAGCATGAAACTCATTACTTTGTTTCAAAAGTTATGCTGTTATTATCCCTCCCGAATTCTGAAAATCTGACCCACATTGCAAACTGGAAAAAAATATTCCAGCCCACCATCTCTATAGAGATTTGTGAATCAGACAGAAACTTTGGTAAAATTACAGCTAGGAAAGAAAAACTCTTTTGAAGTTATGCAGTCCATACCCAACTCTTTCTGTTTTTAATCACAAAGATGTTTACCTGTCATTTTCCAGAGGGGATTGCATATTTATTGTGTTGGAAGGCGATGCCTCAGTAATGTCAGATATGATGGGTCCTCCAGCAATTGCAGGGCTGTTTAAGCAAGAGGCAGGTTCTGTTGATGGCTAAGAGGAAAGCAAAAATGATACAGATTTATCTTTCTGAGGACCAGAACAAGTCCAAGGTCCTATCTGAGATAGTCAGGGTTTATTCACTGTGCCTTTGAGTCCCCCTTGTACGGAAACCAAGGAAGCTTTTACCTCCTATGCAACATTACCATTTCCTCTGGTCTTTCCTCCAACCATGCAGAGGTGCGGGTGTAAAATAAGCACTGTGACTCAAGTGTCAGCTACTGAGAGGTTTTACCATGTCTGACATATTGCCTAGACTGCTTAGCTTCCTCTGGAGGGAAAGATCCAACACAGCCCAACACGGGAGTACGGGTCTCTCGTGCCAGCTCAAGTACTTTAACTGCACAAGTGTCTGGTGTCTGCTTTAGTGGGTTACACTGGCGGGGATCCTTCAGTGACAGCAAAAACCTGGCTCTGGTCAGAAACACCAGAGTACCCACTTCTAGATCATGCTTCTTCCTCTCCGCCCTTGAGGTGAGCCAGCCTGGGGTAACAGCATGGAGAGTTTGGTGTGCGGGGTCTGCCTTTCCCTCCCACAACCCACGGCCTCCCACGTGAACACGACAGCACGAGCGTGTGCAAACACGCGCCCCTCCCTGGAACAGGGGAGCTGAAGAAATAATAATGTCACTCAGCTTTGCAAACCTCTTCTTCGCTGCCACACTCTTGCCAAACTGCCCACTCTGTAATCTGTATCATCGCTTCAAACATTCCTCCACCCTGGCCAAAGAAATCCCACAAAGCTCAGAGGCTGGCGTAAACCTACCGACTGTATGAAATAGGGGTCATGGAGGGGGTCCGTAGACAAATGTCGGCTGACCTTGGACACTTGTGGAGCTGTGATCCCGTTGTCAAGCATCAGAGGTCTGTGAAGAGAAACGGGTTTGTTTCTCCAGCACATACTGACTGGATCCTGGTTGCTCATACAAGGAATGTCTCTCAGCCGAGGGTTGTTTTTCCCTGGGTACTCTCTTTTTCCTCTGCTGTAAGGTACTTTCTTGTCCAGTGTTACGGACAAGGAAGGGAAACAACGGTTTTGGAGGAGGTCACCATTAAAAGAGGGCATTAGCCCTACAGAGAAGGGATGATCTGGGTTTTCCAGATTTTATTCGAAAGATGCAAGTAAAAATCACAATTTCAATGCATATTTTGAATTGAACAAATTCCATCCGTATTTTCTTCTAACTGCTAGTGGTTTCAAGCTCTAGGCTGGGTCCTCAGCTTGTTTAACGGGAGGTAGTTACGCTGAAATTATTAGTGCAATACCGGGAATCTGGCCTTGTTACCAGCTCCCTCATGCCCAGGGCTTCTTTGGCAAAGCTCCATCTCTGTACATAGCGTTGCATAGAAGGAACCTGTGACGCCCCCTAAAGTAATAAAACGGGGGGAGACACAAAGCAAAGCAGAGCCTAAAGTCATTGCATACAGGCTTTTAAAAAATGACTGACAGGCTTTTACAGGTGGCCACTGACGGCAAGAAGTTGTTCTGCACGCTGGGTCCTGTAGCAGGAGTGCTTTATGTAAATGATTACTAAATGATTGAAACCTAGAGAAAATGAGAAGAAGCCTCAAAATGGCACTGCCTTTGCTTCATGAAACTCCCTGGGTTTTGTGATACAGTCTCAAAGAAGCTGGGAATGGGTATATTTTGCTACACAACCACTATTGTTAATGCTGTGATGATCCTACAAAACTGCCTAGCAAATCCCTCTTCTCCTGCCACCATCCCGCAGTCCAGAAAAGCATCTTCAGTCTTTATCTGGAAGACAGTGATTTGGCTGAGGGCACCAGGGAAAGCCAACAGTTTTTTGCACAGTAACATCTGACAGGCTTGACAAAAGGTAATTCCTACCTCCCTTCATCCTATAGACACTGGAGCAGGATATGCTGTGAGAAATTATGGGTTTGCTCGGACTCCAATCAGATCCCACAGTGAAGGGCATTATGCAGCACAACACAGTGACCATGGTGCTCGAGATCTCAGTGTTGTCTAACAGCTTGTTTAACTGCCTTTTCTATTCTATGACATTAACTAAAGGCACAGAATAAAAAAGAACATTTGAATCGCCCTGACATGGACCTTGTTATGGCATAAGCTACCCTTCAGTACACACCAAGATATCATAGCTAGCCCTGCAACAATTATGAATTTGTAAGTGTCCAGCTCTCTGCTCAAAGAGCCACAAATGAACCTCCCCATCCAACATTTCTTATCAAAGTAACTTTGGCGTCTAACTCATCTAACAGCCTCCCAGGTCAGACACGCCTGTGGGACCTACAGACCGGTCCACACCTACCCAGAGCCCACAGTCAGCATGTGGGTCTGCACCAACAGTTGCTCCAGGCTGTACACTATGCTTCCCTGCAGGCATTTAAAAGACAGGCAGGTGAAGAAAACCATGAAGGATAGAAGGGCAGATATAGAAGCTCACAAGAGCTGAGGTTCCTTGAACAAAGACCTTCATGTTTCCAAGGAAGCAGAAACTCAAATTAACATGCACAACACTGTGCAAACTGCAGCTGGGCTATATCACTGTGGTCCCTCTTCATAAGGAGGCCAACACAGATGCTGTGCAGACAGTTCTGTGCTCTTCTGCCCCTATCAGCACAGGTTCTCGCTAATGATTTGCTTTTTGAAAAAGCAGTAGTCTAAGACAACATTTCTTGGTCTGCAAAGCTTCTAGAGGTAGGGCATGGCCCTGACCGTGGAAATCAGAGATCAGCTGTGGTATTTCCTTTCTCTGCTTCCCCACTCCACTGGAGGAAAATTTCCCCACTCATGAACCTCAGGAACTCAGAGCAGCTGATATTCTTCCCTTGAGTCCTTTTCTTTGTTAACATTCTCTGTGCAGTGTTTCCCAGAGGCTCAGTAGAGAGGGTAGGCAGAGGTAAGAGTACCCAGCTCGCTTGTACAGATTATGGGCTCCTTTGTTCAATCCTGTGTTTCCTTTACAATCCTCACACGAAGAGTCAGCCAAGAACAAGGACACTGACTAAAACAAAATCAAGCCCTTGAGCAGCCATTCTTGGGAAGTCTGGCTCCTTTCTCCGAGGCATGGAGAAGTTTCTGAGTTGCCAAAGGCCACAAGGTAATAAAGGTAGGAATGGGAGGCAGGTCCCTGCCCTCAGCCTAAGCCACAAAGGCAAATTCCTCTCAGTAGCCCCTCTCCCCTCTTTAGATCACAAGCATGACAGAGCAAGAAATGCATGGCTGCTCTCCTGGAAGGCACTAAGCTTCCTAATTCAAGCTCCTCTATTCATTTGCCTTGGAAAGCTTATTTATGACTCTAAAGATAGCCCTTAGCTAAAATCTTTCTCTGCCTTCCTCTCTGTAAGGCTGGCAGGTTACATGCCACCCAACCCGTGTTGGATACACAACCCGTACAGTGACTGTGCGTCAAACTAAAGGTGTCTGTGGGCTGGCTGGGCCCAGCCCCGCTCCCACTGATGACAAGTGGCAAACCCATGACCTGTAGGACCAGCAGCAGGGTCCTGCCCTTTACCCTCCCTCTAGTTAGTGTTCCCATCTCCCATTGCGCTCTGTGTTCCCCAAATAAAGGTCACGAGCTGACACGGTGCTTCTCTAAAGACCACTGAATGGGGCATGTCAGCAGGTCTGACTCGGCAGTTCAGCCCATTCATTTCCCATCACCATGGTGCCCTGGTCCGGTGACCGCCCGCCTGGGTGAGCTGAGCTTGTGTTTTTAGTGAGGGGGCAGCATTATGCACCCGTGAGCGTGCGCGCACCACACAAGGGTACTTACAGCTTCCTCTTTATCCCAGTGCTGCTGGGGCTCGATTGGAGCTGGCCAAACAGAAACTGAATCAGCTGTCAGGAGAGATCAAAATCCGGTGTTAATCAGCAGAGTGATTCAGCACTCCCTGCTCTCACAGCCGTTCTTCTCTCACACATTCCTCCCTCCCGACACTGCCCCAAAGTTGGGAGCAGCCATGAAATATGGGAGCCAAATTGCATGAGACTTTGGAGCCCGAAACCAAACTAAGCTTTCCAAGAACTCAAACGACCTGCCTAGCTTTCAAGAAACACAGCCAAGTGCCTGCTTTGTGCCAAGGCTGCTTTCTCTCACATGCTCAGAGCTTTCTCTCTCCGCTTCTGTGCGTGCAGAACTCCAGGTAGCCCTATTAGGCTTGGGAACCTGCCTGTGAAGTACACAGGCAAACATTCCTAGGCCTGGAGTTAGACTTGACCTCCGTAAAAGTCTTTAGAGACCTTTATGAGAGGCTCTGACGCAGACTTTGCAAGGCAAAGAGGCAATCCCCTAGGGGAGACCCTGGATGGAGGTCTTAGCTCTTTCAGTTGAGTTTTTCAGCCCTGTGAAATTCAGTGTTGATAAAACAGGACACTCAAAATGACGCAGGATGGCTCTGGAGAGGAATCGCTGAGCAACGTATTCCCAAGTCAGCTTGAGCTTAATGCTCTGCTTTGACCTCCAAACAAAGAGAGCATTATTATTATTTTATATCACAGCTGTCTCTTCCCCATTGCTCAATATAACAAAATGGAGTTGCATAAATGCCCCTACAATGAGTGGTGGGGCTGGTCCAGCCTCAGAGCCGGAGGAAGGTTTGATAGCCTCGTGCATTTCTACCCAGTCCTATGACTGTGATGCCACGTGAGGGTCAGAGCCTGGCTCTCGGGGGGACTGGGAAATGTGATGTGCTCAGTCACTCAGCACCATCTGGGAATCACTGGAGAGGCCTTTTCTAGTACTGGTCATGCTAGATTTTAAGGGATATGGCTCCACAGTGCTCCTTCAGTCTGAAAGGTTGTACAGCAATTCCTCAACCATACCAGCAACCCCAGAAAATGTAACAGTCGCTGGAGGTCCCCAGTGGGGGAATGGCTAGCCAATTCTGCTGTATGCAGCTTCAGTGCTGGCAGGAGGGAAGCTCCTCTCTTGTACAAAGGAAAAAGGAAAGATTTGGGAAGCCCAAAGGCATAGGTACAACCAGAACACAGCCAATACAGGGCAATCGGCAAGAGCTGTGCTCTCTTGCTCAGGACTTCAACAGAAAAGTGGTTTCTAACATCACAGCAAAGGAAGTTTAAACCTTTTGTTTGGGGGCATAATCTATGTTTTCTTAATGACCACTTTCCATAGGACATGTAAGAACATCACACAATTTGAAAGACAGGGAAAATAAGTATACGGTGTTATCAGAGTGTGGAGAAGATTATGGGACAAGAAAAAAAAAATAATCTGAGGAGGACATACACCATGCAGTACAAGTGAGTTTGGAGTTTAGATGACCACTACCTTGTTGATCACTTTCTGTTGCTGTGAGTGGTTCTGTCGGAGAGAAACGACTTCCCGCCAAAGAACTTCATTTTGCCTGAAAGTGAAACAGAAACTTTCCCTGAGCACAGTAACATCCCAACAGCTCACGGTGCTGCCATGATGCACAGCAGACCCAACTGCCCAAAGCCTGTCTCGCTCTGGGGCTCTTGCAGTGCTTGGCTCTTTTTGGGCATCCCAAACCGGGTCACACAATTGCTTTCCTTACTTTTCCTCGACCTCAAAAGAACTACAGACCGAAGCAGGGAGGAAAAACAAATACGGAGAAGCCAACATCTGTAGGGGAGGGCAACAGGAAGACATGTATTTAGTTTTTGTGGAACATTTGGGCCAAACTCAGAATTTCAGCAAGGCCTGATTTGTGACTTTGAATGATTTGGATCACCAAGGCTGTTCTTCCTGTGGGAGCCAAGAAAGCCCAACCTCTCCGCAACCGCCCCCAAAGACCAAGAGACAGAGATCCTGTGTATTCTGCCTGCTGAAACTTCATACATGTGGTGGTACAAAGGCATGTTTGGGAGTGACTGGAGCAGCTAAAGGGATGCTTCTGCATCTGAGAGCCTTGAACTAGGAGAACTGTAATGGTTTCGTCAAAGGGTGTCACTGATTTCATGCAGCACAGACCCTGTGGCCAGCTTGCAATTGCACAGGGCATATTTATTTTCTATCTGCAAATGCAGCACACAGGGGAGTTTACAGGCTTCCTTGAACAGTAAGCCCCAGAAAGCAGGATGGGGAGATGCTGAGTTTATTTACTGTGCTGCCTCCAAACCTGGATGCCAAGCAAGTCCAGGCAGCAAACGGCTTTGCCAGTCAATTTATCTCAAGAGTATATGGATGTAGCAAAACCAACAGGCCAGCAAAACCTATCATGCAAGTGAAATTTATAGATGCTTTTGCTTTTTAGTCTTTCTAGTGTGGATTGATGCTGGAACTGGGAAGATAAGGTCCAAGGCTCAAAAGAGCACAGTAGCTGCCCGAATATAGCAGTTTGTACAGAAAGAATCTCTGCAGGAAACTTTCTGTACTGGTACCGACAGGATTTTTAGCAAAGCAGCTTTCCTTAGTCTGACAGCTTGTGCTGGAGTTATGTCCTAATGGTTCTTCATCAGAGTAAATGTCTTAACATGATTTCAGCCTGGGATTTCTGGTCTGTCTTAGTTTATAAAAATTGTATTACTTTCATTGGTTGAATGCAATTTTGCCTTTTGCCAGATGAAGGAAGGGAGCAAGCTAATGAAAAGGGAGAATAAACTAAAAGCAAGGCCGAATCATCAATACTGGAATTCCTTAAAAATTAAATAAGATACAAGCCTAGAAACTCTTTTGTTGCCACTGTACCTGGATTTCATGGTGTGATTTCAAGCATGTGTTAAGTGTGGGAGTCATTAAAAATTGAGGTAGCATAAAAATATTTATCTGTTGCATGTAAGGTGCTGGGCTGGAATGAAGTTTCCCAGTATATGGTGTTCTCTCAGGGCCCAGGATGCCAGTGTCATCTGGTGGTGTACGAATATCAACTTTCACTATAAAAGAAGGGGTTTGGGTCTTTTTCATTATTCAAGTGCTTTTTAAACAAAGTTCTCTGCAAGGATTAAAATTCTGGAGGCAAATAAAAACCTCTCCAAGTACGTGATTTATAAAACCATATCCATTTCCTAAATTCCTAGTGCCCATGTCTGACCCAGAAAATCCCAGTCTCAGACAGCTGGAGGTCAGGCAGCCACATGCAAGCAGCATCGCATTTGCTTCGTTTGCTCTTATACAACAGTTTTGGCCATGTCAGACATTACAGCAGTTCTTGTGCTCTTATATACTTTAGGACAGTCATGTATTTTGAAGGTGGAGGACGAGAGAGATTATTTTTTTTTTTTTGAGAGTTGGAGTGGGCACCGCCACATTTCTGCCAAGGACTTTTCTAGGTGTGATAAAGAGTTACATCTCTTTTTACCATAATTTCTATCTGGAGGAAATACTGTTATCTGACCTAAGTCTCCAGGTTATACACGTACTTCCTGCACGGCCCCTGCTGTGCTTCCCCCATCTCTAAAGGGAAAATAGAGACGAAGAGCACAGGTCCACCTTTCACAGAAGACAGAGAGGCTGAGTACTAATTCATTTTGTAGATAATGGGGTCTGCATAGAAATCCTACATGTTGTCCTCTCAACAGATCTAGTTCCTATGATCAGTCCCTGGCTCAGCAGGTGCTCCCTGGGAAGGAGGTGTGTAAGGTTCCTCCTTTCAAACATTCACCAAGTTCAACAACTCTCGAGAAGCAAATGCCCGTAATAAGCAGCCTGAGAAGGATTCAACTCACTGCTTCATGTCCTGCACTTGACACTCCATGTTCTCCTGCTGACTCCTCAGTATCTGTACCTCGTATAGCAACCTGCTGAGGTCCTCCTGGCGCATCTTGGTCTCCTCACTTTTCACTACCGACACCTGAGGAATTAAAATCAAAGATGGATTTTACCAACACAAGAAGGACATAGAGAGACAGAGTCATTGCCGTGGCTCAGGTGCCGGGCTCTGACATGCAGAAATACCAGGACAGGCGATGTATGCACAAGAGTCTGAACTATCCTTAGGGTATTACTGCAAGAGTCAAAGGGATAAAACAGAGCAAAGAGCAGGAAAAATCGTTTCCTACAGAGGGTCTGTTGGCAGCAGGACAATCTCCACTAGAGTGGGGGCTTATTTCAAATCAGCTTAGGGAAAAAGAAAAAAAAAGGTATTTTGAGGAACAGGGTGGAATTGAACTAGGTTATTTGATTAATTCTTTCTACTTTAACTACAGAGAGACCAAATCCAGCCTCATGTTTTACAGGAATGTGCCCGAGGAACTGCTTTAAATTGATATATTATGCTTGGGTTTCCAGAAGGCTTTTGTTGAAGTCAATACGCTAATTGAGTAAGAGAACAGCCCTTTTAGGACACCAATAAGAGGTTAAAAGACAGCAAACAGAAGGTAGGAGTAGGTTATTGCTTCTATAATGACAGGAGATGACTGTTGGGAGATCCAGTAGGAGCTACGCTGTACTTATCTAGAAAAGCGGGTAATGATTCAAAAGCAGAGGGGTGCGAAGCAGGCCTGGTCGTGTGGCACTACACGAAGGTCTCATGATACTGAGCAACAGAGCAAACATACACAGACAAAACTCTGATGGAAGCCAAGCCCTGCACGCCAAGGACCCCTGCCCCAACCGTACATGCGTATGGAGAGGACAGAAACTAGAGCACAAGGCGATATGGGGTTATGCTGAGCGGTCTATAGCACGGCGGACCGTGGTCTGAAAGCAAAGAAGCATTTTGAGGAGTTATCAAGAGAGAGCGCAGCTGTGGTAGAAACCCTCGCAATGACCATGGAGTGCTGTCCTGCTCAATCCGCCCCAGAAAAGGGATGTGGGAGGGTTAGAAAGGCCCAGGAGGGTATCCTGCTCCGGCAGAAATGAGGTACTTGCCGCTCGAGATGCCTGAGGGACAGGACACAAGTATTCACCACTACTCTCCTAGCAGAAGGCCCGGGGGAAGCACATTAAATAAAGAGACAAGAGGTTTAAAGCAAACCACGAGAGCTACACCTCCACAGAGACCATTACTTAAGCTGTGAGGCACGCTGTTGAGGGATGTTTGGAACAAGCACCAGGTAGTGCTCCGCAGCAGCAGCGTGGAACCTTCTGGAACCAGGGTTTGCCTCCCCTCAGCCGTCCCCCCTGGGGGGCTCACTGGGGGCCCTGCCGAGGCCCTGCCGCCATGTGTATCCCCCCTCAGACCCCCTCACCTTCCTCTTGATGTGCTCCAGGAGGTGCTCGTGGCCCTGCAGGAAGCAGAGGTGCTGGAACTCGGTGTCGTCCCGCTCGGGCTTGACGAGACCCCCCTGCTCGATGTTCACCACCTTCCTGAAGCCGTCTGCGTGGAGAGGGCGCGGGTGAGGGGCCCACAGGCACGGGCCTTCCCCCTTGCCTCCCAGCACTGTCACTTTTGAGGACATTTCTATTCACTCCCCTCTCGTTTTGAGCTGCTCCAGTGCTCAAGGCCACAGCTGTGCCCCCTCCCTGGGGCTGGGCAAGTTTTTGGGCCACATCTACAAGAAATCTGGCGGCACAAGGGAGAGTGCTGTGCATCCCAACAGCCACCCCTGCCGCTGGGCCACGCCATGAAAGCCTCACTGGCAATGCCTTGGCCAGGAGCTGAAATGCCTGCTCTTAGGAAATCTCTGGTTTGATTTGGGAGCCAAAGGGATTCAGGGGAAGGTTTTTCAAAAGGCACAGACCAGCACCGCATGCCACTTTTGGAAAAAAAGTGTCACATGTACATTTGGATATCTACTTGGAGTACTCCTCCCAAGTCCTAGAAAGGTTTCTAAACCATATCTAAAGACTGGCATAAAATTTACAATAGAACTAGTGTACAGTTAAATAGCAAAGTTAAATAGCGTACTTAAATAGTAAAATTCCTTTACTGAGGAACTTTGTGAATTAGTCATTTAAAAACTTCCAAGAACGACCAGAATTTAATACAGTCGTGGTCTAGATGTGGCTAAAAACTACACCTAAGCCTGCATGAAGAGGTGATAACGTCTGCAAAGCAAAGCAAGGTTTGCAGGGAGAAGTTCTGTCTGTAATTAGTTCAGCGATACGGCTGGTGAAATGGGTAAGCTCTGGGCTCTGCCCTCAAAAGCAGCTGTTTCTGAGGGAGGTGTCACAGCCTCAGGCTGCTGGAAAAAGCCCCATATAGAATAAAATGCAAAAGAAATAATAACAGGTCATCAAATTGATGCAAGAGAAGCAGAAAACCTGGTGGCTGACATTTCTCAGCTCACACCTTACAATGTAATCTAACAGAAATTCCATGCTGGAATCTAAGGTCAATGCAAGGAAATCATTCTCCCAGAGGCAAGTCCCCTTTGGCAAAATCAATAATGCCACAATAACACATATATGTGAGACCTCAACTTTTCTATCCACAGTTGTCACTCACACCTGCCGTCACACCTGCACCCTCTGTTGCTCCCCGCGCGTCTGTAGGACCCACATGGCCTGGCTCTGGAGGTTGAACTTACACATGTTCAGCTGCCGGACGAAACTGGCCATGTTGTTGTGTTTGAAATACTTGGGCAGCACCTCTTTGGCAAAACGTCCTTGGTCAAACACATGGAAGCTGGTGCCATTCTGCAAAGGAGACAAGGACAAAGGCGAAGTCAGAGGAGCATCCCTGACCATGAGAGGTGATTTCCTTGAGTCCTACAGCAGGGGAAGTCATGCTCTTTGAATTGCCACCTTGAAGCTGAGAAAAGTGACAACAGCCTTCAATGAGGGCTTCAATGCTCCTTTCAGTTCTGGTCCTTTCAGTCCTCTATGACCGCAGTTTTGATCTTTTTCTACTAATCTTTGCTACTGCTTAGTTCAGAGCCTCAGATGCAATAAAGAAACTGCAGACTTTTACACACAAATAACTGGTAGCTTTTGATCGTCCACACTTGTATGGACTTCACAGAAAGACTCTGGTGTCTGAATAAGGTCCTGGAAGGTGGGAATTGCCATTATAACCCCTTGATCTACTTTACAGGTCTAATTCCAACCCATCTGTTCCAGAGCACAGCAGTCCCAGAGGGAGCACTGCCTGGAGACCTGGCACAAGAAACACAGCAAGGCAACAAAGCAAGTTATCTCTGGAGAGACCACACTCACCCAGAAGCTCTATGCACCTTCTCTTGATTATTTTTGAAAGTACACAGACACAAGAGCAACCTGCAAAAGGTTAACAGTCATGCTTTACAGTCCAAGCTAGCAACACGCATGTTAACCAGATAAAATACCCATTTCTGGGGTTGCAGTGCCAGGATCTGTGATTACAAAACAATGCAAACCGCCTGGGATCACTGGCAGAGACAGACAGGCTGCAGGCCATGTGCTTTCCCTGCCCAGCCCTCCACCTGCTGACAGCTAAGTTGGTACAGAGAGGGCTCCTGAGACACAACACGCTGAAGCTGCCTTGAAACACCTTGCAAACAGCAAGTCATGCAACGTTTTTATGGGACGGAAGAACCGGCAATTAATTTTCATCTGTAACAAACACTTAGGAAAAAAGTTTTCTAAATCCCCAACCTGAACAGCCTCAGTGTTTCTCCAGGACATGGAGACAGAGGGACCACCTTAAATCCGATCTCTGCTCTGGATGGGGGGGCAGCACAGGGAATCTGGAGGAATGAAGAGTCATGATTTCAGCCATGGAGTTTGAGGCACAAGCGGCATTTTTGTAAGCTTGCAGAGAATGGTATCTAGGGGCTCACACTGTCTATGCTTGTGGAGAGAGAGAAGAGCTGCAAAGAGCCACCTGGAGAACCACCCAGCTGTGCAGCCTAAGCTTTATGGAGGGACAGGCAAGATGCAGAGACCTGTGCCAGTGCAAAGACATCCGCAGATGTTAGGGACTTAACCAGCTCAGCTGCAGTTGAGTTTCAAGGAACAGCTAGCTAAAGACACGAGGGTCCGCACGATGTTGGCAGGGAGGGATCTGAGAGCAGCACAGCCACCGTCATCCTCCTGCTGCATTCAACATTATTACCGGCATCAAGTGGTGTATCAGGTCGGGGGGGTTATTTCACAGCAGACTGGTTTTTGACAGAGGAGGACAGTGTTTCATAAGAGCGAGCACCCAGCGATGTGTGGGTCCCATCACTGGGTCTGTAGCTGCACGGGTGCGCTCAGGGCTGCCTGGAAGTTTCTAAAGCAGGGAGTGTAATCAGGACCATGAGAAAGCTCAGCGACTAATGAGGGGCGGTGTGTGCCTGTAGCCTCCCCACAGCCTCCGGAAAACAGCCAGCTGGCAAACCCTGCTCGTTGACACTACACTTCCATCACCAAACAGTGCCAATTCACTCTGGGCTCAGGCTCTAACAATTAACCCTGCACGCCCACAACACGCAGCTTTGGGTCAGCTGTGCTTCTTGCTCCTTGTTCACTGCTGCAAGCACGACTGTTTGCCTCGACAGTGCCCATTGACCATCCCCAGGGTCTTTCCTGTCATTCCTTACCCCCTGCGGCAGAAGCAAAGGCTGGTCCAGCACTGAAGAGATTCACTCATAACCTGTATGCTGGAATTATCTCACAGATTGAGCTTGCAGACATGACAGCAGGGACCAGGGTTTCCCAAAACACTGCAAAGGCTGTTGTGGGGACAGAGGCTGATTATCCTGCTTCCCTTGTGCTTCTGCCCACTCACTCTCTCCGGGATACAGCTATGTGTCCCAGGCTGGGCATGCTGATGGGAAAATCACAAGGGTTTCATGTACCTGAACACCTCCTTATCACCTCTCTAGAGAGGTCCCCTCCTTCGAATTCAGGGCTGCAATGTTCTCAGAAGCCAGTGTTCCCAAAAAGGTCCCTACAGGCACAGGAGACTTTGGAGTTACTGTGTGTTCACCGATGAACGGTGCATGTGCCAGCTTGTTCCCATACAGCAGCTGTGCTTTGCTTGTCTCACATCAGGGGAGCACAAGCTGGGAGAAACTTTGAAAGTCTTCTCTGCCCAAGGCAAAATCAACTCTGCAGCATGTGAGTCTTGGCAGATGCTTCTCTTAACTGTTTTTGACAGACCCAAGATGACAGACACCCTGTGCCCAGCCCAGGCAAGCTACTCCAGGAATTTGCTAGGATTTCTTCCTGACTGCATCTTCCATTTCAAAAATGCATTTAATTACTTCTTGTCCAATCTACCATGGACGCAGACAGCCGACTTTTCCTTTTGACCTTACAACAGCCTTTGGTGTATATATAAACCGTCACCAGGTTTCCTCTCCATCTCTTCTTCATGCTAAGAAACAGTTCATAGGTCCTTATAGGTCCTATTTTCTAAGAGTTCCAATTACATCCACAAATCTTAGGCATGCACACAATTTCTCAGCTCCAGCAACACTGATGGGTAGAAGAGAAGGATGCAACGTGGGAAACTTAGACATCTAAAAGCCTTACCAACCCCCCCCAAGAATGTAGCTACAGCCTATGTTAGGTTGCAGGAAAGCAGAGCATGGTGGGGGTGGTCAGGCAAACAAGTGTAACAGAGAGGGGATTATTTATACATCTTAGAAAATCCTTCTTGGTTTAAAAGTCCTTATTTAAGACACAGGATACCAAAACTTGGCGGTTGGGAGAGGTATGGCCATGTAATACCAGTATCAGAAAGCAACCGTTGCCTTGGATAACAATGCAGCTCAAACCCCATCAAATTTTGCACGAAAACTCTACTGGACACAAACACATGGCAGAGGGGCTGCTTTAGACGTCTTCCCTTTAAATCTGCTTTTGTTATAGAGTCTTAATTTCAGAGAACAAGTTTATGCAAGCAACTGGTCTGATAACTCCCCGCTGAAGACAGATCACAACATTATCTGCAGCGAGTCCTAATCAGGTCAAAAGCACAGCGTGGTATCAAAATACTGTACTAGGGGGACAAATAAATCATTTTAACTCTCTGATTGCACTTAGTACTTTAATGCCTTGGTGACAAATCAGAAGCCAAAGCAAAGCACTCTATCCATATGAAGCTGGGCAGACAGCACATACACACCTCACCATGATCATCACACAGACTAGTTGTAACATCAAGTAAAGCTCTTCCAAAATAGCGAGCGATTTAGGGTGCCACTCTGAGGTCTGTTTAAACTATCGGTTTCAGCCTCAGGTCTGAATGCTGTTTGTCTGCTGCCTTCTCCCGAGGCATTTGTGAAAGGCTGGTAAGAAATACACGTGAAATAACAGAAACAGTAGTGGAATTATTTAAGGGTTTTGCACCTTTTCTAGAATATTTTAGGGAACTGCAGGTTGAAGCAAGGTGATAAACCTCTCAAAGAGCCTGGATTTTTAGAAGATTCAGTATTAGACACCACATAAGATGCTTTAAGTGAAATGTGTAAATATTGTTATTAAAATACTCTCAAACTAGTTCTCCCTTTGAAACAGAAAAGCCACAATATTGCAAATAAATAATATCAAGTATATCCAAAAGGTCCCCTAACGAACTACCGGTCCTTTCACTCTCCCAGTTAGCTGGCCAGCACTTGTAAAGCTGTTGTGATACCATTTGGGCCTCACGCCTCAGTTTCTCCCGGTGTTGCAGGCGCTCGGTGCCACCCGATATTGGCTGTACTTACACTACTCCAGCAGATGAGATGGTTTGTTTCGGGATCTTCCACCAATGTCCAGAGTTTGGTTAGGAAGGCTGGCACATTGCTGGAGTATCCATCCATCACCAGAGCACCGGGTGAATCCTGCATAGTTTTGCGGCACCCCGGCTACACTAACCCCATCGCTCTCGGCGTGCCTGCCTCCCTGCACGCGCCTGCGGCCGACAGAGGATGAACCACCGAATTTTTATCCCAGGCCAGTGGAAAGTAGGCTCCCGGGGAGTCACATCAGCAGTGCTGCTCGCACTCTTAAAAACTCAGCACAAAGCGATGGCATCACCAGTCCCGGAGAACAATACACAGAATGAAAATGCACCGCAGCCGATCTCACAGAGCCGTGAATAAATCCGCAGCGTCATGCAAAGGGGACACGTGCTGCGCACCTTCTGCTGGGCGCTTAGCAAGTCACCGGCATGAACCCAGCTGCCCAGAGCCTGTGGGACACCCAGGCATAGCAATGCAAGGTTTGTGAAGGCACCTGAAGTGTTATTTTGCAATTTTTTCATCCGAAACGTTGGCCAGCAGAGATGAACAAGGGCTGGCCAGACCTCAGGGCTGCACATTCGTGGCAAGGTTTTGAAAAGTCAAAATTGTAAGCTGGTTTGGCTACAGATGCTATGTTATTCGTCAAGAGAAATGATTTGGCTCTTGGGTGAGAAGAGAGGGTCATAAAAAGAGCTACACACAGAATCTAAATGTCGTGGTGGTGCAAAGTCCTGCCCTCCTTTGGGCCACTCAGTGCTTGACGCGATTTCCACCACACCTGGGACACATACAATGGGCCGGAACGTCACATAATGGTCCAACGTGAAAGAAAGAAAAGGTGGAAAGCAACGGACCAGAACACTATGGCAACCCCCCAGCGTGCCCGGCTCCCGTGGCTCCTGCCCTTTGAAAATAACAACTATAAATCAATCACTCCTGACAATATATGGATCGTGGCCACAGGTTGGGGGGGACGAACCCAAGATCTAGCGAGTTCTGGGCCGGTGTAACCGGTGGAAAGTGCCAGAATATCCCATTGTCTGAGCTGGGCCGGAGTGGAAGCATACCTGACGAAAGTCAATTATCTCGGCTCCTATAAGTAGTGATTCCAGTGAGACGCCTTGAGCTCTCCTGGCTCACAGCAGGCTGTGGCCACCATCTCCCTGGAGGCGGGAGCTGCTCAGGCTGACATCTGGAGGAGCAGAGGCCAGGGCGAGAGAATCCCTCTGAGTCTCAGTTATGGCCCGTTGAGGAATGACGATGCACTGTGAGTATTTACTCTAAACACGGGAAAAGGGGAATTGTTAACTCTAGGCTAGTCTCTTTCATCCACCTCTCCACCTCTATGTTTATGATGTACACATCAGCTTTACGGATGCGGATGTTCTTCTCTTTGTCCCTGCACATGTAGGAGCTAAAAAGGTACCCGTTGGCTCGTCAGAGTCTCCCCCTGCTAAGAGATTTTGATCCCAGCAATCAGAGACATGTGTGTGCACGCTTATATGCTTTTGCTTACATGTATATGTATTAATTTGAGATAAATGCTTTTGCTCATATGTGGATGTATTGATTGGGGATACCTTATAGTCAGTTAGTGTGGATCTTGTCATCTTCAAATCTGTAATTAATTCGCTGTTCAATTATTTTGTTAAATCCCCTTGTAAATCTTTCAGTCGGCTAATGATTAAGTGCTGCTAAAACTCAACCTCTTGATCTACCTCAAGTCACTAATAAATTTTGAATCGCTGCTAAATCATAACCGTGTCAAGTATTTCCATCCGCGACAGATTGGCATAGTCGGCAGGATGGCAAGCAAAATCACTGAATACTTGCAAAAACACGGTATTCGACCGAATCCCACCTTCCCAGGGGATTGGGCTTGTAATAATTGGCATAACTGGGATGAGGTAGAGAAACAGTTAACAAACACTACAGGTTCAACTAAAGTTGGGAAAGACAAAGGTATAATTTGTAAAATGTTGGGAGTGTGCCTAGAAGCTGCCTGTCAGGAAAGAGGAAGACTTACTCAAAAAATACAGGACTTACAGGACGAGCTCGAGGGGCACAAATTTACTCAACTGTTGTTATCAGTTAAAATAGAACAAGTGCAAACAAAACTTAATAAATTTCAACTAAAACAACAAAAACTTGGAGAACGTGTTGAATTGATGCTAATCCAGTATCCAAATGCCCCCGACATAGTTCAAATTAGAAAATTAATTGTGTCTGCTGAAGACCAGGATGGTAATAGCTGGGGTGATTCAAAAAATAAGGGCTCAGACAAAGCTAATTCTTTTCATCCGTCTGAGCTTCCCCTACTCCCGGTCAGACCAATTACTAAATCAGAAGTAACTGCAGGACCTCTGGGTGGTGAAGAAGAAAGCAATACTAAAACAATGCCATGTGATTCAACTCCAAAGACCAATTTACAAGATCATGACAGCCATAAGCCGAGAGAAACCGAAACCAAACACCTATGAGGAGTGTCTTTAACTGAGGGAGACAGAATTTTGCTAGATGTCAAGGGAGTCAAGAGCTATTGGGTCCCTGGCGTCTTCTTAAATGCTGGGTCTGACCCCCCAAAGGACTCCCACTCACTAACCAGCTGAGTAGCAGGTGGCACCGATGTTTTAGAGAGGCAAGAACCTCTATTAATTCCTATCAAATCTCTAAATGAGCTCTCTGCAGCTTTTACAAAGGCTTCCTGTATTCAAGCCATGCATCAACATGACTCCATTGATGCTCCTATCTCAGCACCTGTAACTCCTGCTATGCTTAAACCATTAATAAAAGGAGCCCCTGCCACACTCAAACCTTTCCTTATTGCAAAAAGGGACGAAATCCAGAGGAACTTAAATCATAATGAATAAATTTAACACAGACCATTAAAGAGGATGAAGAGGAAGATGAGTGAGGCGTGCTGCAGGGAGGTCCCCACCTGGGCAACGTTAATGCATGAAACTATCAATCATATGCGAGAAATGGTACGGGATGGAATTCCCAGTGAAACAAAAAATACAGGTCATGCTGTTAGGCAAATTCAGCAATCACATCAAAATAGCACCCAAGAACCCAAAACCCTCGGACTGGCCATTAAAGGGCCAGGAGTGGAGAAAAGAGTTATGGAATCAAGCATTGGCGCTAGGAATTCCTAGAGCTGTGATTCAGAGACAGCTGACTGGTGTCATTCTGAGTCTAATTCAAGCATTCCAGAAATGACACCATCCAAACACTCCAACTCCCCCACCGCTGGCTCCTAGAGAGAAAATTAACCCTTTCTCTCCTTATAGATTTCAGTTACAAAACATAAAAGAAAGAACTAATAGTGGCTGGAAGGTGATTGGGCCTGCCTGTCTGGAAAGTAGAAACTTATTAATGGCTGAGTGAGAATGACCCTTACATTTTAATTCCAGTTGGTCCTCAAAAGCAATTAACAAAATTTTTCATTGATACTGCAGTGCAAATTTCAATTATTACACAAGAGGATGCTGACAAGCTGGGCTTATGACCTGAACAGCAAAGAGTTAAAGTTACTGGCATCANCCCCACCGCTGGCTCCTAGAGAGAAAATTAACCCTTTCTCTCCTTATAGATTTCAGTTACAAAACATAAAAGAAAGAACTAATAGTGGCTGGAAGGTGATTGGGCCTGCCTGTCTGGAAAGTAGAAACTTATTAATGGCTGAGTGAGAATGACCCTTACATTTTAATTCCAGTTGGTCTTCAAAAACAATTAACAAAACTTTTAATTGATAGTGGAGTGTTTAATACGTTCCTGGAAACTGGAGTTTAATAATTTCAATTATTAAACAACAGGATGCCGACAAGCTAGGCTTATGATCTGGACGGCAAAGAGTTAAAATGACTGGAGTTACAAGAACTTGTGCTGTGTGCCAAACTGCAAAAGGTAATTTACGGCTCCCTGGCGAAAAGCGTATGACATATCCTGCATCACAAAAGGGGGTAACCTGTTCGGCCTTCCCTGCGGAGACAGTTCTTTTTTTTTTTTCTTTCTCTTAAACAGAAATGACGAACTCCACCAATGACATCTTGGGAAGGAACAACATCTCCAATGAACCCACTCAATAGCACAGTGGAAGCGATCTTCACCTTCGACGTCAGCATCTTCCCAGCATTGTGTCTATCTCTTTTCTCCCTCACTGCATCGATCTGCTGGGATATACATCAATGGCAACAACAACGATGATGGATACATGCCCTTGCCTCACTCTCTCTTTCTCTCCTCATTGGAGTAAGTACACTTACAATGGCCCACGCACAAGATCCATGGGACCATGCACTACTAAGATACCCTGTAAGTCTTGGAACACCACAAAGCAAGGCAGGCCTAAGTCTTTCTACTTGAGTCTTACACGGGGAAAAAAGTATACACAAAAGAGGAATGGGGCTGGGATGACTCCCATCGAATGGCTCAACTCCAAGCCATGCCAGAAGAGAAAATACAAATTGGGTGCCGGGTAATCAATGGATCCATGTTCCATAAGCGAACTGAAATAAAGTATTTTGTACTGATTTCTCCATACCAGAAAACCACAACAACGATTGTTATAAAATAACAGAACCAAATTTAGTTCACTGATATAATTTCACCTTTACCAAACCTGTAATTGCATTTTGTATTTAGGGCCATAAAACCACAGATCTACTATTTGATTTGACAGTTGGCACACATAATATATGGAATTCGTGCACAACAGGATGGCCATGGATCCACGCTCGTACAGGCTATAACGGGTATGCACCCAGCACTTACCCTGCCAAATCTCTAAATTTGTCTGTAGTAGTGTTACGCGATAATTTTGCCTTCCCTAAACAAAAAAGGATTATAAAAGATGATGACAAAGATTGGCAAATTCCATGTCTAAAATGGATAAGTGGAGACACCACTTCAATAGGATGCCAAATTGAAAACCATACTGAGTGTGCAAAAGCTTTACACATTACTGTAGAATATACTAGAAATAAACGTGATTTTGACCACGCACATGTTTGTCCTTATGGACATGAGTGTTGGTATACCTTTGCTATATCCCGCTCAGTACTCAGACTTCAATTTCTATTCCAGTTTGGCCTTCCAGGTTAAAATCGAAATTCAACAACCATCTTTGCCAATTTGGCCTCCTATCAAACTGTCTCCTCACATTTATAGTGCAGGCCCTTACATAAGTAAAAATACAGGACAACAGCGAGTTCTCTTTAACCCCAGTTGGTCCCTAAAAAGACTGGAACTAGCCCTGCACTTTAACATGTCACCAATTAGACCAGACTGTTCTACCTTTCTGGGAGTCGCTCACACTGGCTGGCTAGCATGGCTACACGCATGAGCTTTTAACAATAAGCAATGCCGAGGCGTATGCTGGGACACCACTGGGTTCCTGGGAACAGGACTAGGAGTACTAAATAGCATAGACACTGAAGTCCTACTGAACAAACTTACTGCTACTACCATGATCTTACCAAACCGGAATGCCCACTAAAGTCATCTTTATCAGCCGTGGAAGCAAGTCAATGACTCCTATCAGACATTTTACCTCATTGGGAACAAACTAAAGAAAATGATCATCAATTAATTGTAAAAGTCCTCCAAGCAACCCAAGGTAACACCGCTCTTGCCTTGGGTTGTGTCCAAGCACAGTTGTGGATAAAGTCTATAGTAGCAGCCATTCTCACAGAAGGAGAAAGAGGAACCCTACTCACTGAGATTCATAACTTGATTTAGGACAATGCTTCAGAATTTGAAAAGGAGTTTCAGTCATGGTGGCAATTAATCAACTTCACTTATCACACGGAAAGTGATAAGATTGTGGCCTTTGTCCTCACAATATGCAATGCTTGGTGTACGCTATACACCCAATCATTGCCTGAGGCCTGAATCACAATGGTACCATCCTCTATGCCTTAAAGCATAGAGTGTGGGCCCATCAAAAAGAGGAAAAGTGGCAAACAATTGATGTAAACACATGCATTGTGCGAGAATAGCAAGGTTTCATTTGTGAAAGTAACACTCTTGAAGCTCAGGACATCTGTTTAGACACTGAACAAAACATCTGTCACTTCAAAACCCACACAAATGAGACTCCGGAAACTGGTCATATGTGTTGGAAAAGGATGTGTCTGCACGCGAACATTGTGTGAATCTTTATTGATAGATGATCTTGCCTATAACACAACCAATCAGCTTAACTTAACGTGTGTGCAACTTTTCTATGATTATTGGTTCTGATTTTAATTTTTCTGTACCAATGACCACTCATACCGTGAGCTACAACCCACAGCTATCAGAATGAATCTAACTGTAGTCAGACAACGCCTTCACCACCCTGATTTAACCAACCTTCTCTAACAAGCACGAGAAACCGGACAAAAGACTCTTATCATAGTCCACCAAAGCGTTGAAGACATACATCGAGCATGAAAAAAAGTCAAAAAGATAGAGAACAGTCATGGTGGGAAGTCCTGTTTGGATGGTCTCCAACAGCAACTGGAATACTAAACCTGGTGTTGCACTCTATCGTGATCTTACTGATTGCTGTTACAGTATGCTTATTGTTAAACATTGTTCTATACATCAGAGTTTTGAGGATGGCTAAATAAGTTACGTTTTTGCCAAAATTTCCCCGCGTATGTGATGTCACTTAACCACATTAAATGAAACTTGGAGAGACTAGCCAAACACAACATTTCCCTCAAATTATAACTGGATTGCGGCATTCCCCGTTTATAGGCATAGAGGCAAGAGGCAGCCACACTGCCGCTCTATGGATGAAATAAATTGACTTCAGTCACGGGCGGATCATGGTGGTGCAATGCCCCCCCCCGACTTTGGGCCACTTGGTGCTTGGCGCAATTTCCTACCCACCTGGGACACATACAATGGGCCGGAACGTCACATAATGGTCCAACGTGAAAGAAAGAAAAGGTGGAGAGCAACGGACCAGAACACTATGGCAATAGCGATCCCAGCAATCAGAGACATGTGTGTGCACGCTTATATGCTTTTGCTTACATGTATATGTATTAATTTGAGATAAATGCTTTTGCTCATATGTGGATGTATTGATTGGGGATACCTTGTAGTCAGTTAGTGTGGATCTTGTCATCTTCAAATCTGTAATTAATTCGCTGTTCAATTATTTTGTTAAATCCCTTTGTAAATCTTTCAGTCAGCTAATGATTAAGTGCTGCTAAAATTCAACCTCTTGATCTACCTCAAGTCACTAATAAATTTTGAATCGCTGCTAAATCATAACCGTGTCAAATAATTCCATCCATGACACATGACAATACGCTTTTATTATTATAAATTCTTTAGATAGCTCTAAATAGGCACTTGCAGTGTAGCTTTATGCCAAGATCATTTCAACTCAGAAACTGCTCTTCAAATATCACTCACCAAAACCCTTGGTACAGCAGGCCAACACACACCCCCCCTAATTCAGATGCAGGACAATGTGCACGTGAATGCAGGTATCATTGCAAAAACTGTCAAGGCTCTCGATTCTCCTAAGAAACACTAACAATGTAATAAAAGTAAAGGTCTCTGCAAAAGGTATTCAAATTATAACCTGGAAATCTGCGTTCCTGAGCAAAAGCAAGACAAGATGAGCAGGGGAATTTGCAGGCCATGTGCCTTTTATTACTACCTTGTGAATGTTTTTCCTTAAGTGCTTTTTCTCCTGCTTGTATTTTCTACCATAATTCAGCTCCTGTTGTTTCCCTCCAAGCTGGAAGTTACCTTACAACTGGATAGTGGCGAGCTCATCATCACTGAAATGCCAAAAGAGGAATTATCAAAGTTAGAGTGGATTTTCCATCACATGGTGACAGTTTGTTGCTACAGCTCACTGGATCTGCATGGCTAAGTACCCCACTGGGCAGAAAAAGCGCCACCTCCTTAACTGTCTATTTAAGTAGTCACTGGACACCTGACACAATGTGCTTGACTTTGAGATTCTTTTAAAGTGTAAAATCAAAACTAAATTTCGCTGAGGTCCCCAGTAAAAACCCGCAAAGGGTAAACTTGGCATTCCTGCTAAACAAAGAAACAGAGAAGAAAAAAGACCTGCCCTACATAACCCCATAAAGGAAAAAAAAAAACAAGGGGGGCAATTCTATGTCTCTGTATAATCCTTTCTCTATCACATTTGAGTGTAAATGCTTGGTCTGCAGAACAGGTGTGCATCATATGTAACAGCCAGCACTGGTGAAACAGCACGTTCTCAATGAGTGCAGAGGGCACTTTGCAGCATTTTCCGTGTAGCCCCAAATTTTCTTTCCCCGTCCTCTTGCAGATCCCCATGATTCCCCCAGGAAGTCAGTAGGAGCTGGTCACCGAAGTGTTACTGGTTTCCAGGGGTGCCTTTCCTTGGTGACCTTCAGAGTGTATTGTTTCAGACTGGGGCAGTGCGTGAGGAACGCTTCTACCACCTCCTGGCTGACCACACAGTAGCAGTGGATCTCCAACAGATTTCTGCACTGCCTGGCCAGATCGATGAGCGAGGAATTTAAGTCTTCTGAGGACGTGGTTTGCAGCATCAGCTTCTTCAAAGTACCAGTGTAGCTCTGGGTGACAAACCTAATCTGATTTACCATGTAATTATAGGTATTAAGTTGCAGTGTGCTCACAGGTATATTCAGCTTTAGGATCCGTGGGATTTTGCAGGCAGGGACTGTATGATCAAACTCTAGGTCCACACGGAGTTGAGGATGCTTTTGACTTACAGCAGCCCAGAGCTCTTCTGAGATAACGGGTATATATTTGTCCAAGCGCTCACAGAAAATGTCTAAATGGGTGAAAGCTGCTCTTTCGGGCTTGAGCAGTTCCTGAAACACATCATCAGACAAACTGGCATAGTAAACCCCCAAGGCCGAGAGTTTGGGACATGCTCTGAGAACTTTCCCAATGGTGCCTGGTGACACGTTGCACACCAGGGTGCGGTTGTTGATGAACAAACTGTGCAAGTTTGGGTTGGTGGTAGCCAAGAGTTCAATAAGCTCATCGTCGAGAGTGAAGGGCATTTGTCGAAAATCAATATGCTGAAGATCTATCTGGTTTGTAGTGGCACATATATTCCGTATGCTCTGTAGGATGTCCTGGCCAGAGTAGAAATAGGGGTTCTCCCCGTGGCACACGATGCACAGCTGCTGCAGTTTGTGGTTCTGTTTTGCCAACGCATCCAAGATGCGCGTCACATTCTTCCGGTTGACCTCCTTGGATTGGTCAAACACAATCTTCAGGTGTTTGATTTGGCTGAGGAACTGGAACAAGCTCTGCAGTATGCCTTCCTCATCCTCTGAATCACAGCTGGAAGGGTAAAACAAACTCTTAGTCACCGTGAACGCTGAGCTGAGCAAGCACAGAGCAGATAGATACTCTCCTTTACTAGCGTTTCTGCAAACGTCAACAGGTACCCTAGATGTCTCATCTCACTTGATGCCTGGAGAGTTGCTGTAAGGCCAAACACTGAAGGAGTCAGGAGGTGAGAAGAGTCAGTCCCCAGAAAGACCCATCAGAGAAGTCAGTGTCATGACAAGGGTAACTATTTAGTACCTTTGTCTCTTGACACTTTCAAATGGCAACTTAGAGCAATGTACCTAAGAATGTAGTATTTCCCATAAAACCCAAATCAGCAGCAGCACCTGAAAAAACTCATCATAAACACACAGTTTTCTCTATTATATAAACAGGCACTAGTCATGTAAGATAATATCATCATGCACAGAAGTCACAATTCATGTCAATAACCTCATAGTAGAGCGGTGTAAATGTTTGACGTGCACTGGAAACAACGATCTTGTTACGCCTGCAAAGATGCTTGGACATTAGAAACCCACCCCTCTTACCTGATCTCTGTGAAATGCCAAACAGAGCTGGAAGAAACAGCTGTAGCCCATTGTCTGCACACCTGGAAGACCGCGTATCTGTCTCGGAGCGAAAGATAATAGAAAATTTGGATGAGGATTTCTTCTGGGATGTAGTTCCACAGTCCTGGAACTGGTGCGGGCATTTTGCCGATTCAGTCAGGTTTAAAAAATGGGAGAAACTTCCGAAACTGCAATTAGTTTTCAAAAGTCCCTGTTCAGAAAAACAAAACAAAACAGAAGACAGACACACACATTAGAATGTATTTAACAAATCAAACCAATGCAACTGGATCACAGAGAAGATCAAAATTTTTTGCAAACTTGAAACTTCACCGAATTTTTAAATTGAACGCAAGAATGAGGAAAATCTGTCGGCCAATTGTTTTGCACAGTTTTTTCAATCAATGCTAAGAAGCTGGGTGATACTTTTCAAGAGTTAAAGATATCAGATCAAAGCTTTGGTGAAACAAAGCGCCTTTTTTCTTGCAATGAGGTTTTGCTACTCTGAGTAATAAAAATGAAAGGGAATTTTCTAGTACTGCTGCACCCGATATTCAAAAAGCAGAGACAGATTTCTCAAACCAAGGGGTGAAAAAAAACCCAACCTCTTTGCAAGCAGAAGCTCTGCACAGAAAACAGCCCCACATATCCATTTTTTACTGACAGTGAAACAGAAGGCCTATAGGAGAAACCAGTAGCTTAATTACAGCAGTACTTGCCTATCATAAGAGGTGACAGTTTGAAAAAAATCTCTTATTTACTGTGAATCCAGTTCTCAGAAACTGCATTTATACATGTCTGACTTCGAAATGGAAACGCATATTTTGATTAACCTTTCAGGTGAGCTATAATGCAAAAGAATAAACGCCTGGGAAGAAGGCTGAGGTTAACAGGAACAGACTGCTACCTGACTTTTTCATTCCTCATCTTCCGAAAATGTGTTTTACCCATCTTCTAGATTTTTGCACAAATAAAACTACCGACATGATGAATTTTTTCAACCCTCTCATAAACAAGTGAGGGATTTTTAAATGCAAACATTCCGCTTCCTAGGGTAGCACTGGAGAACGGGCCGAGCCTTGCAAACTCCCTCCGAATTTCACGGCATGCCCTCTCCCTGTAGAAGCCCCAGGTCCTGCAGCCACAGCATCATCTCAGCATCGCAAGTTTCATTTGAATGAAAACCTGCACTTCTAGATATCCTTGAAGTAGGGAAAGAGTTGAAAAACCCGAAGCAAGTACAGAGTAGCGATGCAAAAAGCATAATGCGCAGAGGAACACAATGGCACATTTTTCTTTAATACGCTGCTTGGAAGAGTGACTCATTATTTTGAGTGTGAGGTGGCAGCAGCATAGCAGCTACGCTATCTTATCTGCCATCTATCAGCGACAAGCCCCTTTCCACCCACCGCCGAGCTCGAACAGCCAAGTGATACAGTCCTGCTTCCTTCCTGGGAACTCACGATCTTCTGTCATTTTCTCTGACAATCATCTTGACAGCTCGGACCCTGCTTTTCTGCTTTTAGCTGCTTTTAATACCACTTCTAATACACGTTTGCCAAAATGTTAAATTGCTCTTTGCCCTAGGCGAAATCTCACGCGTTCAGCTCCTTTCATTTTCATTACAATATTTTTCCTTAAAGTCTGAGCCCTTACAGTCAGGTGAAAAGGACCTTGAATCTCTTAGAAAATAAGAGCACATTTCTAGCCACGGTGATTGTTTGGAAAAGCTTAAAAATATGGCTAGAGAGCAGGAAGACAGGCAGAAAGGCAAAATTATTGATGTTACTTTAAGTAACGGAATGGCTTTGGGTCGGCGAGGCGCCCGGTTCACAGTCTGTGAACACTGCGGGCTGGCTTGGGTCCACCTTGGGTGCCTGCCCTGGTGAGGAGAGCTGGGATGGACTGGCTCTGGCAAGCCATCGAGGATCTCTGCACTTTATTAACCAGATGATGGAGCTTCGTCAGCTCTGCGCACAGCAGGCCCCAGGCAGAGGCTGGCTGGGAGCGAGCGGCCAACAACCCCAGCAGGAACAGGCGGTGCAGCTCTTGGCCGAGGGGCCCAAGGCGCCCAGGCATGGCTACCACTCTCCCTGCAAGCCCAGCGGCATGGGGAAGCCCCCGCCATGGCAGCGTACCTCTCAGAGCAAAGCTCCTCTTCCTCTGCGCTCCCCGCCTGCAGCTCCCAGCACTGGCTGCGTCCCGGAGGGAGGAGCAGAGGAGGAGATCCGGAAAATCACCAGCCGAGAGCCAGCTGCCTTTCCCTGCCCACAGGGTGGGAGCCGGGATGCTGTGCTATCCTTTATGGGAAGGAACAGATTAATAGCCCTGTCCTCCTCCTCCTTCGGCACCCGTCCGCCCCGCAGTTAGCTAACACCCCGCTTCTCTGCAGGGCTGACCCTTCCCCACACTGCAGCCCCGCATTCCCCAAGCAGGCATGCCACTGAATCCCGACACCCAGATCCCATGCCAGACAAGCCCCGCTGAGCCACAGCCTCTCCCCTTGCTGGCATCTTTACTTCCCAAGCGGTCAAACTCCGAGTGCTTTGATTTCACCATGTGAGATGCTCCCTGAAAGCTTGCACTCAGCAAGGATTAGCAGAAACTCAGGTCTCAGCTGCCCTTTCCTTTTTTACCCCCTCAATATACAGCAAATAATAGATTAGCTTCAAGGAAAAACGTCTATGGGACGAGGGTGAGCGATGGTCCCCACAGCAACTCCCCCTGTGGTTCCCACAGCACTGCTTTAGGCTTGTCTTTTGTAGGGGAAGGTTGGGATGTCCGGGCTTGTTTAACTCCCTTAACCCTTAAAAGCATGAACTTAAAAGTTGCTTCTTAAACTGTCAGCAAGCAAATGCCTGGTTTCCAGAAGCACTGGCCCCACCAGGGCATTGACCCTGAAGGGGACTGTGGGTGCTGCCTGCCCCTGTAAAGGAGAGCACCCAGGACAGCCAGCCCCGATTAACCCCTTCAGGCATTTATTTCAATTATGTTTTTCCTTTAGCAAACAAATTTGCTAGCATTGTTAAAATACTGTTGTTGGAAAATAGCATTAAATACGTATGTATTTTCAATATATCTATGTATATATAAAAATCTTTCATAAAGCTTTCCACTTTTGTTTGAAGCTCAGCCCCCGGGGGAGTTTGCACAAGCAGACTGCCGAGCCAGAGTGACAGCAGCCAGCACATGGGCACAAAATTTGGCCCCAGGCCCACGCCAGCTTCTCACCAGCTGGGGGACAAACAAGGGAGCTGCTGTCTATGTGTTACCCTCTGTGCACGGCAGGACATCTACGCAAGCAAACGCAGCCTGGGCAGGAAGCTCCTACCTGAAGTTGAGCGCTGGAGACCCAAATCCAGCTCCTTGCTTTGCTTGATGCAGAACTTCTCATGGACTCGGGAAAAGCTGCTTCACTCTCTCTACCTGTCCATTCAGATCGTCAGAGGAGTGCAGCAGAGTTAACAGCCTCGCCTGGCTGGGAAAGAGGTGGGAGACTGGTCACCGCAGGAAGGATGAAACCAGAACGCGCAGCAGAATTCAGCAACCATATTGACACCATCATCTGGAGATGCGAGGACCAGCTCAGGTGTCCCTACCTACTCACTGCGCTCAGTATCACGCTGCTCTGCTTTTGCTAAGCAGAGTCCCAGAGGTCCCCTCCATCAGGGCTGCTCTCGCAAATGGTGCTGGGCTCCCTGCTCGTTTCTTTTGGGAACTTTCCCCCTTCACCCGCAGCGCTGTTGGACAGCAGCGTCCTGTCGAGCCTGCTGGATTTGCCTGGAGAAGGAAACTCCACATTATTAATCGCTCTCCCCTCCTGAGCAAATCGCTGGATGCAGTTACAGATGCTGCAGGGTTACTGCGTTCCGCAATTAAATTATGCCAGGACCACTTTTTCAAAATGAGCTCCGGGGAAGGGAGGGCGTGAGAGCTGAACTCCCTCCGCTGCTCAGTAATTACTAACCCAACCAATCTTCGCTTCCACCGCTTGCTCCCATTAGCGTCGCAGGGGAAGGCTGAAGACCCACCAGCCACACCGTGCTGTTGTCCACCAGCTACACAGGGGTCCAAGTGACCCCGAACCCCTCCACCCCCGACAGAGCAGGGAGCTCTTCAGCTGCCTGAACAGAGTCGTTCCTGACCACCTTATGTAACCTCACCCACACGAGTGACCGAAGCTGGGTGGGCATCCAGCCGCCGGCGTGGAGCCCTTGGAGGTGCCAAGGCCCAGCCGGCACCCCCTCAGCCAACGACACCCTTCGGGCGGACGCAGTGCGGGCTCTCGGGGCTGGCTTTGGGGAGGCAATACAAGAAAACCGGCGGATGTTCACGGGAAGCGGAATATTTCGAAAGGGGCGGG